>CAXIEJ010000196.1:0-77506 GCA_964023215.1 Eledona agricola | reverse complement strand
TTTAGGTGAGTTTGGCATAGTTTGCTATGGTTAGTAGCATTTTTTTGTAATTTAAAAGTGATTGGGTTTAGTTTGTTGTGGTTAGGGTTAGTTGGTGATGATTTATGGTAGCCGAAGTAATTTAGGTGAGTTTGGCATAGTTTGCTATGGTTAGTAGCATTTTTTTGTAATTTAAAAGTGATTGGGTTTAGTTTGTTGTGGTAAGGGTTAGTTGGTGATGATTTAGAGTAGCCGAAGTAATTTAGGTGAGTCTGGCATAGTTTGTTATGATTTGTACACCATTTTATGTAATTTTAAGATGATATGGTTTGGTTTGTTGTTGTAACGGATAGTTGGGGGTGATTTACGGTACCCCAAATAATTTAGGTGATTCTGGTATAGTTTGTTATGATTTTTAGCATTTTTTTGAAATTTTAAAGTGATTGGGCTTAGTTTGTTGCTATAAAGTGTAGTTGGGGGTGATCTTTAGTCGCCGAAGTAATTTAGGTGAGTTTGGCATAGTTTGCTATGGTTAGTAGCATTTTTTTGTAATTTAAAAGTGATTGGGTTTAGTTTGTTGTGGTAAAGGTTAGTTGGTGATGATTTATGGTAGCCGAAGTAATTTAGGTGAGTTTGGCATAGTTTGCTATGGTTAGTAGCATTTTTTTGTAATTTAAAAGTGATTAGGTTTAGTTTGTTGTGGTAAGGGTTAGTTGGTGATGATTTAGAATAGCCGAAGTAATTTAGGTGAGTCTGGCATAGTTTGTTATGATTTGTACACCTTTTCTTGTAATTTTAGGATGATATGGTTTGGTTTGTTGTGGTAAGGGATAGTTGGGGGTGATTTACGGTAGCCGAAGTAATTTAGGTGATTCTGGTATAGTTTGTTATGATTTTTAACATTTTTTTGTAATTTTAAAGTGATTGGGCTTAGTTTGTTACTGTAAAGTGTAGTTGGGGGTGATTTTTGATAGCCGAAGTAATTTAGGTGAGTTTGGCATAGTTTGCTATGGTTAGAAGCATTTTTTTGTAATTTAAAAGTGACTGGGTTTAGTTTGTTGTGGTAAGGGTTAGTTGGTGACGATTTATGGTAGCCGAAATAATTTAGGTGAGTTTGGCATAGTTTGCTATGGATAGTAGCATTTTTTTGTAATTTAAAAGTGATTTTGTTTAGTTTGTTGTGGTAAGGGTTAGTTGGTGATCATTTAGAGTAGCCGAAGTAATTTAGGTGAGTCTGGCATAGTTTGTTATGATTTGTACACCTTTTTTGTAATTTTAAGATGATATGGTTTGGTTTGTTTTGGTAAGGGATAGTTGGGGGTGATTTACGGTATCCGAAGTAATTTAGGTGATTCTGGTAGTTTGTTATGATTTTTAGCATTTTTTTGTAATTTTAAAGTGATTGGTCTTAGTTTGTTGCCGTAAAGTGTAGTTGGGGGTGATTTTTGATAGCCGAAGTAATTTAGGTGAGTTTAGCATAGTTTGCTATGGTTAGTAGCATTTTTTTGTAATTTAAAAGTGAGTGGGTTTAGTTTGTTGTGGTAAGGGTTAGTTGGTGATGATTTATGGTTGCCGAAGTAATTTAGGTGAGTTTGGCATAGTTTGCTATGGTTAGTAGCATTTTTTTGTAATTTAAAAGTGATTAGGTTTAGTTTGTTGTAGTAAGGGTTACTTTGTGATGATTTAGAGTAGCCGAAGTAACTTAGGTGAGTCTGGCATAGTTTGTTATGATTTGTACTCCTTTCTTGTAATTTTAAGATGATATGGTTTGGTTTGTTGTGGTAAGGGATAGTTGGGGGTGATTTACGGTAGCCGAAGTAATTTAGGTGATTCTGGTATAGTTTGTTATGATTTTTAGCATTTTTTTGTAATTTTAAAGTGATTGGGCTTAGTTTGTTGCTGTAAAATGTAGTTGGGGGTGATTTTTGATACCCGAAGTAATTTAGGTGAGTTTGGCATAGTTTGCTATGGTTAGTAGCATTTTTTTGTAACTTAAAAGTAATTGGGTTTAGTTTGTTGTGGTAAGGGTTAGTTGGTGATGATTTATGGTAGCCGAAGTAATTTAGGTGAGTTTGGCATAGTTTGCTATGGTTATTAGGATTTTTTTGTAATTTAAAAATGATTGGGTTTAGTTTGTTGTGGTAAGGGTTAGTTGGTGATGATTTAGAGTAGCCGAAGTAATTTAGGTGAGTCTGGCATAGTTTGTTATGATTTGTACACCTTTTCTTTTAATTTTAAGATGATATGGTTTGGTTTGTTGTGGTAAGGGATAGTTGGGGGTGATTTACGGTAGCCGAAGTAATTTAGGTGATTCTGGTATAGTTTGTTATGATTTTTAGCATTTTTTTGTAATTTTAAAGTGATTGTGTTTAGTTTGTTGCTGTAAAGTGTAGTTGGGGGTGATTTTTGATAGCCGAAGTAATTTAGGTGAGTTTGGCATAGTTTGCTATGGTTAGTAGCATTTTATTGTAATTTAAAAGTGATTGGGTTTAGTTTGTTGTGGTAAGGGTTAGTTGGTGAAGATTTATGGTAGCCGAAGTAATTTAGGTGAGTTTGGCATATTTTGCTATGGTTAGTAGCATTTTTTTGTAATTTAAATGTGATTGGGTTTAGTTTGTTGTAAAAAGGGTTAGTTGGTGATGATTTAGAGTAGCCGAAGTAATTTAGGTGAGTCTGGCATAGTTTGTTATGATTTGTACACCTTTTTTTGTAATTTTAAGATGATATGGTTTGGTTTGTTGTGGTAAGGGATAGTTGGGGGTGATTTACGTTAGCCGAAGTAATTTAGGTGATTCTGGTATAGCTTGTTATGATTTTTAGCATTTTTTTGTAATTTTAAAGTGATTGGGCTTAGTTTGTTGCTGTAAAGTGTAGTTGAAGGTGATTTTTGATAGCCGAAGTAATTTAGGTGTGTTTGGCATAGTTTGCTATGGTTAGTAGCATTTTTTTGTAATTTAAAAGTGATTGGGTTTAGTTTGTTGTGGTAAGGGTTAATTGGTGATGATTTATGGTTGCCGAAGTAATTTAGGTGAGTTTGGCATAGTTTGCTATGGTTAGTAGCATTTTTTTGTAATTTAAAAGTAATTAGGTTTAGTTTGTTGTGGTAAGGGTTAGTTGGTGATGATTTAGAGTAGCCGAAGTAATTTAGGTGAGTCTGGCATAGTTTGTTATGATTTGTACACCTTTTCTTGTAATTTTAGGATGATATGGTTTGGTTTGTTGTGGTAAGGGATAGTTGGGGGTGATTTACGGTAGCCGAAGTAATTTAGGTGATTCTGGTATAGTTTGTTATGATTTTTAGCATTTTTTTGTAATTTTAAAGTGATTGGTCTTAGTTTGTTGCTGTAAAGTGTAGTTGGGGGTGATTTTTGATAGCCGAAATTATTTAGGTGAGTTTGGCATAGTTTGCTATAGTTAGTAGCATTTTTTTGTAATTTAAAAGTGATTGGGTTTAGTTTGTTGTGGAAAGTGTAGTTGGGGGTGATTTTTGATAGCCGAAATAATTTAGGTGAGTTTGGCATAGTTTGCTATAGTTAGTAGCATTTTTTTGTAATTTAAAAGTGATTGGGTTTAGTTCGTTGTGTTAAGGGTTAGTTGGTGATGATTTATGGTAGCCGAAGTAATTTAGGTGAGTTTGGCATAGTTTGCTATGGTTAGTAGCATTTTTTTGTAATTTAAAAGTGATTGGGTTTAGTTTGTTGTGGTAAGGGTTAGTTGGTAATGATTTAGAGTAGCCGAAGTAATTTAGGTGAGTCTGGCATAGTTTGTTATGATTTGTACACCTTTTTATTGTAATTTTAGATGATATGGTTTGGTTTGTTGTGGTAACGGATAGTTGGGGGTGATTTACGGTTCCTGAAGTAATTTAGGTGATTCTGGTATAGTTTGTTATGATTTTTAGCATTTTTTTGTAATTTTAAAGTGATTGGGCATAGTTTGTTGCTGTAAAGTGTAGTTGGGGGTAATTTTTGATAGCCGAAATAATTTAGGTGAGTTTGGCATAGTTTGCTATAGTTAGTAGCATTTTTTTGTAATTTAAAAGTGATTGGGTTTAGTTTGTTGTGGAAAGTGTAGTTGGGGGTGATTTTTGATAGCCGAAATAATTTAGGTGAGTTTGGCATAGTTTGCTATAGTTAGTAGCATTTTTTTGTAATTTAAAAGTGATTGGGTTTAGTTTGTTGTGGAAGGGGTTAGTTGGTGATGATTTATGATAGCCGAAGTAATTTAGGTGAGTTTGGCATAGTTTGCTATGGTTAGTAGCAGTTTTTTGTAATTTAAAAGTGATTGGGTTTAGTTCGTTGTGGTAAGGGTTAGTTGGTGATGATTTATTGTTGCCGAAGTAATTTAGGTGAGTTTGGCATAGTTTGCTATGGTTAGTAGCATTTTTTTTGTAATTTAAAAGTGATTAGGTTTAGTTTGTTGTGGTAAGGGTTAGTTGGTGATGATTTAGAGTAGCCGAAGTAATTTAGGTAAGTCTGGCATAGTTTGTTATGATTTGTACACCTTTTCTTGTAATTTTAAGATGATATGGTTTGGTTTGTTGTGGTAAGGGATAGTTGATGATGATTTAGAGTAGCCGAAGTAATTTAGGTGAGTCTAGTGAGTGGCATAGTTTGTTATGATTTGTACACCTTTTTTTGTAATTTTAAGATGATATGGTTGGGTTTGTTGTGGTAAGGGATAGTTGGGGGTGATTTACGTTAGCCGAAGTAATTTAGGTGATTCTGGTATAGTTTGTTATGATTTTTAGCATTTTTTTGTAATTTTAAAGTAATTGGGCTTAGTTTGTTGCTGTAAAGTGTAGTTGGGGGTGATTTTTCATAGCCGAAGTAATTTAGGTGAGTTTGGCATAGTTTGCTATGGTTAGTAGCATTTTTTTGTAATTTAAAAGTGATTGGGTTTAGTTTGTTGTGGTAAGGGTTAGTTGGTAATGATTTATGATAGCCGAAGTAATTTAGGTGAGTTTGGCATAGTTTGCTATGGTTAGTAGCATTTTTTTGTAATTTAAAAGTGATTGGGTTTAGTTTGTTGTGGTAAGGGTTAGTTGGTGATGATTTAGAGTAGCCGAAGTAATTTAGGTGAGTCTGGCATAGTTTGTTACGATTTGTACACCATTTTTTGTTATTTTAAGATGATATGGTTTGGTTTGTTGTGGTAAGGGATAGTTGGGGGTGATTTACGTTAGCCGGAGTAATTTAGGTGATTCTGGTATAGTTTGTTATGATTTTTAGCATTTTTTTGTAATTTTAAAGTGATTGGGCTTAGTTTGTTGCTGTAAAGTGTAGTTGGGGGTGATTTTTGATAGCCGAAGTAAATTAGGTGAGTTCGGCATAGTTTGATATGGTTAGTAGCATTTTTTTGTAATTTAAAAATTATTGGGTTTAGTTTGTTGTGGTAAGGGTTAGTTGGTGATGATTTAGAGTAGCAGAAGCAATTTAGGTGAGTCTGGCTTAGTTTGTTATGATTTGTACACCTTTTTTTGTAATTTTAATATGATATGGTTTGGTTTGTTGTGGTAAGGGATAGTTGGGGGTTATTTACGGTAGCCGAAGTAATTTAGGTGATTCTGGTATAGTTTGTTATAATTTTTAGCATTTTTTTGTAATTTTAAAGTGATTGGGCTTAGTTTGTTGCTGTAAAGTGTAATTGGAGGTGATTTTTGATAGCCGAAGTAATTTAAGTGAATTTGGCATAGTTTGCTATGGTTAGTAGCATTTTTTTGTAATTTTAAAGTGATTGGGTTTAGTTTGTTGTGGTAAGGGGTTAGTTGGTGATGATTTAGAGTAGCCGAAGTAATTTAGGTGAGTCTGGCATAGTTTGTTATGATTTGTACACCTTTTTTGTAATTTTAAGATGATATGGTTTGGTTTGTTGTGGTAAGGGATAGTTGGGGGTGATTTACGGTAGCCGAAGTATTTTAGGTGATTCTGGTATAGTTTGTTATGATTTTTAGCATTTTTTTGTAATTTTAAAATGATTGGGCTTATTTTGTTGCTGTAAAGTGTAGTTGGGGGTGATTTTTGATAGCCGAAGTAATTTAGGTGAGTTTGGCATAGTTTGCTATGGTTAGTAGCATTTTTTTGTAATTTAAAAGTGATTGGGTTTAGTTTGTTGTGGTAAGGGTTAGTTGGTGATGATTTATGGTAGCCGAAGTAATTTAGGTGAGTTTGGCATAGTTTGCTATGGTTAGTATCATTTTTTTGTAATTTAAAAGTGATTAGGTTTAGTTTGTTGTGGTAAGGGTTAGTTGGTGATGATTTAGAGTAGCCGAAGTAATTTAGGTGAGTCTGGCATAGTTTGCTATGGTTAGAAGCATTTTTTTGTAATTGTAAGTGATTGGGTTAAGTTTGTTGTGGTAAGGGTTAGTTGGTGAAGATTTATGGTAGCCGAAGTAATTTGGGTGAGTTTGGCATAGTTTGCTATGGTTAGTAGCATTTATTTGTAATTTAAAAGTGATTGGGTTTAGTTTGTTGTAAAAAGGATTAGTTGGTGATGATTTAGAGTAGCCGAAGTAATTTAGGTGAGTCTGGCATAGTTTGTTATGATTTGTACAATTTTTTTTGTAAATTTAAGATGATATGGTTTGGTTTGTTGTGGTAAGGGATAGTTGGGGGTGATTTACGGTAGCCGAAGTAATTTAGGTGATTCTGGTATAGCTTGTTATGATTTTTAGCATTTTTTTTTAATATTAAAGTGATTGGGCTTAGTTTGTTGCTGTAAAGTGTAGTTGAGGGTGATTTTTGATAGCCGAAGTAATTTAGGTGAGTTTTGCATAGTTTGCTATGGTTCGTAGCATTTTTTTGTAATTTAAAAGTGATTGGGTTTAGTTTGTTGTGGTAAGGGTTAGTTGGTGATGATTTATGGTTGCCAAAGTAATTTAGGTGAGTTTGGCATAGTTTGCTATGGTTAGTAGCATTTTTTTTGTAATTTAAAAGTGATTAGGTTTAGTTTGTTGCTGTAAAGTGTAATTGGGGGTGATTTTTGATAGCCGAAGTAATTTAGGTAAGTTTGGCATAGTTTGCTATGGTTAGTAGCATTTATTTGTAATTTAAAAGTGATTGGGTTTAGTTTGTTGTGGTAAGGGTTAGTTGGTGATGATTTAGAGTAGCCGAAGTAATTTAGGTGAGTCTGGCATAGTTTGTTATGATTTGTACACCTTTTCTTGTAATTTTAAGATGATATCGTTTGGTTTGATGTGGTAAGGGATAGTTGGTGATGATTTAGAGTAGCCGAAGTAATTTAGGTGAGTCTAGTGAGTGGCATAGTTTGTTATGATTTGTACACCTTTTTTTGTAATTTTAAGATGATATGGTTTGGTTTGTTGTGGTAAGGGATAGTTGGGGGTGATTTACGGTAGCCGAAGTAATTTAGGTGATTCTGGTATAGTTTGTTATAATTTTTAGCATTTTTTTGTAATTTTAAAGTGATTGGGCTTAGTTTGTTGCTGTAAAGTGTAATTGGGGGTGATTTTTGATAGCCGAAGTAATTTAGGTAAGTTTGGCATAGTTTGCTATGGTTAGTAGCATTTATTTGTAATTTAAAAGTGATTGGGTTTAGTTTGTTGTGGTAAGGGTTAGTTGGTGATGATTTAGAGTAGCCGAAGTAATTTAGGTGAGTCTGGCATAGTTTGTTATGATTTTTACACCTTTTTTGTAATTTTAAGATGATATGGTTTGGTTTGTTGTGGTAAGGGATAGTTGGGGGTGATTTACGGTAGCCGAAGTAATTTAGGTGATTCTGGTATAGTTTGTTATGATTTTTAGCATTTTTTTGTAATTTTAAAGTGATGGGGCTTAGTTTGTTGCTGTAAAGTGTAGTTGGGGGTGATTTTTGATAGCCGAAGTAATTTAGGTGAGTTTGGCATAGTTTGCTATGGTTAGTAGCATTTTTTTGTAATTTAAAAGTGATTGGTTTTAGTTTGTTGTGGTAAGGGTTAGTTGGTGATGATTTATGGTAGCCGAAGTAATTTAGGTGAGTTAGGCATAGTTTGCTATGGTTAGTAGGATTTTTTTGTAATTTAAAAGTGATTGGGTTTAGTTTGTTGTGGTAAGGGTTAGTTGGTGATCATTTAGAGTAGCCGAAGTAATTTAGGTGAGTCTGGCATAGTATGTTATGATTTGTACACCTTTTTTTGTAATTTTAAGATGATATGGTTTGGTTTGTTGTGGTAAGGGATAGTTGGGGGTGATTTAGGGTAGCCGAAGTAATTTAGGTGATTCTGGTATAGTTTGTTATGATTTTTAGCATTTTTTTGTAATTTTAAAGTGATTGGGCTTAGTTTGTTGCTGTAAAGTGTAGTTGGGGGTGATTTTTGATAGCCGAAGTAATTTAGGTGAGTTTCGCATAGTTTGCTATGGTTAGTAGCATTTTTTTGTAATTTAAAAGTGATTGGGTTTAGTTTGTTGTGGTAAGGGTTAGTTGGTGATGATTTATGGTAGCCGAAGTAATTTAGGTGAGTTTGGCATAGTTTGCTATAATTAGTATCATTTTTTTGTAATTTAAAAGTGATTAGGTTTAGTTTGTTGTGGTAAGGGTTAGTTGGTGATGATTTAGAGTAGCCGAAGTAATTTAGGTGAGTCTGGCATAGTTTGCTATGGTTAGTAGCATTTTTTTGTAATTGTAAGTGATTGGGTTTAGTTTGTTGTGGTAAGGGTTAGTTGGTGAAGATTTATGGTAGCCGAAGTAATTTGGGTGAGTTTGGCATAGTTTGCTATGGTTAGTAGCATTTATTTGTAATTTAAAAGTGATTGGGTTTAGTTTGTTGTAAAAAGGATTAGTTGGTGATGATTTAGAGTAGCCGAAGTAATTTAGGTGAGTCTGGCATAGTTTGTTATGATTTGTACAATTTTTTTTGTAAATTTAAGATGATATGGTTTGGTTTGTTGTGGTAAGGGATAGTTGGGGGTGATTTACGGTAGCCGAAGTAATTTAGGTGATTCTGGTATAGCTTGTTATGATTTTTAGCATTTTTTTTTAATATTAAAGTGATTGGGCTTAGTTTGTTGCTGTAAAGTGTAGTTGAGGGTGATTTTTGATAGCCGAAGTAATTTAGGTGAGTTTTGCATAGTTTGCTATGGTTCGTAGCATTTTTTTGTAATTTAAAAGTGATTGGGTTTAGTTTGTTGTGGTAAGGGTTAGTTGGTGATGATTTATGGTTGCCAAAGTAATTTAGGTGAGTTTGCCATAGTTTGCTATGGTTAGTAGCATTTTTTTTGTAATTTAAAAGTGATTAGGTTTAGTTTGTTGCTGTAAAGTGTAATTGGGGGTGATTTTTGATAGCCGAAGTAATTTAGGTGAGTTTGGCATAGTTTGCTATGGTTAGTAGCATTTATTTGTAATTTAAAAGTGATTGGGTTTAGTTTGTTGTGGTAAGGTTTAGTTGGTGATGATTTAGAGTAGCCGAAGTAATTTAGGTGAGTCTGGCATAGTTTGTTATGATTTGTACACCTTTTCTTGTAATTTTAAGATGATATCGTTTGGTTTGATGTGGTAAGGGATAGTTGGTGATGATTTAGAGTAGCCGAAGTAATTTAGGTGAGTCTAGTGAGTGGCATAGTTTGTTATGATTTGTACACCTTTTTTTGTAATTTTAAGATGATATGGTTTGGTTTGTTGTGGTAAGGGATAGTTGGGGGTGATTTACGGTAGCCGAAGTAATTTAGGTGATTCTGGTATAGTTTGTTATAATTTTTAGCATTTTTTTGTAATTTTAAAGTGATTGGGCTTAGTTTGTTGCTGTAAAGTGTAATTGGGGGTGATTTTTGATAGCCGAAGTAATTTAGGTAAGTTTGACATAGTTTGCTATGGTTAGTAGCATTTATTTGTAATTTAAAAGTGATTGGGTTTAGTTTGTTGTGGTAAGGGTTAGTTGGTGATGATTTAGAGTAGCCGAAGTAATTTAGGTGAGTCTGGCATAGTTTGTTATGATTTTTACACCTTTTTTGTAATTTTAAGATGATATGGTTTGGTTTGTTGTGGTAAGGGATAGTTGGGGGTGATTTACGGTAGCCGAAGTAATTTAGGTGATTCTGGTATAGTTTGTTATGATTTTTAGCATTTTTTTGTAATTTTAAAGTGATGGGGCTTAGTTTGTTGCTGTAAAGTGTAGTTGGGGGTGATTTTTGATAGCCGAAGTAATTTAGGTGAGTTTGGCATAGTTTGCTATGGTTAGTAGCATTTTTTTGTAATTTAAAAGTGATTGGTTTTAGTTTGTTGTGGTAAGGGTTAGTTGGTGATGATTTATGGTAGCAGAAGTAATTTAGGTGAGTTAGGCATAGTTTGCTATGGTTAGTAGGATTTTTTTGTAATTTAAAAGTGATTGGGTTTAGTTTGTTGTGGTAAGGGTTAGTTGGTGATCATTTAGAGTAGCCGAAGTAATTTAGGTGAGTCTGGCATAGTATGTTATGATTTGTTCACCTTTTTTTGTAATTTTAAGATGATATGGTTTGGTTTGTTGTGGTAAGGGATAGTTGGTGATGATTTAGAGTAGCCGAAGTAATTTAGGTGAGTCTGGCATAGTTTGCTATGGTTAGTAGCATTTTTTTGTAATTGTAAGTGATTGGGTTTAGTTTGTTGTGGTAAGGGTTAGTTGGTGAAGATTTAGGGTAGCCGAAGTAATTTAGGTGATTCTGGTATAGTTTGTTATGATTTTTAGCATTTTTTTGTAATTTTAAAGTGATTGGGCTTAGTTTGTTGCTGTAAAGTGTAGTTGGGGGTGATTTTTGATAGCCGAAGTAATTTAGGTGAGTTTCGCATAGTTTGCTATGGTTAGTAGCATTTTTTTGTAATTTAAATGTGATTGGGTATAGTTTGTTGTGGTAAGGGTTAGTTGGTGATGATTTAGAGTAGCCGAAGTAATTTAGGTGAGTCTGGCATAGTTTGTTATGATTTGTACACCTTTTTTTGTAATTTTAAGATGATATGGTTTGGTTTGTTGTGGTAAGGGATAGTTCGGGGTGATTGACGGTAGCCGAAGTAATTTAGGTGATTCTGGTATAGTTTGTTATGTTTTTTAGCATTTTTTTGTAATTTTAAAGTGATTGGGCTTATTTTGTTGCTGTAAAGTGTAGTTTGGGGTAATTTTTGATAGCCGAAGTAATTTAGGTGAGTTTGGCATAATTTGCTATGGTTAGTAGCATTTTTTTGTAATTTAAAAGTGATTGGGATTAGTTTGTTGTGGTAAGGGTTAGTTGGTGATGATTTATGGTAGCCGAAGTAATTTAGGTAAGTTTGGCATAGTTTGCTATGGTTAGTAGCATTTTTTTGTAATTTAAAAGTGATTAGGTTTAGTTTGTTGTGGTAAGGGTTAGTTGGTGATGATTTAGAGTAGCCGAAGTAATTTAGGTGAGTCTGGCATAGTTTGTTATGATTTGTACATTTTTTTTTGTAATTTTAGGATGATATGGTTTGGTTTGTTGTGGTAAGGGATAGTTGGGGGTGATTTACGGTAGCCGAAGTAATTTAGGTGATTCTGGTATAGTTTGTTATGATTTTTAGCATTTTTTTGTAATTTTAAAGTGATTGGGCTTATTTTGTTGCTGTAAAGTGTAGTTGGGGGTGATTTTTGATAGCCGAAGTAATTTAGGTGAGTTTGGCAGAGTTTGCTATGGTTAGTAGCAATTTTTTTTAATTAAAAAGTGATTGGGTTTAGTTTGTTGTAATAAGGGTTAGTTGGTGATGATTTATGGTAGCCGAAGTAATTTAGGTGAGTTTGGCATAGTTTGCTATGGATAGTAGCATTTTTTTGTAATTTAAAAGTGATTAGGTTTAGTTTGTTGTGGTAAGGGTTAGTTGGTGATCATTTAGAGTAGCCGAAGTAATTTAGGTGAGTCTGGCATAGTTTGTTATGATTTGTACACCTTTTTTTGTAATTTTAAGATGATATGGTTTGGTTTGTTGTGGTAAGGGATAGTTGGGGGTGATTTAGGGTAGCCGAAGTAATTTAGGTGATTCTGGTATAGTTTGTTATGATTTTTAGCATTTTTTTGTAATTTTAAAGTGATTGGGCTTAGTTTGTTGCTGTAAAGTGTAGTTGGGGGTGGTTTTTGATAGCCGAAGTAATTTAGGTGAGTTTAGCATAGTCTGCTATGATTAGTAGCATTTTTTTGTAATTTAAAAGTGATTGGGTTTAGTTTGTTGTGGTAAGGGTTAGTTGGTGATGATTTATGGTTGCCGAAGTAATTTAGGTGAGTTTGGCATAGTTTGCTATGGTTAGTAGCATTTTTTTGTAATTTAAAAGTGATTAGGTTTAGTTTGTTGTGGTAAGGGTTACTTTGTGATGATTTAGAGTAGCCGAAGTAACTTAGGTGAATCTGGCATAGTTTGTTATGATTTGTACACCTTTTCTTGTAATTTTAAGATGATATGGTTTGGTTTGTTGTGGTAAGGGATAGTTGGGGGTGATTTACGGTAGCCGAAGTAATTTAGGTGATTCTGGTATAGTTTGTCATGATTTTTAGCATTTTTTTGTAATTTTAAAGTGATTGGTCTTAGTTTGTTGCTGTAAAGTGTAGTTGGGGGTGATTTTTGATAGCCGAAGTAATTTAGGTGAGTTTGGCATAGTTTGCTATGGTTAGTAGCATTTTTTTGTAATTTAAAAGTGATTGGTTTTAGTTTGTTGTGGTAAGGGTTAGTTGGTGATGATTTATGGTAGCCGAAGTAATTTAGGGGAGTTAGGCATTGTTTGCTATGGTTAGTAGGATTTTTTTGTAATTTAAAAGTGATTGGGTTTAGTTTGTTGTGGTAAGGGTTAGTTGGTGATGATTTAGAGTAGCCGAAGTAATTTAGGTGAGTCTGGCATAGTTTGTTATGATTTGTACACCTTTTCTTGTAAATTTAAGATGATATGGTTTGGTTTGTTGTGGTAAGGGATAGTTGGGGGTGATTTACGGTAGCCGAAGTAATTTAGGTGATTCTGGTATAGTTTGTTATGATTTTTAGCATTTTTTTGTAATTTTAAATTGAATGGGCTCAGTTTGTTGCTGTAAAGTGTAGTTGGGGGTGATTTTTGATAGCCGAAGTAATTTAGGTGAGTTTGGCATAGTTTGCTATGGTTAGTAGCATTTTTTTTTAATTTAAAAGTGATTGGGGTTAGTTTGTTGTGGTAAGGGTTAGTTGGTGATGATTTATGGTAGCCGAAGTAATTTAGGTGAGTTTGGCATAGTTTGCTATGGTTAGAAGCATTTTTTTGTAATTTAAAAGTGATTGGGTTTAGTTTGTTGTGGTAAGGGTTAGTTGGTGATGATTTAGAGTAGCCGAAGTAATTTAGGTGAGTCTGGCATAGTTTGTTATGATTTGTACATCTTTTTTTGTAATTTTAAGATGATATGGTTTGGTTTGTTGTGGTAAGGGATAGTTGGAGGTGATTTACGGTAGCCGAAGTAATTTAGGTGATTCTGGTATAGTTTGTTATGATTTTTAGCATTTTTTTGTAATTTTAAAGTGATTGGGCTTAGTTTGTTGCTGTAAAGTGTAGTTGGGGGTGATTTGTATTAGCCGAAGTAATTTAGGTGAGTTCGGCATAGTTTGATATGGTTAGTAGCATTTTTTTGTAATTTAAAAGTTATTGGGTTTAGTTTGTTGTGGTAAGGGTTAGTTGGTGATGATTTAGAGTAGCAGAAGTAATTTAGGTGAGTCTGGCATAGTTTGTTATGATTTTTAGCATTTTTTTGTAATTTTAAAGTGATTGGGCCTAGCTTGTTGCTGTAAAGTGTAGTTGGGGGTAATTTTTGATAGCCGAAGTAATTTAGGTGAGTCTGGCATAGTTTGCTATGGTTAGTAGCATTTTTTTGTAATTTAAAAGTGATTGGGTTTAGTTTGTTGTGGTAAGGGTTAGTTGGTGATGATTTATGGTTGCCGAAGTAATTTAGGTGAGTTTGGCATAGTTTGCTATGGTTAGAAGCATTTTTTTGTAATTTAAAAGTGATTGGGTTTAGTTTGTTGTGGTAAGGGTTAGTTGGTGATGATTTAGAGTAGCCGAAGTAATTTAGGTGAGTCTGGCATAGTTTGTTATGATTTGTACACCTTTTTTGTAATTTTAAGATGATATGGTTTGGTTTGTTGTGGTAAGGGATAGCTGGAGGTGATTTACGGTAGCCGAAGTAATTTAGGTGATTCTGGTATAGTTTGTTATGATTTTTAGCATTTTTTTGTAATTTTAAAGTGATTGCTCTTAGTTTGTTGCTGTAAAGTGTAGTTGGTGGTGATTTTTGATAGCCGAAGTAATTTAGGTGAGTTTAGCATAGTTTGCTATGGTTAGTAGCATTTTTTTGTAATTTAAAATTGATTGGGTTTAGTTTGTTGTGGTAAGGGTTAGTTGGTGATGATTTATGGTTGCCGAAGTAATTTAGGTGAGTTTGGCATAGTTTGCTATGGTTAGTAGCATTTTTTTGTAATTTAAAAGTGCTTAGGTTTAGTTTGTTGTGGTAAGGGTTACTTTGTGATGATTTAGAGTAGCCGAAGTAACTTAAGTGAGTCTGGCATGGTTTGTTATGATTTGTACACCTTTTCTTGTAATTTTAAGATGATATGGTTTGGTTTGTTGTGGTAAGGGATAGTTGGGGGTGATTTACGGTAGCCGAAGTAATTTAGGTAATTCTGGTATAGTTTGTTATGATTTTTAGCATTTTTTTGTAATTTTAAAGTGATTGGGCTTAGTTTGTTGCTGTAAAGTGTAGTTGGGGGTGATTTTTGATAGCCGAAGTAATTTAGGTGAGTTTGGCATAGTTTGCTATGGTTAGTAGCATTTTTTTGTAATTTAAAAGTGATTGGGTTTAGTTTGTTGTGGTTAGGGTTAGTTGGTGATGATTTATGGTAGCCAAAGTAATTTAGGTGAGTTTGGCATAGTTTGCTATGGTTAGTAGGATTTTTTTGTAATTTAAAAGTGATTGGGTTTAGTTTGTTGTGGTAAGGGTTATTTGGTGATGATTTAGTGTAGCCGAAGTAATTTAGGTGAGTCTGGCATAGTTTGTTATGATTTGTACACCTTTTCTTGTAATTTTAAGATGATATGGTTTGGTTTGTTGTGGTAAGGGATAGTTGGGGGTGATTTACGGTAGCCGAAGTAATTTAGGTGATTCTGGTATAGTTTGTTATGATTTTTAGCATTTTTTTCTAATTTTAAAGTGATTGGGCTTAGTTTGTTGCTGTAAAGTGTAGTTGGGGGTGATTTGTGATAGCCGAAATAATTTAGGTGAGTTCGGCATAATTTGATATGGTTAGTAGCATTTTTTTGTAATTTAAAAGTTATTGGGTTTAGTTTGTTGTGGTAAGGGTTAGTTGGTGATGATTTAGAGTAGCCGAAGTAATTTAGGTGAGTCTGGCATAGTTTGTTATGATTTGTACACCTTTTCTTGTAATTTTAAGATGATATGGTTTGGTTTGTTGTGGTAAGGGATAGTTGGGGGTGATTTACGGTAGCCGAAGTAATTTAGGTGATTCTGGTATAGTTTGTTTTGATTTTTAGCATTTTTTTTGTTATTTTTAAGTGATTGGGCTTAGTTTGTTGCTGTAAAGAGTAGTTGGGGGTGATTTTTGATAGCCGAAGTAATTTAGGTGAGTTTAGCATAGTTTGCTATGGTTAGTAGCATTTTTTTGTAATTTAAAATTGATTGGGTTTAGTTTGTTGTGGTAAGGGTTAGTTGGTGATGATTTATGGTTGCCGAAGTAATTTAGGTGAGTTTGGCATAGTTTGCTATGGTTAGTAGCATTTTTTTGTAATTTAAAAGTGCTTAGGTTTAGTTTGTTGTGGTAAGGGTTACTTTGTGATGATTTAGAGTAGCCGAAGTAACTTAAGTGAGTCTGGCATGGTTTGTTATGATTTGTACACCTTTTCTTGTAATTTTAAGATGATATGGTTTGGTTTGTTGTGGTAAGGGATAGTTGGGGGTGATTTACGGTAGCCGAAGTAATTTAGGTAATTCTGGTATAGTTTGTTATGATTATTAGCATTTTTTTGTAATTTTAGAGTGATTGGGCATAGTTTGTTGCTGTACAGTGTAGTTGCGGGTAATTTTTGATAGCCGAAGTAATTTAGGTGAGTTTGGCATAGTTTGCTATGGTTAGTAGCATTTTTTTGTAATTTAAAAGTGATTGAGTTTAGTTTGTTGTGGTAAGGGTTAGTTGGTGATGATTTATGATAGCCGAAGTAATTTAGGTGAGTTTGGCATAGTTTGCTATGGTTAGTAGCATTTTTTTGTAATTTAAAAGTGATTGGGTTTAGTTTGTTGTGGTAAGGGTTAGTTGGTGATGATTTAGTGTAGCCGAAGTAATTTAGGTTAGTCTGGCATAGTTTGTCATGATTTGTACACCATTTTTTGTTATTTTAAGATGATATGGTTTGGTTTGTTGTGGTAAGGGATAGTTGGGGGTGATTTACGGTAGCCGAAGTAATTTAGGTGATTCTGGTATAGTTTGTAATGATTTTTAGCATTTTTTTGTAATTTTTAAGTGATTGGGCTTAGTTTGTTGCTGTAAAGTGTAGTTAGGGGTGATTTTTGATAGCCGAAATAATTTAGGTGAGTTTGGCATAGTTTGCTATAGTTAGTAGCATTTTTTTGTAATTTAAAAGTGATTGGGTTTAGTATGTTGTGGAAAGGGTTAGTTGGTGATGATTTATGGTAGCCGAATTAATTTAGGTGAGTTTGGCATAGTTTGCTATGGTTAGTAGCATTTTTTTGTAATTTAAAAGTGATTAGGTTTAGTTTGTTGTGGTAAAGGTTAGTTGGTGATGATTTAGAGTAGGCGAAGTAATTTAGGTGAGTCTGGCATAGTTTGTTATGATTTGTACACCTTTTCTTGTAATTTTAGGATGATATGGTTTGGTTTGTTGTGGTAAGGGATAGTTGGGGGTGATTTACGGTAGCCGAAGTAATTTAGGTGATTCTGGTATAGTTTGTTATGATTTTTAGCATTTTTTTGTAATTTTAAAGTGATTGGGCTTAGTTTGTTGCTGTAAAGTGTAGTTGGGTTGATTTTTGATAGCCGAAGTAATTTAGGTGAGTTTGGTATAGTTTGCTATGGTTAGTAGCATTTTTTTGTAATTTAAAAGTGATTGGGTTTAGTTCGTTGTGGTAAGGGTTAGTTGGTGATGATTTATGGTAGCCGAAGTAATTTAGGTGAGTTTGGCATAGTTTGTTATGGTTAGTAGCATTTTTTCGTAATTTAAAAGTGATTGGGTTTAGTTTGTTGTGGTAAGGGTTAGTTGGTGATGATTTAGAGTAGCCGAAGTAATTTAGGTGAGTCTGGCATAGTTTGTTATGATTTGTACACCTTTTTTGTAATTTTAAGATGATATGGTTTGGTTTGTTGTGGTAACGGATAGTTGGGGGTGATTTACGGTAGCCGAAGTAATTTAGGTGATTCATGTATAGTTTGTTATGATTTTTAGCATTTTTTTTAATTTTAAAGTGATTGGGCATAGTTTGTTGCTGTACAGTGTAGTTGGGGGTAATTTTTGATAGCCGAAGTAATTTAGGTGAGTTTGGCATAGTTTGCTATGGTTAGTAGCAATTTTTTTAATTTAAAAGTGATTGAGTTTAGTTTGTTGTGGTAAGGGTTAGTTGGTGATGATTTATGATAGCCGAAGTAATTTAGGTGAGTTTGGCATAGTTTGCTATGGTTAGTAGCATTTTTTTGTAATTTAAAAGTGATTGGGTTTAGTTTGTTGTGGTAAGGGTTAGTTGGTGATGATTTAGAGTAGCCGAAGTAATTTAGGTTAGTCTGGCATAGTTTGTTATGATTTGTACACCATTTTTTGTTATTTTAAGATGATATGGTTTGGTTTGTTGTGGTAAGGGATAGTTGGGGGTGATTTACGGTAGCCGGAGTAATTTAGGTGATTCTGGTATAGTTTGTAATGATTTTTAGCATTTTTTTGTAATTTTAAAGTGATTGGGCTTAGTTTGTTGCTGTAAAGTGTAGTTAGGGGTAATTTTTGATAGCCGAAATAATTTAGGTGAGTTTGGCATAGTTTGCTATAGTTAGTAGCATTTTTTTGTAATTTAAAAGTGATTGGGTTTAGTTTGTTGCTGTAAAGTGTTGTTGGGGGTGATTTTTGATAGCCGAAATAATTTAGGTGAGTTTGGCATAGTTTGCTATAGTTAGTAGCATTTTTTTGTAATTTAAAAGTGATTGGGGTTAGTTTGTTGTGGAAAGGGTTAGTTGGTGATGATTTATGATAGCCGAAGTAATTTAGGTGAGTTTGGCATAGTTTGCTATGGTTAATAGCATTTTTTTGTAATTTAAAAGTGATTGGGTTTAGTTCGTTGTGGTAAGGGTTAGTTGGTGATGATTTATGGTAGCCGAAGTAATTTAGGTGAGTTTGGCATAGTTTGCTATGATTAGTAGCTTTTTTTTGTAATTTAAAAGTGATTGGGTTTAGTTTGTTGTGGTAAGGGTTAGTTGGTGATGATTTAGAGTAGCCGAAGTAATTTAGGTGAGTCTGGCATAGTTTGTTATGATTTGTACACCTTTTTTTGTAATTTTAAGATGATATGGTTTGGTTTGTTGTGGTAACGGATAGTTGGGGGTGATTTACGGTAGCCGGAGTAATTTAGGTGATTCTGGTATAGTTTGTTATGATTTTTAGCATTTTTGTGTAATTTTAATGTGATTGGGCATAGTTTGTTGCTATAAAGTGTAGTTGGGGGTAATTTTTGATAGCCGAAGTAATTTAGGTGAGTTTGGCATAGTTTGCTATGGTTAGTAGCATTTTTTTGTAATTTAAAAGTTATTGAGTTTAGATTGTTTTGGTAAGGGTTAGTTGGTGATGATTTATGATAGCCGAAGTAATTTAGGTGAGTTTGGCATAGTTTGCTATTGTTAGTAGCATTTTTTTGTAATTTAAAAGTGATTGGGTTTAGTTTGTTGTGGTAAGGGTTAGTTGGTGATGATTTAGAGTAGCCGAAGTAATTTAGGTTAGTCTGGCATAGTTTGTTATGATTTGTACACCATTTTCTGTTATTTTAAGATGATATGGTTTGGTTTGTTGTGGTAAGGGATAGTTGGGGGTGATTTACGGTAGCCGGAGTAATTTAGGTGATTCTGGTATAGTTTGTAATAATTTTTAGCATTTTTTTGTAATTTTAAAGTGATTGGGTTTAGTTTGTTGCTGTAAAGTGTAGTTGGGGGCGATTTTAGATAGCCAAAATAATTTAGGTTAGTTTGGCATAGTTTGCTATAGTTAGTAGCATTTTTTTGTAATTTAAAAGTGATTGGGTTTAGTTTGTTGTGCAAAGGGTTAGTTGGTGATGATTTATGGTAGCCGAAGTAATTTAGGTGAGTTTGGCATAGTTTGCTATGGTTAGTAGCGTTTTTTTGTAATTTAAAAGTGATTGGGTTTAGTTTGTTGTGGTAAGGGTTAGTTGGTGATGATTTAGAGTAGCCGAAGTAATTTAGGTGGGTCTGGCATAGTTTGTTATGATTTGTACACCTTTTTTTGTAATTTTAAGATGATATGGTTTGGTTTGTTGTGGTAAGGAATATTTGGGGATGATTTAGAGTAGCCGAAGTAATTTAATTGATTCTGGTATAGCTTGTTATGATTTTTAGCATTTTTTTGTAATTTTAAAGTGATTGGGCTTAGTTTGTTGCTGTAAAGTGTAGTTGAGGGTGATTTTTGATAGCCGAAGTAATTTAGGTGAGTTTGGCATAGTTTGCTATGGTTAGTAGAATTTTTTTTGTAATTTAAAAGTGATTGGGTTTAGTTTGTTGTGGTAAGGGTTAGTTGGTAATGATTTATGGTTGCCGAAGTAATTTAGGTGAGTTTGGCATAGTTTGCTATGGTTAGTAGCATTTTTTTGTGATTTAAAAGTGATTAGGTTTAGTTTGTTGTGGTAAGTATTAGTTGGTGATGATTTAGAGTAGCCGAAGTAATTTAGGTGAGTCTGGCCTAGTTTGTTATGATTTGTACACCTTTTCTTGTAATTTTAAGATGATATGGTTTGGTTTGTTGTGGTAAGGGATAGTTGGGGGTGATTTACGGTAGCCGAAGTAATTTAGGTGATTCTGGTATAGTTTGTTATGATTTTTAGCATTTTTTTTGTAATTTTAAAGTGATTGGGCTTAGCTTGTGGCTGTAAAGTGTAGTTGGGGGTGATTTTTGATAGCCGATGTAATTTAGGTGAGTTTGGCATAGTTTGCTATGGTTAGTAGCATTTTTTTGTAATTTAAAAGTGATTGGGTTTAGTTTGTTGTGGTAAGGGTTAGTTGGTGATGATTTATGGTAGCCGAAGTAATTTAGGTGAGTTTGGCATAGTTTGCTATGGTTAGTAGCATTTTTTTGTAATTTAAAAGTGATTGGGTTTAGTTTGTTGTGGTAAGGGTTAGTTGGTGATGATTTAGAGTAGCCGAAGTAATTTAGGTGAGTCTGGCATAGTTTGTTATGATTTGTACACCTTTTTTTGTAATTTTAAGATGATATGGTTTGGTTTGTTGTGGTAACGGATAGTTGGGGGTGATTTACGGTAGCCGAAGTAATTTAGGTGATTGTGGTATAGTTTGTTATGATTTTTAGCATTTTTTTGTAATTTTAAAGTGATTGGGCTTAGTTTGTTTCTGTAAAGTGTAGTGGGGGTGATTTTTGATAGCCGAAATAAATTAGGTGAGTTTGGCATAGTTTGCTATAGTTAGTAGCATTTTTTTGTAATTTAAAAGTGATTGGGTTTAGTTTGTTGTGGAAAGGGTTAGTTGGTGATGATTTATGGTAGCCGAAGTAATTTAGGTGAGTTTGGCATAGTTTGCTATGGTTAGTAGCGTTTTTATGTAATTTAAAAGTGATTGGGTTTAGTTTGTTGTGGTAAGGGTTAGTTGGTGATGATTTAGAGTAGCCGAAGTAATTTAGGTGAGTCTGGCATAGTTTGTTATGATTTGTACACCTTTTTTTGTAATTTTAAGATGATATGGTTTGGTTTGTTGTGGTAAGGAATAGTTGGGGGTGATTTACGGTAGCCGAAGTAATTTAGGTGATTCTGGTATAGTTTGTTATGATTTTTAGCATTTTTTTGTAATTTTAAAGTGATTGGGTTTAGTTTGTTGCTGTAAAGTGTAGTTGGGAGTGATTTTTGATAGCCGAAGTAATTTAGGTGAGTTTGGCATAGTTTGCTATGGTTAGTAGCATTTTTTTGTAATTTACAAGTGATTAGGTTTAGTTTGTTGTGGTAAAGATTAGTTGGTGATGATTTAGAGTAGCCGAAGTAATTTAGGTGAGTCTGGCATAGTTTGTTATGATTTGTACACCTTTTCTTGTAATTTTAGGATGATATGGTTTGGTTTGTAGTGGTAAGGGATAGTTGGGGGTGATTTACGGTAGCGGAAGTAATTTAGGTGATTCTGGTATAGTTTGTTATGATTTTTAACATTTTTTTGTAATTTTAAAGTGATTGGGCTTAGTTTGTTGCTGTAAAGTGTAGTTGGGGGTGATTTTTGATAGCCGAAGTAATTTAGGTGAGTTTGGCATAGCTTGCTATGGTTAGTAGCATTTTTTTGTAATTTAAAAGTGATTGGGTTTAGTTCGTTGTGGTAAGGGTTAGTTGGTGATGATTTCTGGTAGCCGAAGTAATTTAGGTGAGTTTGGCATAGTTTGCTATGGTTAGTAGCATTTTTTTGTAATTTAAAAGTGATTGGGTTTAGTTTGTTGTGGTAAGGGTTAGTTGGTGATGATTTATAGTAGCCGAAGTAATTTAGGTGAGTCTGGCATAGTTTGTTATGATTTGTACACCTTTTCTTGTAATTTTAAGATGATATGGTTTGGTTTGTTGTGGTAAGGGATAGTTGGGGGTGATTTACGGTAGCCGAAGTAATTTAGGTGATTCTGGTATAGTTTGTTATGATTTTTAGCATTTTTTTGTAATTTTAAAGTGATTGGGCATAGTTTGTTGCTGTAAAGTGTAGTTGGGGGTAATTTTTGATAGCCGAAGTAATTTAGGTGAGTTTGGCATAGTTTGCTATGGTTAGTAGCATTTTTTTGTAATTTAAAAGTGATTGAGTTTAGTTTGTTGTGGTAAGGATTAGTTGGTGATGATTTATGATAGCCGAAGTAATTTAGGTGAGTTTGGCATAGTTTGCTATGGTTAGTAGCATTTTTTTGTAATTTAAAAGTGATTGGGTTTAGTTTGTTGTGGTAAGGGTTAGTTGGTGATGATTTAGAGTAGCCGAAGTAATTTAGGTTAGTCTGGCATAGTTTGTTATGATTTGTACACCATTTTTTGTTATTTTAAGATGATATGGTTTGGTTTGTTGTGGTAAGGGATAGTTGGGGGTGATTTACGGTAGCCGGAGTAATTTAAGTGATTCTGGTATAGTTTGTAATGATTTTTAGCATTTTTTTGTAATTTTAAAGTGATTGGGCTTAGTTTGTTGCTGTAAAGTGTAGTTGGGGGTGATTTTTGACAGCCGAAATAATTTAGGTGAGTTTGGCATAGTTTGCTATAGTTTGTTGCATTTTTTTGTAATTTAAAAGTGATTGGGTTTAGTTTGTTGTGGAAAGGGTTAGTTGGTGATGATTTATGATAGCCGAAGTAATTTAGGTAAGTTTGACATAGTTTGCTATGGTTAATAGCATTTTTTTGTAATTTAAAAGTGATTGGGTTTTGTTCGTTGTGGTAAGGGTTAGTTGGTGATGATTTATGGTAGCCGAAGTAATTTAGGTGAGTTTGGCATAGGTTGCTATGGTTAGTAGCATTTTTTTGTAATTTAAAAGTGATTGGGTTTAGTTTGTTGTGGTAAGGGTTAGATGGTGATGATTTAGAGTAGCCGAAGTAATTTAGGTGAGTCTGGCATAGTTTGTTATGATTTGTGCACCTTTTCTTGTAATTTTAGGATGATATGGTTTGGTTTGTTGTGGTAAGGGATAGTTGGGGGTGATTTACGGTAGCGGAAGTAATTTAGGTGATTCTGGTATAGTTTGTTATGATTTTTAGCATTTTTTTGTAATTTTAAAGTGATTGGGCTTAGTTTGTTGCTGTAAAGTGTAGTTGAGGGTGATTTTTGATAGCCGAAGTAATTTAGGTGAGTTTGGCATAGTTTGCTATGGTTAGTAGCATTTTTTTGTAATTTAAAAGTGATTGGGTTTAGTTTGTTGTGGTAAGGGTTAGTTGGTAATGATTTATGGTTGCCGAAGTAATTTAGGTGAGTTTGGCATAGTTTGCTATGGTTAGTAGCATTTTTTTGTAATTTAAAAGTGATTGGGTTTAGTTTGTTGTGGTAAGGGTTAGTTGGTGATGATTTATAGTAGCCGAAGTAATTTAGGTGAGTCTGGCATAGTTTGTTATGATTTGTACACCTTTTTTTGTAATTTTAAGATGATATGGTTTGGTTTGTTGTGGTAACGGATAGTTGGGGGTGATTTACGGTAGCCGAAGTAATTTAGGTGATTCTGGTATAGCTTGTTATGATGTTTAGCATTTTTTTGTAATTTTAAAGTGATTGGGCTTAGTTTGTTGCTGTAAAGTGTAGTTGAGGGTGATTTTTGATAGCCGAAGTAATTTAGGTGAGTTTGGCATAGTTTGCTATGGTTAGTAGCGTTTTTTTGTAATTTAAAAGTGATTGGGTTTAGTTTGTTGTGGTAAGGGTTAGTTGGTGATGATTTAGAGTAGCCGAAGTAATTTAGGTTAGTCTGGCATAGTTTGTTATGATTTGTACACCTTTTCTTGTAATTTTAAGATGATATGGTTTGGTTTGTTGTGGTAAGGGATAGTTGGGGGTGATTTACGGTAGCCGAAGTAATTTAGGTGATTCTGGTACAGTTTGTTATGATTTTTATCATTTTTTTGTAATTTTAAAGTGATTGGGCATAGTTTGTTGCTGTAAAGTGTAGTTGGGGGTAATTTTTGATAGCCGAAGTAATTTAGGTGAGTTTGGCATAGTTTGCTATGGTTAGTAGCATTTTTTTGTAATTTAAAAGTGATTGTGTTTAGTTTGTTGTGGTAAGGATTAGTTGGTGATGATTTATGATAGCCGAAGTAATTTAGGTGAGTTTGGCATAGTTTGCTATGGTTAGTAGCATTTTTTTGTAATTTAAAAGTGATTGGGTTTAGTTTGTTGTGGTAAGGGTTAGTTGGTGATGATTTATAGTAGCCGAAGTAATTTAGGTGAGTCTGGAAGAGTTTGTTATGATTTGTACACCTTTTCTTGTAATTTTAAGATGATATGGTTTGGTTTGTTGTGGTAAGGGATAGTTGGGGGTGATTTACGGTAGCCGAAGTAATTTAGGTGATTCTGGTATAGTTTGTTATGATTTTTATCATTTTTTTGTAATTTTAAAGTGATTGGGCATAGTTTGTTGCTGTAAAGTGTAGTTGGGGGTAATTTTTGATAGCCGAAGTAATTTAGGTGAGTTTGGCATAGTTTGCTATGGTTAGTAGCATTTTTTTGTAATTTAAAAGTGATTGTGTTTAGTTTGTTGTGGTAAGGATTAGTTGGTGATGATTTATGATAGCCGAAGTAATTTAGGTGAGTTTGGCATAGTTTGCTATAGTTTGTAGCATTTTTTTGTAATTTAAAAGTGATTGGGTTTAGTTTGTTGTGGAAAGGGTTAGTTGGTGATGATTTTTGATAGCCGAAGTAATTTAGGTAAGTTTGACATAGTTTGCTATGGTTAATAGCATTTTTTTGTAATTTAAAAGTGATTGGGTTTTGTTCGTTGTGGTAAGGGTTAGTTGGTGATGATTTATGGTAGCCGAAGTAATTTAGGTGAGTTTGGCATAGTTTGCTATGGTTAGTAGCATTTTTTTGTAATTTAAAAGTGATTGGGTTTAGTTTGTTGTGGTAAGGGTTAGATGGTGATGATTTAGAGTAGCCGAAGTAATTTAGGTGAGTCTGGCATAGTTTGTTATGATTTGTACACCTTTTCTTGTAATTTTAGGATGATATGGTTTGGTTTGTTGTGGTAAGGGATAGTTGGGGGTGATTTACGGCAGCGGAAGTAATTTAGGTGATTCTGGTATAGTTTGTTATGATTTTTAGCATTTTTTTGTAATTTTAAAGTGATTGGGCTTAGTTTGTTGCTGTAAAGTGTAGTTGAGGGTGATTTTTGATAGCCGAAGTAATTTAGGTGAGTTTGGCATAGTTTGCTATGGTTAGTAGCATTTCTTTGTAATTTAAAAGTGATTGGGTTTAGTTTGTTGTGGTAAGGGTTAGTTGGTAATGATTTATGGTTGCCGAAGTAATTTAGGTGAGTTTGGCATAGTTTGCTATGGTTAGTAGCATTTTTTTGTAATTTAAAAGTGATTGGGTTTAGTTTGTTGTGGTAAGGGTTAGTTGGTGATGATTTATAGTAGCCGAAGTAATTTAGGTGAGTCTGGCATAGTTTGTTATGATTTGTACACCTTTTTTTGTAATTTTAAGATGATATGGTTTGGTTTGTTGTGGTAACGGATAGTTGGGGGTGATTTACGGTAGCCGAAGTAATTTAGGTGATTCTGGTATAGCTTGTTATGATGTTTAGCATTTTTTTGTAATTTTAAAATGATTGGGCTTAGTTTGTTGCTGTAAAGTGTAGTTGAGGGTGATTTTTGATAGCCGAAGTAATTTAGGTGAGTTTGGCATAGTTTGCTATGGTTAGTAGCATTTTTTTGTAATTTAAAAGTGATTGGGTTTAGTTTGTTGTGGTAAGGGTTAGTTGGTAATGATTTATGGTTGCCGAAGTAATTTAGGTGAGTTTGGCATAGTTTGCTATGGTTAGTAGCATTTTTTTGTAATTTAAAAGTGATTGGGTTTAGTTTGTTGTGGTAAGGGTTAGTTGGTAATGATTTATGGTAGCCGAAGTAATTTAGGTGAGTTTGGCATAGTTTGCTATGGTTAGTAGCATTTTTTTGTAATTTAAAAGTGATTAGGTTTAGTTTGTTGTGGTAAAGGATAGTTGGTGATGATTTAGAGTAGCCGAAGTAATTTAGGTGAGTCTGGCATAGTTTGTTATGATTTGTACACCTTTTCTTGTAATTTTAGGATGATATGGTTTGGTTTGTTGTGGTAAGGGTTAGTTGGGGGTGATTTACGGTAGCGGAAGTAATTTAGGTGATTCTGGTATAGTTTGTTATGATTTTTAGCATTTTTTTGTAATTTTAAAGTGATTGGGCTTAGTTTGTTGCTGCAAAGTGTAGTTGGGGGTGATTTTTGATAGCCGAAGTAATTTAGGTGAGTTTGGCATAGCTTGCTATGGTTAGTAGCATTTTTTTGTAATTTAAAAGTGATTGGGTTTAGTTCGTTGTGGTAAGGGTTAGTTGGTGAAGATTTATGGTAGCCGAAGTAATTTAGGTGAGTTTGGCATAGTTTGCTATGGTTAGTAGCATTTTTTTGTAATTTAAAAGTGATTGGGTTTAGTTTGTTGTGGTAAGGGTTAGTTGGTAATGATTTATAGTAGCCGAAGTAATTTAGGTGAGTCTGGCATAGTTTGTTATGATTTGTACACCTTTTTTTGTAATTTTAAGATGATATGGTTTGGTTTGTTGTGGTAACGGATAGTTGGGGGTGATTTACGGTAGCCGAAGTAATTTAGGTGATTCTGGTATAGCTTGTTATGATTTTTAGCATTTTTTTGTAATTTTAAAGTGATTGGGCTTAGTTTGTTGCTGTAAAGTGTAGTTGAGGGTGATTTTTGATAGCCAAAGTAATTTAGGTGAGTTTGGCATAGTTTGCTATGGTTAGTAGCATTTTTTTGTAATTTAAAAGTGATTGGGTTTAGTTTGTTGTGGTAAGGGTTAGTTGGTAATGATTTATGGTTGCCGAAGTAATTTAGGTAAGTTTGGCATAGTTTGCTATGGTTAGTAGCATTTTTTTGTAATTTAAAAGTGATTAGGTTTAGTTTGTTGTGGTAAGTATTAGTTGGTGATGATTTAGAGTAGCCGAAGTAATTTAGGTGAGTCTGGCATAGTTTGTTATGATTTGTACACCTTTTCTTGTAATTTTAAGATAATATGGTTTGGTTTGTTGTGGTAAGGGATAGTTGGGGGTGATTTACGGTAGCCGAAGTAATTTAGGTGATTCTGGTATAGTTTGTTATGATTTTTAGCATTTTTTTGTAATTTTAAAGTGATTGGGCATAGTTTGTTGCTGTAAAGTGTAGTTGGGGGTAATTTTTGATAGCCGAAGTAATTTAGGTGAGTTTGGCATAGTTTGCTATGGTTAGTAGCATTTTTTTGTAATTTAAAAGTGATTGAGTTTAGTTTGTTGTGGTAAGGATTAGTTGGTGATGATTTATGATAGCCGAAGTAATTTAGGTGAGTTTGGCAAAGTTTGCTATGGTTAGTAGCATTTTTTTGTAATTTAAAAGTGATTGGGTTTAGTTTGTTGTGGTAAGGGTTAGTTGGTGATGATTTAGAGTAGCCGAAGTAATTTAGGTTAGTCTGACATAGTTTGTTATGATTTGTACACCATTTTTTGTTATTTTGAGATGATATGGTTTGGTTTGTTGTGGTAAGGGATAGTTGGGGGTGATTTACGGTAGTCGGAGTAATTTAGGTGTTTCTGGTATAGTTTGTAATGATTTTTAGCATTTTTTTGTAATTTTAAAGTGATTGGGCTTAGTTTGTTGCTGTAAAGTGTAGTTGGGGGTGATTTTTGAGAGCCGAAATAATTTAGGTGAGTTTGGCATAGTTTGCTATAGTTAGTAGCATTTTTTTGTAATTTAAAAGTGATTGGGTTTAGTTTGTTGTGGAAAGGGTTAGTTGGTGATGATTTATGATAGCCGAAGTAATTTAGGTAAGTTTGGCATAGTTTGCTATGGTTAATAGCATTTTTTTGTAATTTAAAAGTGATTGGGTTTTGTTCGTTGTGGTAAGGGTTAGTTGGGGGTGATTTACGGTAGCCGGAGTAATTTAGGTGATTCTGGTATAGTTTGTAATGATTTTTAGCATTTTTTTGTAATTTTAAAGTGATTGGGCTTAGTTTGTTGCTGTAAAGTGTAGTTGGGGGTGATTTTTGACAGCCGAAATAATTTAGGTGAGTTTGGCATAGTTTGCTACAGTTTGTAGCATTTTTTTATAATTTAAAAGTGATTGGGTTTAGTTTGTTGTTAAAAGGGTTAGTTGGTGATGATTTATGATAGCCGAAGTAATTTAGGTAAGTTTGGCATAGTTTGCTATGGTTAATAGCATTTTTTTGTAATTTAAAAGTGATTGGGTTTTGTTCGTTGTGGTAAGGGTTAGTTGGTGATGATTTATGGTAGCCGAAGTAATTTAGGTGAGTTTGGCATAGTTTGCTATGGTTAGTAGCATTTTTTTGTAATTTAAAAGTGATTGGGTTTAGTTTGTTGTGGTAAGGGTTAGATGGTGATGATTTAGAGTAGCCGAAGTAATTTAGGTGAGTCTGGCATAGTTTGTTATGATTTGTACACCTTTTCTTGTAATTTTAGGATGATATGGTTTGGTTTGTTGTGGTAAGGGATAGTTGGGGGTGATTTACGGTAGCGGAAGTAATTTAGGTGATTCTGGTATAGTTTGTTATGATTTTTAGCATTTTTTTGTAATTTTAAAGTGATTGGGCTTAGTTTGTTGCTGTAAAGTGTAGTTGGGGGTGATGTTTGATAGCCGAAGTAATTTAGGTGAGTTTGGCATAGCTTGCTAAGGTTAGTAGCATTTTTTTGTAATTTAAAAGTGATTGGGTTTAGTTCGTTGTGGTAAGGGTTAGTTGGTGAAGATTTATGGTAGCCGAAGTAATTTAGGTGAGTTTGGCATAGTTTGCTATGGTTAGTAGCATTTTTTTGTAATTTAAAAGTGATTGGGTTTAGTTTGTTGTGGTAAGGGTTAGTTGGTAATGATTTATAGTAGCCGAAGTAATTTAGGTGAGTCTGGCATAGTTTGTTATGATTTGTACACCTTTTTTTGTAATTTTAAGATGATATGGTTTGGTTTGTTGTGGTAACGGATAGTTGGGGGTGATTTACGGTAGCCGAAGTAATTTAGGTGATTCTGGTATAGCTTGTTATGATTTTTAGCATTTTTTTGTAATTTTAAAGTGATTGGGCTTAGTTTGTTGCTGTAAAGTGTAGTTGAGGGTGATTTTTGATAGCCAAAGTAATTTAGGTGAGTTTGGCATAGTTTGCTATGGTTAGTAGCATTTTTTTGTAATTTAAAAGTGATTGGGTTTAGTTTGTTGTGGTAAGGGTTAGTTGGTAATGATTTATGGTTGCCGAAGTAATTTAGGTAAGTTTGGCATAGTTTGCTATGGTTAGTAGCATGTTTTTGTAATTTAAAAGTGATTAGGTTTAGTTTGTTGTGGTAAGTATTAGTTGGTGATGATTTAGAGTAGCCGAAGTAATTTAGGTGAGTCTGGCATAGTTTGTTATGATTTGTACACCTTTTCTTGTAATTTTAAGATAATATGGTTTGGTTTGTTGTGGTAAGGGATAGTTGGGGGTGATTTACGGTAGCCGAAGTAATTTAGGTGATTCTGGTATAGTTTGTTATGATTTTTAGCATTTTTTTGTAATTTTAAAGTGATTGGGCATAGTTTGTTGCTGTAAAGTGTAGTTGGGGGTAATTTTTGATAGCCGAAGTAATTTAGGTGAGTTTGGCATAGTTTGCTATGGTTAGTAGCATTTTTTTGTAATTTAAAAGTGATTGAGTTTAGTTTGTTGTGGTAAGGATTAGTTGGTGATGATTTATGATAGCCGAAGTAATTTAGGTGAGTTTGGCAAAGTTTGCTATGGTTAGTAGCATTTTTTTGTAATTTAAAAGTGATTGGGTTTAGTTTGTTGTGGTAAGGGTTAGTTGGTGATGATTTAGAGTAGCCGAAGTAATTTAGGTTAGTCTGACATAGTTTGTTATGATTTGTACACCATTTTTTGTTATTTTGAGATGATATGGTTTGGTTTGTTGTGGTAAGGGATAGTTGGGGGTGATTTACGGTAGTCGGAGTAATTTAGGTGTTTCTGGTATAGTTTGTAATGATTTTTAGCATTTTTTTGTAATTTTAAAGTGATTGGGCTTAGTTTGTTGCTGTAAAGTGTAGTTGGGGGTGATTTTTGAGAGCCGAAATAATTTAGGTGAGTTTGGCATAGTTTGCTATAGTTAGTAGCATTTTTTTGTAATTTAAAAGTGATTGGGTTTAGTTTGTTGTGGAAAGGGTTAGTTGGTGATGATTTATGATAGCCGAAGTAATTTAGGTAAGTTTGGCATAGTTTGCTATGGTTAATAGCATTTTTTTGTAATTTAAAAGTGATTGGGTTTTGTTCGTTGTGGTAAGGGTTAGTTGGGGGTGATTTACGGTAGCCGGAGTAATTTAGGTGATTCTGGTATAGTTTGTAATGATTTTTAGCATTTTTTTGTAATTTTAAAGTGATTGGGCTTAGTTTGTTGCTGTAAAGTGTAGTTGGGGGTGATTTTTGACAGCCGAAATAATTTAGGTGAGTTTGGCATAGTTTGCTACAGTTTGTAGCATTTTTTTATAATTTAAAAGTGATTGGGTTTAGTTTGTTGTGGAAAGGGTTAGTTGGTGATGATTTATGATAGCCGAAGTAATTTAGGTAAGTTTGGCATAGTTTGCTATGGTTAATAGCATTTTTTTGTAATTTAAAAGTGATTGGGTTTTGTTCGTTGTGGTAAGGGTTAGTTGGTGATGATTTATGGTAGCCGAAGTAATTTAGGTGAGTTTGGCATAGTTTGCTATGGTTAGTAGCATTTTTTTGTAATTTAAAAGTGATTGGGTTTAGTTTGTTGTGGTAAGGGTTAGATGGTGATGATTTAGAGTAGCCGAAGTAATTTAGGTGAGTCTGGCATAGTTTGTTATGATTTGTACACCTTTTCTTGTAATTTTAGGATGATATGGTTTGGTTTGTTGTGGTAAGGGATAGTTGGGGGTGATTTACGGTAGCGGAAGTAATTTAGGTGATTCTGGTATAGTTTGTTATGATTTTTAGCATTTTTTTGTAATTTTAAAGTGATTGGGCTTAGTTTGTTGCTGTAAAGTGTAGTTGGGGGTGATTTTTGATAGCCGAAGTAATTTAGGTGAGTTTGGCATAGCTTGCTAAGGTTAGTAGCATTTTTTTGTAATTTAAAAGTGATTGGGTTTAGTTCGTTGTGGTAAGAGTTAGTTGGTGAAGATTTATGGTAGCCGAAGTAATTTAGGTGAGTTTGGCATAGTTTGCTATGGTTAGTAGCATTTTTTTGTAATTTAAAAGTGATTGGGTTTAGTTTGTTGTGGTAAGGGTTAGTTGGTAATGATTTATAGTAGCCGAAGTAATTTAGGTGAGTCTGGCATAGTTTGTTATGATTTGTACACCTTTTTTTGTAATTTTAAGATGATATGGTTTGGTTTGTTGTGGTAACGGATAGTTGGGGGTGATTTACGGTAGCCGAAGTAATTTAGGTGATTCTGGTATAGCTTGTTATGATTTTTAGCATTTTTTTGTAATTTTAAAGTGATTGGGCTTAGTTTGTTGCTGTAAAGTGTAGTTGAGGGTGATTTTTGATAGCCAAAGTAATTTAGGTGAGTTTGGCATAGTTTGCTATGGTTAGTAGCATTTTTTTGTAATTTAAAAGTGATTGGGTTTAGTTTGTTGTGGTAAGGGTTAGTTGGTAATGATTTATGGTTGCCGAAGTAATTTAGGTAAGTTTGGCATAGTTTGCTATGGTTAGTAGCATTTTTTTGTAATTTAAAAGTGATTAGGTTTAGTTTGTTGTGGTAAGTATTAGTTGGTGATGATTTAGAGTAGCCGAAGTAATTTAGGTGAGTCTGGCATAGTTTGTTATGATTTGTACACCTTTTCTTGTAATTTTAAGATGATATGGTTTGGTTTGTTGTGGTAAGGGATAGTTGGGGGTGATTTACGGTAGCCGAAGTAATTTAGGTGATTCTGGTATAGTTTGTTATGATTTTTAGCATTTTTTTGTAATTTTAAAGTGATTGGGCATAGTTTGTTGCTGTAAAGTGTAGTTGGGGGTAATTTTTGATAGCCGAAGTAATTTAGGTGAGTTTGGCATAGTTTGCTATGGTTAGTAGCATTTTTTTGTAATTTAAAAGTGATTGAGTTTAGTTTGTTGTGGTAAGGATTAGTTGGTGATGATTTATGATAGCCGAAGTAATTTAGGTGAGTTTGGCATAGTTTTCTATGGTTAGTAGCATTTTTTTGTAATTTAAAAGTGATTGGGTTTAGTTTGTTGTGGTAAGGGTTAGTTGGTGATGATTTAGAGTAGCCGAAGTAATTTAGGTTAGTCTGACATAGTTTGTTATGATTTGTACACCATTTTTTGTTATTTTGAGATGATATGGTTTGGTTTGTTGTGGTAAGGGATAGTTGGGGGTGATTTACGGTAGCCGGAGTAATTTAGGTGTTTCTGGTATAGTTTGTAATGATTTTTAGCATTTTTTTGTAATTTTAAAGTGATTGGGCTTAGTTTGTTGCTGTAAAGTGTAGTTGGGGGTGATTTTTGAGAGCCGAAATAATTTAGGTGAGTTTGGCATAGTTTGCTATAGTTAGTAGCATTTTTTTGTAATTTAAAAGTGATTGGGTTTAGTTTGTTGTGGAAAGGGTTAGTTGGTGATGATTTATGATAGCCGAAGTAATTTAGGTAAGTTTGGCATAGTTTGCTATGGTTAATAGCATTTTTTTGTAATTTAAAAGTGATTGGGTTTTGTTCGTTGTGGTAAGGGTTAGTTGGGGGTGATTTGCGGTAGCCGGAGTAATTTAGGTGATTCTGGTATAGTTTGTAATGATTTTTAGCATTTTTTTGTAATTTTAAAGTGATTGGGCTTAGTTTGTTGCTGTAAAGTGTAGTTGGGGGTGATTTTTGACAGCCGAAATAATTTAGGTGAGTTTGGCATAGTTTGCTATAGTTTGTAGCATTTTTTTATAATTTAAAAGTGATTGGGTTTAGTTTGTTGTGGAAAGGGTTAGTTGGTGATGATTTATGATAGCCGAAGTAATTTAGGTAAGTTTGGCATAGTTTGCTATGGTTAATAGCATTTTTTTGTAATTTAAAAGTGATTGGGTTTTGTTCGTTGTGGTAAGGGTTAGTTGGTGATGATTTATGGTAGCCGAAGTAATTTAGGTGAGTTTGGCATAGTTTGCTATGGTTAGTAGCATTTTTTTGTAATTTAAAAGTGATTGGGTTTAGTTTGTTGTGGTAAGGGTTAGATGGTGATGATTTAGAGTAGCCGAAGTAATTTAGGTGAGTCTGGCATAGTTTGTTATGATTTGTACACCTTTTCTTGTAATTTTAGGATGATATGGTTTGGTTTGTTGTGGTAAGGGATAGTTGGGGGTGATTTACGGTAGCGGAAGTAATTTAGGTGATTCTGGTATAGTTTGTTATGATTTTTAGCATTTTTTTGTAATTTTAAAGTGATTGGGCTTAGTTTGTTGCTGTAAAGTGTAGTTGGGGGTGATTTTTGATAGCCGAAGTAATTTAGGTGAGTTTGGCATAGTTTGCTATGGTTAGTAGTATTTTTTTGTAATTTAAAAGTGATTGGGTTTAGTTTGTTGTGGTAAGGGTTAGTTGGTGATGATTTATAGTAGCCGAAGTAATTTAGGTGAGTCTGGCATAGTTTGTTATGATTTGTACACCTTTTTTTGTAATTTTAAGATGATATGGTTTGGTTTGTTGTGGTAACGGATAGTTGGGGGTGATTTACGGTAGCCGAAGTAATTTAGGTGATTCTGGTATAGCTTGTTATGATGTTTAGCATTTTTTTGTAATTTTAAAGTGATTGGGCTTAGATTGTTGCTGTAAAGTGTAGTTGAGGGTGATTTTTGATAGCCGAAGTAATTTAGGTGAGTTTGGCATAGTTTGCTATGGTTAGTAGCATTTTTTTGTAATTTAAAAGTGATTAGGTTTAGTTTGTTGTGGTAAAGGTTAGTTGGTGATGATTTAGAGTAGCCGAAGTAATTTAGGTGAGTCTGGCATAGTTTGTTATGATTTGTACACCTTTTCTTGTAATTTTAGGATGATATGGTTTGGTTTGTTGTGGTAAGGGATAGTTGGGGGTGATTTACGGTAGCGGAAGTAATTTAGGTGATTCTGGTATAGTTTGTAATGATTTTTAGCATTTTTTTGTAATTTTAAAGTGATTGGGCTTAGTTTGTTGCTGTAAAGTGTAGTTGGGGGTGATTTTTGATAGCCGAAATAATTTAGGTGAGTTTGGCATAGTTTGCTATGGTTAGTAGCATTTTTTTGTAATTTAAAAGTGATTGGGTTTAGTTTGTTTTGGTAAGGGTTAGTTGGTAATGATTTATGGTTGCCGAAGTAATTTAGGTGAGTTTGGCATAGTTTGCTATGGTTAGTAGCATTTTTTTGTAATTTAAAAGTGATTGGGTTTAGTTTGTTGTGGTAAGGATTAGTTGGTGATGATTTATGATAGCCGAAGTAATTTAGGTGAGTTTGGCATAGTTTGCTATGGTTAGTAGCATTTTTTTGTAATTTAAAAGTGATTGGGTTTAGTTTGTTGTGGTAAGGGTTAGTTGGTGATGATTTAGAGTAGCCGAAGTAATTTAGGTTAGTCTGGCATAGTTTGTTATGATTTGTACACCATTTTTTGTTATTTTGAGATGATATGGTCTGGTTTGTTGTGGTAAGGGATAGTTGGGGGTGATTTACGGTCGCCGGAGTAATTTAGGTGATTCTGGTATAGTTTGTAATGATTTTTAACATTTTTTTGTAATTTTAAAGTGATTGGGCTTAGTTTGTTGCTGTAAAGTGTAGTTGGGGGTGATTTTTGATAGCCGAAATAATTTAGGTGAGTTTGGCATAGTTTGCTATAGTTAGTAGCATTTTTTTGTAATTTAAAAATGATTGGGTTTAGTTTGTTGTGGAAAGGGTTAGTTGGTGATGATTTATGATAGCCGAAGTAATTTAGGTAAGTTTGGCATAGTTTGCTATGGTTAATAGCATTTTTTTGTAATTTAAAAGTGATTGGGTTTTGTTCGTTGTGGTAAGGGTTAGTTGGTGATGATTTATGGTAGCCGAAGTAATTTAGGTGAGTTTGGCATAGTTTGCTATGGTTAGTAGCATTTTTTTGTAATTTAAAAGTGATTGGGTTTAGTTTGTTGTGGTAAGGGTTAGTTGGTGATGATTTAGAGTAGCCAAAGTAATTTAGGTGAGTCTGGCATAATTTGTTATGATTTGTACACCATTTTTTGTTATTTTAAGATGATATGGTTTGGTTTGTTGTGGTAAGGGATAGTTGGGGGTGATTTACGGTAGCCGGAGTAATTTAGGTGATTCTGGTATAGTTTGTAATGATTTTTAGCATTTTTTTGTAATTTAAAAGTGATTGGGTTTAGTTTGTTGCTGTAAAGTGTTGTTGGGGGTGATTTTTGATAGCCGAAATAATTTAGGTGTGTTTGGCATAGTTTGCTATAGTTAGTAGCATTTTTTTGTAATTTAAAAGTGATTGGGTTTAGTTTGTTGAGGAAAGGGTTAGTTGGTGATGATTTATGATAGCCGAAGTAATTTAGGTAAGTTTGGCATAGTTTGCTATGGTTAATAGCATTTTTTTGTAATTTAAAAGTGATTGGGTTTTGTTCGTTGTGGTAAGGGTTAGTTGGTGATGATTTATGGTATCCGAAGTAATTTAGGTGAGTTTGGCATAGTTTGCTATGGTTAGTAGCATTTTTTTGTAATTTAAAAGTGATTGGGTTTAGTTTGTTGTGGTAAGGGTTAGTTGGTGATGATTTAGAGTAGCCGAAGTAATTTAGGTGAGTCTGGCATAGTTTGTTATGATTTGTACACCTTTTCTTGTAATTTTAGGATGATATGGTTTGGTTTGTTGTGGTAAGGGATAGTTGGGGGTGATTTACGGTAGCCGAAGTAATTTAGGTGATTCTGGTATAGTTTGTTATGATTTTTAGCATTTTTTTGTAATTTTAAAGTGATTGGGCTTAGTTTGTTGCTGTAAAGTGTAGTTGGGGGTGATTTTTGATAGCCGAAGTAATTTAGGTGAGTTTGGCATAGTTTGCTATGGTTAGTAGCATTTTTTTGTAATTTAAAAGTGATTGGGTTTAGTTTGTTGTGGTAAGGGTTAGTTGGTGATGATTTATGGTAGCCGAAGTAATTTAGGTGAGTTTGGCATAGTTTGCTATGGTTAATAGCATTTTTTTGTAATTTAAAAGTGATTGGGTTTAGTTTGTTGTGGTAAGGGTTAGTTGGTGATGATTTAGAGTAGCCGAAGTAATTTAGGTGAGTCTGGCATAATTTGTTATGATTTGTACACCATTTTTTGTTATTTTAAGATGATATGGTTTGGTTTGTTGTGGTAAGGGATAGTTGGGGGTGATTTACGGTAGCCGGAGTAATTTAGGTGATTCTGGTATAGTTTGTAATGATTTTTAGCATTTTTTTGTAATTTAAAAGTGATTGGGTTTAGTTTGTTGCTGTCAAGTGTTGTTGGGGGTGATTTTGGATAGCCGAAATAATTTAGGTGAGTTTGGCATAGTTTGCTATAGTTAGTAGCATTTTTTTGTAATTTAAAAGTGATTGGGCTTAGTTTGTTGAGGAAAGGGTTAGTTGGTGATGATTTATGATAGCCGAAGTAATTTAGGTAAGTTTGGCATAGTTTGCTATGGTTAATAGCATTTTTTTGTAATTTAAAAGTGATTGGGTTTTGTTCGTTGTGGTAAGGGTTAGTTGGTGATGATTTATGGTAGCCGAAGTAATTTAGGTGAGTTTGGCATAGTTTGCTATGGTTAGTAGCATTTTTTTGTAATTTAAAAGTGATTGGGTTTAGTTTGTTGTGGTAAGGGTTAGTTGGTGATGATTTAGAGTAGCCGAAGTAATTTAGGTGAGTCTGGTATAGTTTGTTATGATTTGTACACCTTTCTTTGTAATTTTAAGATGATATGGTTTGGTTTGTTGTGGTAACGGATAGTTGGGGGTCATTTACGGTAGCCGAAGTAATTTAGGTGATTCTGGTATAGTTTGTTATGATTTTTAGCATTTTTTTGTAATTTTAAAGTGATTGGGCATAGTTTGTTGCTGTAAAGTGTAGCTGGGGGTAATTTTTGATAGCCGAAGTAATTTAGGTGAGTTTGGCATAGTTTGCTATGGTTAGTAGCATTTTTTTGTAATTTAAAAGTGATTGAGTTTAGTTTGTTGTGGTAAGGGTTAGTTGGTGATGATTTATGATAGCCGAAGTAATTTAGGTGAGTTTGGCATAGTTTGCTATTGTTAGTAGCATTTTTTTGTAATTTAAATGTGATTGGGTTTATTTTGTTGTGGTAAGGGTTAGTTGGTGATGATTTAGAGTAGCCGAAGTAATTTAGGTTAGTCTGGCATAGTTTGTTATGATTTGTACACCATTTTTTGTTATTTTAATATGATATGGTTTGGTTTGTTGTGGTAAGGGATAGTTGGGGGTGATTTACGGTAGCCGGAGTAATTTAGGTGATTCTGGTATAGGTTGTAATGATTTTTAGCATTTTTTTGTAATTTTAAAATGATTGGGCTTAGTTTGTTGCTGTAAAGTGTAGTTGGGGGTGATTTTTGATAGCCGAAATAATTTAGGTGAGTTTGGTATAGTTTGCTATGGTTAGTAGCATTTTTTTGTAATTTAAAAGTGATTGGGTTTAGTTTGTTGTGGAAAGGGTTAGTTGGTGATGATTTATGGTAGCCGAAGTAATTTAGGTGAGTTTGGCATAGTTTGCTATGGTTAGTAGCATTTTTTTGTAATTTAAAAGTGATTGGGTTTAGTTTGTTGTGGTAAGGGTTAGTTGGTGATGATTTAGAGTAGCCGAAGTAATTTAGGTGAGTCTGGCATAGTTTGTTATGATTTGTACACCATTTTTTGTAATTTTAGGATGATATGGTTTGGTTTGTTGTGGTAAGGGATAGTTGGGGGTGATTTACGGTAGCCGAAGTAATTTAGGTGATTCTGGTATAGATTGTTATGATTTTTAGCATTTTTTTGTAATTTTAAAGTGATTGGGCTTATTTTGTTGCTGTAAAGTGTAGTTGGGAGTGATTTTTGATAGCCGAAGTAATTTAGGTGAGTTTGGCATAGTTTGCTATGGTTAGTAGCATTTTTTTGTAATTTAAAAGTGATTGGGTTTAGTTTGTTGTGGTAAGGGTTAGTTGGTGATGATTTATGGTAGCCGAAGTAATTTAGGTGAGTTTGGCATAGTTTGCTATGGTTAGTAGCATTTTTTTGTAATTTAAAAGTGATTAGGTTTAGTTTGTTGTGGTAAGGGTTAGTTGGTGATGATTTTGAGTAGCCGAAGTAATTTAGGTGAGTCTGGCATAGTTTGTTATGATTTGTACACCTTTTCTTGTAATTTTAGGATGATATGGTTTGGTTTGTTGTGGTAAGGGATAGTTGGGGGTGATTTACGGTAGCCGAAGTAATTTAGGTGATTCTGGTATAGTTTGTTATGATTTTTAGCATTTTTTTGTAATTTTAAAGTGATTGGGCTTAGTTTGTTGCTGTAAAGTGTAGTTGGGGTTGATTTTTGATAGCCGAAGTAATTTAGGTGAGTTTGGCATAGTTTGCTATGCTTAGTAGCATTTTTTTGTAATTTAAAAGTGATTGGGTTTAGTTTGTTGTGGTAAGGGTTAGTTGGTAATGATTTATAGTAGCCGAAGTAATTTAGGTGAGTCTGGCATAGTTTGTTATGATTTGTACACCTTTTTTTGTAATTTTAAGATAATATGGTTTGGTTTGTTGTGGTAACGGATAGTTGGGGGTGATTTACGGTAGCTGAAGTAATTTAGGTGATTCTGGTATAGCTTGTTATGATTTTTAGCATTTTTTTGTAATTTTAAAGTGATTGGGCTTAGTTTGTTGCTGTAAAGTGTAGTTGAGGGTGATTTTTGATAGCCAAAGTAATTTAGGTGAGTTTGGCATAGTTTGCTATGGTTAGTAGCATTTTTTTGTAATTTAAAAGTGATTGGGTTTAGTTTGTTGTGGTAAGGGTTAGTTGGTAATGATTTATGGTTGCCGAAGTAATTTAGGTGAGTTTGGCATAGTTTGCTATGGTTAGTAGCATTTTTTTGTAATTTAAAAGTGATTAGGTTTAGTTTGTTGTGGTAAGTATTAGTTGGTGATGATTTAGAGTAGCCGAAGTAATTTAGGTGAGTCTCGCATAGTTTGTTATGATTTGTACACCTTTTCTTGTAATTTTAAGATGATATGGTTTGGTTTGTTGTGGTAAGGGATAGTTGGGGGTGATTTACGGTAGCCGGAGTAATTTAGGTGATTCTGGTATAGTTTGTAATGATTTTTAGCATTTTTTTGTAATTTTAAAGTGATTGGGCTTAGTTTGTTGCTGTAAAGTGTAGTTGGGGGTGATTTTTGATAGCCGAAATAATTTAAGTGAGTTTGGCATAGTTTGCTATAGTTAGTAGCATTTTTTTGTAATTTAAAAGTGATTGGGTTTAGTTTGTTGTGGAAAGGGTTAGTTGGTGATGATTTATGATAGCCGAAGTAATTTAGGTAAGTTTGGCATAGTTTGCTATGGTTAATAGCATTTTTTTGTAATTTAAAAGTGATTGGGTTTTGTTCGTTGTGGTAAGGGTTAGTTGGTGAAGATTTATGGTAGCCGAAGTAATTTAGGTGTGTTTGGCATAGTTTGCTATGGTTAGTAGCATTTTTTTGTAATTTAAAAGTGATTGGGTTTAGTTTGTTGTGGTAAGGGTTAGTTGGTGATGATTTAGAGTAGCCGAAGTAATTTAGGTGAGTCTGGCATAGTTTGTTATGATTTGTACACCTTTTTTTGTAATTTTAAGATGATATGGTTTGTTTTGTTGTGGTAACGGATAGTTGGGGGTCATTTACGGTAGCCGAAGTAATTTAGGTGATTCTGGTATAGTTTGTTATGATTTTTAGCATTTTTTTGTAATTTTAAAGTGATTGGGCATAGTTTGTTGCTGTAAAGTGTAGCTGGGGGTAATTTTTGATAGCCGAAGTAATTTAGGTGAGTTTGGCATAGTTTGCTATGGTTAGTAGCATTTTTTTGTAATTTAAAAGTGATTGAGTTTAGTTTGTTGTGGTAAGGGTTAGTTGGTGATGATTTATGATAGCCGAAGTAATTTAGGTGAGTTTGGCATAGTTTGCTATTGTTAGTAGCATTTTTTTGTAATTTAAAAGTGATTGGGTTTATTTTGTTGTGGTAAGGGTTAGTTGGTGATGATTTAGAGTAGCCGAAGTAATTTAGGTTAGTCTGGCATAGTTTGTTATGATTTGTACACCATTTTTTGTTATTTTAATATGATATGGTTTGGTTTGTTGTGGTAAGGGATAGTTGGGGGTGATTTACGGTAGCCGGAGTAATTTAGGTGATTCTGGTATAGTTTGTAATGATTTTTAGCATTTTTTTGTAATTTTAAAATGATTGGGCTTAGTTTGTTGCTGTAAAGTGTAGTTGGGGGTGATTTTTGTAAGCCGAAATAATTTAGGTGAGTTTGGTATAGTTTGCTATGGTTAGTAGCATTTTTTTGTTATTTAAAAGTGATTGGGTTTAGTCTGTTGTGGAAAGGGTTAGTTGGTGATGATTTATGGTAGCCGAAGTAATTTAGGTGAGTTTGGCATAGTTTGCTATGGTTAGTAGCATTTTTTTGTAATTTAAAAGTGATTGGGTTTAGTTTGTTGTGGTAAGGGTTAGTTGGTGATGATTTAGAGTAGCCGAAGTAATTTAGGTGAGTCTGGCATAGTTTGTTATGATTTGTACACCATTTTTTGTAATTTTAGGATGATATGGTTTGGTTTGTTGTGGTAAGGGATAGTTGGGGGTGATTTACGGTAGCCGAAGTAATTTAGGTGATTCTGGTATAGTTTGTTATGATTTTTAGTATTTTTTTGTAATTTTAAAGTGATTGGGCTTATTTTGTTGCTGTAAAGTGTAGTTGGGGTTGATTTTTGATAGCCGAAGTAATTTAGGTGAGTTTGGCATAGTTTGCTATGGTTAGTAGCATTTTTTTGTAATTTAAAAGTGATTGGGTTTAGTTTGTTGTGGTAAGGGTTAGTTGGTGATGATTTATGGTAGCCGAAGTAATTTAGGTGAGTTTGGCATAGTTTGCTATGGTTAGTAGCATTTTTTTGTAATTTATAAGTGATTAGGTTTAGTTTGTTGTGGTAAGGGTTAGTTGGTGATGATTTTGAGTAGCCGAAGTAATTTAGGTGAGTCTGGCATAGTTTGTTATGATTTGTACACCTTTTCTTGTAATTTTAGGATGATATGGTTTGGTTTGTTGTGGTAAGGGATAGTTGGGGGTGATTTACGGTAGCCGAAGTAATTTAGGTGATTCTGGTATAGTTTGTTATGATTTTTAGCATTTTTTTGTAATTTTAAAGTGATTGGGCTTTGTTTGTTGCTGTAAAGTGTAGTTGGGGTTGATTTTTGATAGCCGAAGTAATTTAGGTGAGTTTGGCATAGTTTGCTATGCTTAGTAGCATTTTTTTGTAATTTAAAAGTGATTGGGTTTAGTTTGTTGTGGTAAGGGTTAGTTGGTAATGATTTATAGTAGCCGAAGTAATTTAGGTGAGTCTGGCATAGTTTGTTATGATTTGTACACCTTTTCTTGTAATTTTAGGATGATATGGTTTGGTTTGTTGTGGTAAGGGATAGTTGGGGGTGATTTACGGTAGCCGAAGTAATTTAGGTGATTTTGGTATAGTTTGTTATGATTTTTAGCATTTTTTTGTAATTTTAAAGTGATTGGGCTTAGTTTGTTGCTGTAAAGTGTAGTTGGGGTTGATTTTTGATAGCCGAAGTAATTTAGGTGAGTTTGGCATAGTTTGCTATGCTTAGTAGCATTTTTTTGTAATTTAAAAGTGATTGGGTTTAGTTTGTTGTGGTAAGGGTTAGTTGGTAATGATTTATAGTAGCCGAAGTAATTTAGGTGAGTCTGGCATAGTTTGTTATGATTTGTACACCTTTTTTTGTAATTTTAAGATAATATGGTTTGGTTTGTTGTGGTAACGGATAGTTGGGGGTGATTTACGGTAGCTGAAGTAATTTAGGTGATTATGGTATAGCTTGTTATGATTTTTAGCATTTTTTTGTAATTTTAAAGTGATTGGGCTTAGTTTGTTGCTGTAAAGTGTAGTTGAGGGTGATTTTTGATAGCCAAAGTAATTTAGGTGAGTTTGGCATAGTTTGCTATGGTTAGTAGCATTTTTTTGTAATTTAAAAGTGATTGGGTTTAGTTTGTTGTGGTAAGGGTTAGTTGGTAATGATTTATGGTTGCCGAAGTAATTTAGGTGAGTTTGGCATAGTTTGCTATGGTTAGTAGCATTTTTTTGTAATTTAAAAGTGATTAGGTTTAGTTTGTTGTGGTAAGTATTAGTTGGTGATGATTTAGAGTAGCCGAAGTAATTTAGGTGAGTCTCGCATAGTTTGTTATGATTTGTACACCTTTTCTTGTAATTTTAAGATGATATGGTTTGGTTTGTTGTGGTAAGGGATAGTTGGGGGTGATTTACGGTAGCCGGAGTAATTTAGGTGATTCTGGTATAGTTTGTAATGATTTTTAGCATTTTTTTGTAATTTTAAAGTGATTGGGCTTAGTTTGTTGCTGTAAAGTGTAGTTGGGGGTGATTTTTGATAGCCGAAATAATTTAAGTGAGTTTGGCATAGTTTGCTATAGTTAGTAGCATTTTTTTGTAATTTAAAAGTGATTGGGTTTAGTTTGTTGTGGAAAGGGTTAGTTGGTGATGATTTATGATAGCCGAAGTAATTTAGGTAAGTTTGGCATAGTTTGCTATGGTTAATAGCATTTTTTTGTAATTTAAAAGTGATTGGGTTTTGTTCGTTGTGGTAAGGGTTAGTTGGTGATGATTTATGGTAGCCGAAGTAATTTAGGTGTGTTTGGCATAGTTTGCTATGGTTAGTAGCATTTTTTTGTAATTTAAAAGTGATTGGGTTTAGTTTGTTGTGGTAAGGGTTAGTTGGTGATGATTTAGAGTAGCCGAAGTAATTTAGGTGAGTCTGGCATAGTTTGTTATGATTTGTACACCTTTTTTTGTAATTTTAAGATGATATGGTTTGTTTTGTTGTGGTAACGGATAGTTGGGGGTCATTTACGGTAGCCGAAGTAATTTAGGTGATTCTGGTATAGTTTGTTATGATTTTTAGCATTTTTTTGTAATTTTAAAGTGATTGGGCATAGTTTGTTGCTGTAAAGTGTAGCTGGGGGTAATTTTTGATAGCCGAAGTAATTTAGGTGAGTTTGGCATAGTTTGCTATGGTTAGTAGCATTTTTTTGTAATTTAAAAGTGATTGAGTTTAGTATGTTGTGGTAAGGGTTAGTTGGTGATGATTTATGATAGCCGAAGTAATTTAGGTGAGTTTGGCATAGTTTGCTATTGTTAGTAGCATTTTTTTGTAATTTAAAAGTGATTGGGTTTATTTTGTTGTGGTAAGGGTTAGTTGGTGATGATTTAGAGTAGCCGAAGTAACTTAGGTTAGTCTGGCATAGTTTGTTATGATTTGTACACCATTTTTTGTTATTTTAATATGATATGGTTTGGTTTGTTGTGGTAAGGGATAGTTGGGGGTGATTTACGGTAGCCGGAGTAATTTAGGTGATTCTGGTATAGTTTGTAATGATTTTTAGCATTTTTTTGTAATTTTAAAATGATTGGGCTTAGTTTGTTGCTGTAAAGTGTAGTTGGGGGTGATTTTTGTAAGCCGAAATAATTTAGGTGAGTTTGGTATAGTTTGCTATGGTTAGTAGCATTTTTTTGTTATTTAAAAGTGATTGGGTTTAGTCTGTTGTGGAAAGGGTTAGTTGGTGATGATTTATGGTAGCCGAAGTAATTTAGGTGAGTTTGGCATAGTTTGCTATGGTTAGTAGCATTTTTTTGTAATTTAAAAGTGATTGGGTTTAGTTTGTTGTGGTAAGGGTTAGTTGGTGATGATTTAGAGTAGCCGAAGTAATTTAGGTGAGTCTGGCATAGTTTGTTATGATTTGTACACCATTTTTTGTAATTTTATGATGATATGGTTTGGTTTGTTGTGGTAAGGGATAGTTGGGGGTGATTTACGGTAGCCGAAGTAATTTAGGTGATTCTGGTATAGTTTGTTATGATTTTTAGTATTTTTTTGTAATTTTAAAGTGATTGGGCTTATTTTGTTGCTGTAAAGTGTAGTTGGGGGTGATTTTTGATAGCCGAAGTAATTTAGGTGAGTTTGGCATAGTTTGCTATGGTTAGTAGCATTTTTTTGTAATTTAAAAGTGATTGGGTTTAGTTTGTTGTGGTAAGGGTTAGTTGGTGATGATTTATGGTAGCCGAAGTAATTTAGGTGAGTTTGGCATAGTTTGCTATGGTTAGTAGCATTTTTTTGTAATTTATAAGTGATTAGGTTTAGTTTGTTGTGGTAAGGGTTAGTTGGTGATGATTTTGAGTAGCCGAAGTAATTTAGGTGAGTCTGGCATAGTTTGTTATGATTTGTACACCTTTTCTTGTAATTTTAGGATGATATGGTTTGGTTTGTTGTGGTAAGGGATAGTTGGGGGTGATTTACGGTAGCCGAAGTAATTTAGGTGATTCTGGTATAGTTTGTTATGATTTTTAGCATTTTTTTGTAATTTTAAAGTGATTGGGCTTAGTTTGTTGCTGTAAAGTGTAGTTGGGGTTGATTTTTGATAGCCGAAGTAATTTAGGTGAGTTTGGCATAGTTTGCTATGCTTAGTAGCATTTTTTTGTAATTTAAAAGTGATTGGGTTTAGTTTGTTGTGGTAAGGGTTAGTTGGTAATGATTTATAGTAGCCGAAGTAATTTAGGTGAGTCTGGCATAGTTTGTTATGATTTGTACACCTTTTCTTGTAATTTTAGGATGATATGGTTTGGTTTGTTGTGGTAAGGGATAGTTGGGGGTGATTTACGGTAGCCGAAGTAATTTAGGTGATTCTGGTATAGTTTGTTATGATTTTTAGCATTTTTTTGTAATTTTAAAGTGATTGGGCTTAGTTTGTTGCTGTAAAGTGTAGTTGGGGTTGATTTTTGATAGCCGAAGTAATTTAGGTGAGTTTGGCATAGTTTGCTATGCTTAGTAGCATTTTTTTGTAATTTAAAAGTGATTGGGTTTAGTTTGTTGTGGTAAGGGTTAGTTGGTAATGATTTATAGTAGCCGAAGTAATTTAGGTGAGTCTGGCATAGTTTGTTATGATTTGTACACCTTTTTTTGTAATTTTAAGATAATATGGTTTGGTTTGTTGTGGTAACGGATAGTTGGGGGTGATTTACGGTAGCTGAAGTAATTTAGGTGATTCTGGTATAGCTTGTTATGATTTTTAGCATTTTTTTGTAATTTTAAAGTGATTGGGCTTAGTTTGTTGCTGTAAAGTGTAGTTGAGGGTGATTTTTGATAGCCAAAGTAATTTAGGTGAGTTTGGCATAGTTTGCTATGGTTAGTAGCATTTTTTTGTAATTTAAAAGTGATTGGGTTTAGTTTGTTGTGGTAAGGGTTAGTTGGTAATGATTTATGGTTGCCGAAGTAATTTAGGTGAGTTTGGCATAGTTTGCTATGGTTAGTAGCATTTTTTTGTAATTTAAAAGTGATTAGGTTTAGTTTGTTGTGGTAAGTATTAGTTGGTGATGATTTAGAGTAGCCGAAGTAATTTAGGTGAGTCTCGCATAGTTTGTTATGATTTATACACCTTTTCTTGTAATTTTAAGATGATATGGTTTGGTTTGTTGTGGTAAGGGATAGTTGGGGGTGATTTACGGTAGCCGGAGTAATTTAGGTGATTCTGGTATAGTTTGTAATGATTTTTAGCATTTTTTTGTAATTTTAAAGTGATTGGGCTTAGTTTGTTGCTGTAAAGTGTAGTTGGGGGTGATTTTTGATAGCCGAAATAATTTAAGTGAGTTTGGCATAGTTTGCTATAGTTAGTAGCATTTTTTTGTAATTTAAAAGTGATTGGGTTTAGTTTGTTGTGGAAAGGGTTAGTTGGTGATGATTTATGATAGCCGAAGTAATTTAGGTAAGTTTGGCATAGTTTGCTATGGTTAATAGCATTTTTTTGTAATTTAAAAGTGATTGGGTTTTGTTCGTTGTGGTAAGGGTTAGTTGGTGATGATTTATGGTAGCCGAAGTAATTTAGGTGTGTTTGGCATAGTTTGCTATGGTTAGTAGCATTTTTTTGTAATTTAAAAGTGATTGGGTTTAGTTTGTTGTGGTAAGGGTTAGTTGGTGATGATTTAGAGTAGCCGAAGTAATTTAGGTGAGTCTGGCATAGTTTGTTATGATTTGTACACCTTTTTTTGTAATTTTAAGATGATATGGTTTGTTTTGTTGTGGTAACGGATAGTTGGGGGTCATTTACGGTAGCCGAAGTAATTTAGGTGATTCTGGTATAGTTTGTTATGATTTTTAGCATTTTTTTGTAATTTTAAAGTGATTGGGCATAGTTTGTTGCTGTAAAGTGTAGCTGGGGGTAATTTTTGATAGCCGAAGTAATTTAGGTGAGTTTGGCATAGTTTGCTATGGTTAGTAGCATTTTTTTGTAATTTAAAAGTGATTGAGTTTAGTTTGTTGTGGTAAGGGTTAGTTGGTGATGATTTATGATAGCCGAAGTAATTTAGGTGAGTTTGGCATAGTTTGCTATTGTTAGTAGCATTTTTTTGTAATTTAAAAGTTATTGGGTTTATTTTGTTGTGGTAAGGGTTAGTTGGTGATGATTTAGAGTAGCCGAAGTAATTTAGGTTAGTCTGGCATAGTTTGTTATGATTTGTACACCATTTTTTGTTATTTTAATATGATATGGTTTGGTTTGTTGTGGTAAGGGATAGTTGGGGGTGATTTACGGTAGCCGGAGTAATTTAGGTGATTCTGGTATAGTTTGTAATGATTTTTAGCATTTTTTTGTAATTTTAAAATGATTGGGCTTAGTTTGTTGCTGTAAAGTGTAGTTGGGGGTGATTTTTGTAAGCCGAAATAATTTAGGTGAGTTTGGTATAGTTTGCTATGGTTAGTAGCATTTTTTTGTTATTTAAAAGTGATTGGGTTTAGTCTGTTGTGGAAAGGGTTAGTTGGTGATGATTTATGGTAGCCGAAGTAATTTAGGTGAGTTTGGCATAGTTTGCTATGGTTAGTAGCATTTTTTTGTAATTTAAAAGTGATTGGGTTTAGTTTGTTGTGGTAAGGGTTAGTTGGTGATGATTTAGAGTAGCCGAAGTAATTTAGGTGAGTCTGGCATAGTTTGTTATGATTTGTACACCATTTTTTGTAATTTTAGGATGATATGGTTTGGTTTGTTGTGGTAAGGGATAGTTGGGGGTGATTTACGGTAGCCGAAGTAATTTAGGTGATTCTGGTATAGTTTGTTATGATTTTTAGTATTTTTTTGTAATTTTAAAGTGATTGGGCTTATTTTGTTGCTGTAAAGTGTAGTTGGGGGTGATTTTTGATAGCCGAAGTAATTTAGGTGAGTTTGGCATAGTTTGCTATGGTTAGTAGCATTTTTTTGTAATTTAAAAGTGATTGGGTTTAGTTTGTTGTGGTAAGGGTTAGTTGGTGATGATTTATGGTAGCCGAAGTAATTTAGGTGAGTTTGGCATAGTTTGCTATGGTTAGTAGCATTTTTTTGTAATTTATAAGTGATTAGGTTTAGTTTGTTGTGGTAAGGGTTAGTTGGTGATGATTTTGAGTAGCCGAAGTAATTTAGGTGAGTCTGGCATAGTTTGTTATGATTTGTACACCTTTTCTTGTAATTTTAGGATGATATGGTTTGGTTTGTTGTGGTAAGGGATAGTTGGGGGTGATTTACGGTAGCCGAAGTAATTTAGGTGATTCTGGTATAGTTTGTTATGATTTTTAGCATTTTTTTGTAATTTTAAAGTGATTGGGCTTAGTTTGTTGCTGTAAAGTGTAGTTGGGGGTGATTTTTGATAGCCGAAGTAATTTAGGTGAGTTTGGCATAGTTTGCTATGGTTAGTAGCATTTTTTTGTAATTTAAAAGTGATTGGGTTTAGTTTGTTGTGGTAAGGGTTAGTTGGTAATGATTTATAGTAGCCGAAGTAATTTAGGTGAGTCTGGCATAGTTTGTTATGATTTGTACACCTTTTTTTGTAATTTTAAGATGATATGGTTTGGTTTGTTGTGGTAACGGATAGTTGGGGGTGATTTACGGTAGCCGAAGTAATTTAGGTGATTCTGGTATAGCTTGTTATGATTTTTAGCATTTTTTTGTAATTTTAAAGTGATTGGGCTTAGTTTGTTGCTGTAAAGTGTAGTTGAGGGTGATTTTTGATAGCCAAAGTAATTTAGGTGAGTTTGGCATAGTTTGCTATGGTTAGTAGCATTTTTTTGTAATTTAAAAGTGATTGGGTTTAGTTTGTTGTGGTAAGGGTTAGTTGGTAATGATTTATGGTTGCCGAAGTAATTTAGGTGAGTTTGGCATAGTTTGCTATGGTTAGTAGCATTTTTTTGTAATTTAAAAGTGATTAGGTTTAGTTCGTTGTGGTAAGTATTAGTTGGTGATGATTTAGAGTAGCCGAAGTAATTTAGGTGAGTCTGGCATAGTTTGTTATGATTTGTACACCTTTTCTTGTAATTTTAAGATGATATGGTTTGGTTTGTTGTGGTAAGGGATAGTTGGGGGTGATTTACGGTAGCCGAAGTAATTTAGGTGATTCTGGTATAGTTTGTTATGATTTTTAGCATTTTTTTGTAATTTTAAAGTGATTGGGCATAGTTTGTTGCTGTAAAGTGTAGTTGGGGGTAAATTTTGATAGCTGAAGTAATTTAGGTGAGTTTGGCATAGTTTGCTATGGTTAGTAGCATTTTTTTGTAATTTAAAAGTGATTGAGTTTAGTTTGTTGTGGTAAGGATTAGTTGGTGATGATTTATGATAGCCGAAGTAATTTAGGTGAGTTTGGCATAGTTTGCTATGGTTAGTAGCATTTTTTTGTAATTTAAAAGTGATTGGGTTTTGTTTGTTGTGGTAAGGGTTAGTTGGTGATGATTTAGAGTAGCCGAAGTAATTTAGGTTAGTCTGGCATAGTTTGTTATGATTTGTACACCATTTTTTGTTATTTTGAGATGATATGGTTTGGTTTGTTGTGGTAAGGGATAGTTGGGGGTGATTTACGGTAACCGGAGTAATTTAGGTGATTCTGGTATAGTTTGTAATGATTTTTAGCATTTTTTTGTAATTTTAAAGTGATTGGGCTTAGTTTGTTGCTGTAAAGTGTAGTTGGGGGTGATTTTTGATAGCCGAAATAATTTAGGTGAGTTTGGCATAGTTTGCTATAGTTAGTAGCATTTTTTTGTAATTTAAAAGTGATTGGGTTTAGTTTGTTGTGGAAAGGGTTAGTTGGTGATGATTTATGATAGCCGAAGTAATTTAGGTAAGTTTGGCATAGTTTGCTATGGTTAATAGCATTTTTTTGTAATTTAAAAGTGATTGGGTTTTGTTCGTTGTGGTAAGGGTTAGTTGGTGATGATTTATGGTAGCCGAAGTAATTTAGGTGAGTTTGGCATAGTTTGCTATGGTTAGTAGCATTTTTTTGTAATTTAAAAGTGATTGGGTTTAGTTTGTTGTGGTTAGGGTTAGTTGGTGATGATTTAGAGTAGCCGAAGTAATTTAGGTGAGTCTGGCATAATTTGTTATGATTTGTACACCATTTTTGTTATTTTAAGATGATATGGTTTGGTTTGTTGTGGTAAGGGATAGTTGGGGGTGATTTACGGTAGCCGGAGTAATTTAGGTGATTCTGGTATAGTTTGTAATGATTTTTAGCATTTTTTTGTAATTTAAAAGTGATTGGGTTTAGTTTGTTGCTGTAAAGTGTTGTTGGGGGTGATTTTTGATAGCCGAAATAATTTAGGTGAGTTTGGCATAGTTTGCTATAGTTAGTAGCATTTTTTTGTAATTTAAAAGTGATTGGGTTTAGTTTGTTGTGGAAAGGGTTAGTTGGTGATGATTTATGATAGCCGAAGTAATTTAGGTAAGTTTGGCATAGTTTGCTATGGTTAATAGCATTTTTTTGTAATTTAAAAATGATTGGGTTTTGTTCGTTGTGGTAAGGGTTAGTTGGTGATGATTTATGGTAGCCGAAGTAATTTAGGTGAGTTTGGCATAGTTTGCTATGGTTAGTAGCATTTTTTTGTAATTTAAAAGTGATTGGGTTTAGTTTGTTGTGGTAAGGGTTAGTTGGTGATGATTTAGAGTAGCCGAAGTAATTTAGGTGAGTCTGGCATAGTTTGTTATGATTTGTACACCTTTTTTTGTAATTTTAAGATGATATGGTTTGGTTTGTTGTGGTAACGGATAGTTGGGGGTGATTTACGGTAGCCGAAGTAATTTAGGTGATTCTGGTATAGCTTGTTATGATTTTTAGCATTTTTTTGTAATTTTAAAGTGATTGGGCTTAGTTTGTTGCTGTAAAGTGTAGTTGGGGGTAATTTTTGATAGCCGAAGTAATTTAGGTGAGTTTGGCATAGTTTGCTATGGTTAGTAGCATTTTTTTGTAATTTAAAAGTGATTGAGTTTAGTTTGTTGTGGTAAGGGTTAGTTGGTGATGATTTATGATAGCCGAAGTAATTTAGGTGAGTTTGGCATAGTTTGCTATTGTTAGTAGCATTTTTTTGTAATTTAAAAGTGATTGGGTTTAGTTTGTTGTGGTAAGGGTTAGTTGGTGATGATTTAGAGTAGCCGAAGTAATTTAGGTTAGTCTGGCATAGTTTGTTATGATTTGTACACCATTTTTTGTTATTTTAATATGATATGGATGGTTTGTTGTGGTAAAAGATAGTTGGGGGTGATTTACGGTAGCCGGAATAATTTAGGTGATTCTGGTATAGTTTGTAATGATTTTTAGCATTTTTTTGTAATTTTAAAATGATTGGGCTTAGTTTGTTGCTGTAAAGTGTTGTTGGGGGTGATTTTTGATAGCCGAAATAATTTAGGTGAGTTTGGCATAGTTTGCTATGGTTAGTAGCATTTTTTTGTAATTTAAAAGTGATTGGGTTTAGTTTGTTGTGGAAAGGGTTAGTTGGTGATGATTTATGGTAGCCGAAGTAATTTAGGTGAGTTTGACATAGTTTGCTATGGTTAGTAGCATTTTTTTGTAATTTAAAAGTGATTGGGTTTAGTTTGTTGTGGTAAGGGTTAGTTGGTGATGATTTATGATAGCCGAAGTAATTTAGGTGAGTTTGGCATAGTTAGCTATTGTTAGTAGCATTTTTTTGTAATTTAAAAGTGATTGGGTTTAGTTTGTTGTGGAAAGGGTTAGTTGGTGATGATTTATGGTAGCCGAAGTAATTTAGGTGAGTTTGGCATAGTTTGCTATGGTTAGTAGCATTTTTTTGTAATTTAAAAGTGATTGGGTTTAGTTTGTTGTGGTAAGGGTTAGTTGGTGATGATTTAGAGTAGCCGAAGTAATTTAGGTGAGTCTGGCATAGTTTGTTATGATTTGTACACCATTTTTTGTAATTTTAGGATGATATGGTTTGGTTTGTTGTGGTAAGGGATAGTTGGGGGTGATTTACGGTAGCCGAAGTAATTTAGGTGATTCTGGTATAGTTTGTTATGATTTTTAGCATTTTTTTGTAATTTTAAAGTGATTGGGCTTATTTTGTTGCTGTAAAGTGTAGTTGGGGGTGATTTTTGATAGCCGAAGTAATTTAGGTGAGTTTGGCATAGTTTGCTATGGTTAGTAGCATTTTTTTGTAATTTAAAAGTGATTGGGTTTAGTTTGTTGTGGTAAGGGTTAGTTGGTGATGATTTATGGTAGCCGAAGTAATTTAGGTGAGTTTGGCATAGTTTGCTATGGTTAGTAGCATTTTTTTGTAATTTAAAAGTGATTAGGTTTAGTTTGTTGTGGTAAGGGTTAGTTGGTGATGATTTTGAGTAGCCGAAGTAATTTAGGTGAGTCTGGCATAGTTTGTTATGATTTGTACACCTTTTCTTGTAATTTTAGGATGATATGGTTTGGTTTGTTGTGGTAAGGGATAGTTGGGGGTGATTTACGGTAGCCGAAGTAATTTAGGTGATTCTGGTATAGTTTGTTATGATTTTTAGCATTTTTTTGTAATTTTAAAGTGATTGGGCTTAGTTTGTTGCTGTAAAGTGTAGTTGGGGGTGATTTTTGACAGCCGAAGTAATTTAGGTGAGTTTGGCATAGTTTGCTATGGTTAGAAGCATTTTTTTGTAATTTAAAAGTGATTGGGTTTAGTTTGTTGTGGTAAGGGTTAGTTGGTGATGATTTATGATAGCCGAAGTAATTTAGGTGAGTTTGGCATAGTTTGCTATGGTTAATAGCATTTTTTTGTAATTTAAAAGTGATTGGGTTTAGTTTGTTGTGGTAAGGGTTAGTTGGTGATGATTTAGAGCAGCCGAAGTAATTTAGGTGAGTCTGGCATAGTTTGTTGTGATTTGTACACCTTTTTTTGTAATTTTAAGATGATATGGTTTGGTTTGTTGTGGTAACGGATAGTTGGGGGTGATTTACGGTAGCCGAAGTAATTTAGGTGATTGTGGTATAGTTTGTTATGATTTTTAGCATTTTTTTGTAATTTTAAAGTGATTGGGCTTAGTTTGTTGCTGTAAAGTGTAGTTGGGTGTGATTTTTGATAGCCGAAGTAATTTAGGTGAGTTGGGCATAGTTTGCTATTGTTAGTAGCATTTTTTTGTAATTTAAAAGTGATTGGGTTTAGTTTGTTGTGGTAAGGGTTAGTTGGTGATGATTTATGGTAGCCGAAGTAATTTAGTGAGTTTGGCATAGTTTGCTATGGTTAGTAGCATTTTTTTGTAATTTAAAAGTGATTGGGTTTAGTTTGTTGTGGTAAGGGTTTGTTGGTGATGATTTAGAGTAGCCGAAGTAATTTAGGTGAGTCTGGAATAGTTTGTTATGATTTGTACACCTTTTTTTGTAATTTTAAGATGATATGGTTTGGTTTGTTGTGGTAAGGGATAGTTGGGGGTGATTTGCGGTAGCCGAAGTAATTTAGGTGATTCTGGTATAGTTTGTTATGATTTTTAGCATTTTTTTGTAATATTAATGTGATTGGGCTTAGTTTGTTGCTGTAAAGTGTAGTTGGGGGTGATTTTTGATAGCCAAAGTAATTTAGGTGAGTTTGGCATAGTTTGCTATGGTTAGTAGCATTTTTTTGTAATTTAAAAGTGATTGGGTTTAGTTTGTTGTGGTAAGGGTTAGTTGGTGATGATTTATGGTAGCCGAAGTAATTTAGGTGAGTTTGGCATAGTTTGATATGGTTAGAAGCATTTCTTTTGTAATTTAAAAGTGATTGGGTTAAGTTTGTTGTGGTAAGGGTTAGTTGGTGATGATTTAGAGTAGCCGAAGTAATTTAGGTGAGTCTGGCATAGTTTGTTATGATTTGTACACCTTTTTTTGTAATTTTAAGATGATATGGTTTAGTTTGTTCTGGTAAGGGATGGTTGGGGGTGATTTACTGTATCCGATGTAATTTAGGTGATTCTGGTATAATTTGTTATGATTTTTAGCATTTTTTGTAATTTTAAAATGATTGGGCTTAGTTTGTTGCTGTAAAGTGTAGTTGGGTGTGACTTTTGATAGCCGAAGTAATTTAGGTAAGTTTGGCATAGTTTGCTATGATTAGTAGCATTTTTTTGTAATTTAAAAGTTATTGGGTTTAGTTTGTTGTGGTATGGGTTAGTTGGTGATGATTTATGGTAGCCGAAGTAATTTAGGTGAGTTTGGCATAGTTTGCTATGGTTAGTAGCATTTTTTTGTAATTTAAAAGTGATTGGGTTTAGTTTGTTGTGGTAAGGGTTAGTTGGTGATGATTTAGAGTAGCCAAAGTAATTTAGGTGAGTCTGGCATAGTTTGCTATTGTTAGTAGCATTTTTTTGTAATTTAAAAGTGATTGGGTTTAGTTTGTTGTGGTTAGGGTTAGTTGGTGATGATTTAGAGTAGCCGAAGTAATTTAGGTGAGTCTGGCATAATTTGTTATGATTTGTACACCATTATTGTTATTTTAAGATGATATGGTTTGGTTTGTTGTGGTAAGGGATAGTTGGGGGTGATTTACGGTAGCCGGAGTAATTTAGGTGATTCTGGTATAGTTTGTAATGATTTTTAGCATTTTTTTGTAATTTAAAAGTGATTGGGTTTAGTTTGTTGCTGTAAAGTGTTGTTGGGGGTGATTTTTGATAGCCGAAATAATTTAGGTGAGTTTGGCATAGTTTGCTATAGTTAGTAGCATTTTTTTGTAATTTAAAAGTGATTGGGTTTAGTTTGTTGAGGAAAGGGTTAGTTGGTGATGATTTATGATAGCCGAAGTAATTTAGGTAAGTTTGGCATAGTTTGCTATGGTTAATAGCATTTTTTTGTAATTTAAAAATGATTGGGTTTTGTTCGTTGTGGTAAGGGTTAGTTGGTGATGATTTATGGTAGCCGAAGTAATTTAGGTGAGTTTGGCATAGTTTGCTATGGTTAGTAGCATTTTTTTGTAATTTAAAAGTGATTGGGTTTAGTTTGTTGTGGTAAGGGTTAGTTGGTGATGATTTAGAGTAGCCGAAGTAATTTAGGTGAGTCTGGCATAGTTTGTTATGATTTGTACACCTTTTTTTGTAATTTTAAGATGATATGGTTTGGTTTGTTGTGGTAACGGATAGTTGGGGGTGATTTACGGTAGCCGAAGTAATTTAGGTGATTCTGGTATAGCTTGTTATGATTTTTAGCATTTTTTTGTAATTTTAAAGTGATTGGGCTTAGTTTGTTGCTGTAAAGTGTAGTTGGGGGTAATTTTTGATAGCCGAAGTAATTTAGGTGAGTTTGGCATAGTTTGCTATGGTTAGTAGCATTTTTTTGTAATTTAAAAGTGATTGAGTTTAGTTTGTTGTGGTAAGGGTTAGTTGGTGATGATTTATGATAGCCGAAGTAATTTAGGTGAGTTTGGCATAGTTTGCTATTGTTAGTAGCATTTTTTTGTAATTTAAAAGTGATTGGGTTTAGTTTGTTGTGGTAAGGGTTAGTTGGTGATGATTTAGAGTAGCCGAAGTAATTTAGGTTAGTCTGGCATAGTTTGTTATGATTTGTACACCATTTTTTGTTATTTTAATATGATATGGATGGTTTGTTGTGGTAAAAGATAGTTGGGGGTGATTTACGGTAGCCGGAATAATTTAGGTGATTCTGGTATAGTTTGTAATGATTTTTAGCATTTTTTTGTAATTTTAAAATGATTGGGCTTAGTTTGTTGCTGTAAAGTGTTGTTGGGGGTGATTTTTGATAGCCGAAATAATTTAGGTGAGTTTGGCATAGTTTGCTATGGTTAGTAGCATTTTTTTGTAATTTAAAAGTGATTGGGTTTAGTTTGTTGTGGAAAGGGTTAGTTGGTGATGATTTATGGTAGCCGAAGTAATTTAGGTGAGTTTGACATAGTTTGCTATGGTTAGTAGCATTTTTTTGTAATTTAAAAGTGATTGGGTTTAGTTTGTTGTGGTAAGGGTTAGTTGGTGATGATTTATGATAGCCGAAGTAATTTAGGTGAGTTTGGCATAGTTAGCTATTGTTAGTAGCATTTTTTTGTAATTTAAAAGTGATTGGGTTTAGTTTGTTGTGGAAAGGGTTAGTTGGTGATGATTTATGGTAGCCGAAGTAATTTAGGTGAGTTTGGCATAGTTTGCTATGGTTAGTAGCATTTTTTTGTAATTTAAAAGTGATTGGGTTTAGTTTGTTGTGGTAAGGGTTAGTTGGTGATGATTTAGAGTAGCCGAAGTAATTTAGGTGAGTCTGGCATAGTTTGTTATGATTTGTACACCATTTTTTGTAATTTTAGGATGATATGGTTTGGTTTGTTGTGGTAAGGGATAGTTGGGGGTGATTTACGGTAGCCGAAGTAATTTAGGTGATTCTGGTATAGTTTGTTATGATTTTTAGCATTTTTTTGTAATTTTAAAGTGATTGGGCTTATTTTGTTGCTGTAAAGTGTAGTTGGGGGTGATTTTTGATAGCCGAAGTAATTTAGGTGAGTTTGGCATAGTTTGCTATGGTTAGTAGCATTTTTTTGTAATTTAAAAGTGATTGGGTTTAGTTTGTTGTGGTAAGGGTTAGTTGGTGATGATTTATGGTAGCCGAAGTAATTTAGGTGAGTTTGGCATAGTTTGCTATAGTTAGTAGCATTTTTTTGTAATTTAAAAGTGATTAGGTTTAGTTTGTTGTGGTAAGGGTTAGTTGGTGATGATTTTGAGTAGCCGAAGTAATTTAGGTGAGTCTGGCATAGTTTGTTATGATTTGTACACCTTTTCTTGTAATTTTAGGATGATATGGTATGGTTTGTTGTGGTAAGGGATAGTTGGGGGTGATTTACGGTAGCCGAAGTAATTTAGGTGATTCTGGTATAGTTTGTTATGATTTTTAGCATTTTTTTGTAATTTTAAAGTGATTGGGCTTAGTTTGTTGCTGTAAAGTGTAGTTGGGGGTGATTTTTGACAGCCGAAGTAATTTAGGTGAGTTTGGCATAGTTTGCTATGGTTAGAAGCATTTTTTTGTAATTTAAAAGTGATTGGGTTTAGTTTGTTGTGGTAAGGGTTAGTTGGTGATGATTTATGATAGCCGAAGTAATTTAGGTGAGTTTGGCATAGTTTGCTATGGTTAATAGCATTTTTTTGTAATTTAAAAGTGATTGGGTTTAGTTTGTTGTGGTAAGGGTTAGTTGGTGATGATTTAGAGCAGCCGAAGTAATTTAGGTGAGTCTGGCATAGTTTGTTGTGATTTGTACACCTTTTTTTGTAATTTTAAGATGATATGGTTTGGTTTGTTGTGGTAACGGATAGTTGGGAGTGATTTACGGTAGCCGAAGTAATTTAGGTGATTGTGGTATAGTTTGTTATGATTTTTAGCATTTTTTTGTAATTTTAAAGTGATTGGGCTTAGTTTGTTGCTGTAAAGTGTAGTTGGGTGTGATTTTTGATAGCCGAAGTAATTTAGGTGAGTTGGGCATAGTTTGCTATTGTTAGTAGCATTTTTTTGTAATTTAAAAGTGATTGGGTTTAGTTTGTTGTGGTAAGGGTTAGTTGGTGATGATTTATGGTAGCCGAAGTAATTTAGTGAGTTTGGCATAGTTTGCTATGGTTAGTAGCATTTTTTTGTAATTTAAAAGTGATTGGGTTTAGTTTGTTGTGGTAAGGGTTTGTTGGTGATGATTTAGAGTAGCCGAAGTAATTTAGGTGAGTCTGGAATAGTTTGTTATGATTTGTACACCTTTTTTTGTAATTTTAAGATGATATGGTTTGGTTTGTTGTGGTAAGGGATAGTTGGGGGTGATTTGCGGTAGCCGAAGTAATTTAGGTGATTCTGGTATAGTTTGTTATGATTTTTAGCATTTTTTTGTAATATTAAAGTGATTGGGCTTAGTTTGTTGCTGTAAAGTGTAGTTGGGGGTGATTTTTGATAGCCAAAGTAATTTAGGTGAGTTTGGCATAGTTTGCTATGGTTAGTAGCATTTTTTTGTAATTTAAAAGTGATTGGGTTTAGTTTGTTGTGGTAAGGGTTAGTTGGTGATGATTTATGGTAGCCGAAGTAATTTAGGTGAGTTTGGCATAGTTTGATATGGTTAGAAGCATTTCTTTTGTAATTTAAAAGTGATTGGGTTAAGTTTGTTGTGGTAAGGGTTAGTTGGTGATGATTTAGGGTAGCCGAAGTAATTTAGGTGAGTCTGGCATAGTTTGTTATGATTTGTACACCTTTTTTTGTAATTTTAAGATGATATGGTTTAGTTTGTTCTGGTAAGGGATGGTTGGGGGTGATTTACTGTATCCGATGTAATTTAGGTGATTCTGGTATAATTTGTTATGATTTTTAGCATTTTTTGTAATTTTAAAATGATTGGGCTTAGTTTGTTGCTGTAAAGTGTAGTTGGGTGTGACTTTTGATAGCCGAAGTAATTTAGGTAAGTTTGGCATAGTTTGCTATGATTAGTAGCATTTTTTTGTAATTTAAAAGTTATTGGGTTTAGTTTGTTGTGGTATGGGTTAGTTGGTGATGATTTATGGTAGCCGAAGTAATTTAGGTGAGTTTGGCATAGTTTGCTATGGTTAGTAGCATTTTTTTGTAATTTAAAAGTGATTGGGTTTAGTTTGTTGTGGTAAGGGTTAGTTGGTGATGATTTAGAGTAGCCAAAGTAATTTAGGTGAGTCTGGCATAGTTTGTTATGATTTGTACACCTTTTTTTGTAATTTTAAGATGATATGGTTTGGTTTGTTGTGGTAAGGGATAGTTGGGGGTGATTTACGGTAGCCGAAGTAATTTAGGTGACTCTGGTATAGTTTGTTATGATTTTTAGCATTTTTTTGTAATTTTAAAGTGATTGGGCTTAGTTTGTTGCTGTAAAGTGTAGTTTGGGGTGATTTTTGATAGCCGAAGTAATTTAGGTGAGTTTGGCATAGTTTGCTATGGTTAGTAGCATTTTTTTGTAATTTAAAAGTGATTGGGTTTAGTTTGTTGTGGGAAGGGTTAGTTGGTGATGATTTATGGTAGCCGAAGTAATTTAGGTGAGTTTGGCATAGTTTGCTATGGTTAGTAGAATTTTTTTGTAATTTAAAAGTTATTGGGTCTAGTTTGTTGTGGTAAGGGTTAGTTAGTTATGATTTAGAGAAGCCGAAGTAATTTAGGTGAGTCTGGCATAGTTTGTTATGATTTGTACACCATTTTTTGTAATTTTAAGATGATATGGTTTGGTTTGTTGTGGTAAGGGATAGTTGGGGGTGATTTACGGTAGCCGAAGTAATTTAGGTGATTCTGGTATAGTTTGTTATGATTTTTAGCAATTTTTTGTAATTTTAAACTGATTGGGCTTAGTTTCTTGCTGTAAATTGTAGTTGGGGGTGATTTTTGATAGCCAAAGTAATTTAGGTGAGTTTGACATAGTTTGCTATGGTTAGTAGCATTTTTTTGTAATTTAAAAGTGATTGGGTTTAGTTTGTTTTGGTAAGGGTTAGTTGGTGATGATTTATGGTAGCCGAAGTCATTTAGGTGAGTTTGGCATAGTTTGCTATGGTTAGTAGCATTTTTTTGTAATTTAAAAGTGATTGGGTTTAGTTTGTTGTCGTAAGGGTTAGTTGGTGATGATTTAAAGTAGCCGAAGTAATTTAGGTGAGTCTGGCATAGTTTGTTATGATTTGTACACCTTTTTTTGTAATTTTAAGATGATATGGTTTGGTTTATTGTGGTAAGGGATAGTTGGGGGTGATTTACGGTAGCTGAAGTAATTTAGGTGATTCTGGTACAGTTTGTTATGATTTTTAGCATTTTTTTGTAATTTTAAAGTGATTGGGCTTAGTTTGTTGCTGTAGAGTGTAGTTTGGGTGATTTTTGATAGCCGAAGTAATTTAGGTGAGTTTGGCATAGTTTCCTATGGTTAGTAGCGTTTTTTTGTAATTTATAAGTGATTTGGTTTAGTTTGTTGTGGTAAGGGTTAGTTGGTGATGACTTATGGTAGCCGAGGTAATTTAGGTGAGTTTGGCATAGTTTGCTATGGTTAGTAGCATTTTTTTGTAATTTAAAAGTGATTGGGTTTAGTTTGTTGTGGTAAGGGTAAGTTGGTGATGATTTAGAGTAGCCGAAGTAATTTAGGTGAGTCTGGCTTAGTTTGTTATGATTTGTACACCTTTTTTGTAATTTTAAGATGATATGGTTTGGTTTGTTGTGGTGAGTGATAGTTGGGGGTAATTTACGGTAGCTGAAGTAATTTAGGTAATTCTGGTACAGTTTGTTATGATTTTTAGCATTTTTTTGTAATTTTAAAGTGATTGGGCTTAGTTTGTTGCTGTAGAGTGTAGTTTGGGTGATTTTTGATAGCCGAAGTAATTTAGGTGAGTTTGGCATAGTTTGTTATGGTTAGTAGCATTTTTTTGTAATTTAAAAGTGATTGGGTTTAGTTTGTTGTGGTAAGGGTTAGTTGGTGATGATTTATGGTAGCCGAAGTAATTTAGGTGAGTTTGGAATAGTTTGCTATGGTTAGTAGCATTTTTTTGTAATTTAAAAGTGAATGGGTTTAGTTTGTTGTGGTAAGGGTTAGTTGGTAATGATTTAGAGTAGCCGAAGTAATTTAGGTTAGTCTGGCATAGTTTGTTATGATTTGTACACCATTTTTTGTTATTTTAATATGATATGGTTTGGTTTGTTGTGGTAAGGGATAGTTGGGGGTGATTTACGGTAGCCGGAGTAATTTAGGTGATTCTGGTATAGTTTGTAATGATTTTTAGCATTTTTTTGTAATTTTAAAATGATTGGGCTTAGTTTGTTGCTGTAAAGTGTAGTTGGGGGTGATTTTTGTAAGCCGAAATAATTTAGGTGAGTTTGGTATAGTTTGCTATGGTTAGTAGCATTTTTTTGTTATTTAAAAGTGATTGGGTTTAGTTTGTTGTGGAAAGGGTTAGTTGGTGATGATTTATGGTAGCCGAAGTAATTTAGGTGAGTTTGGCATAGTTTGCTATGGTTAGTAGCATTTTTTTGTAATTTAAAAGTGATTGGGTTTAGTTTGTTGTGGTAAGGGTTAGTTGGTGATGATTTAGAGTAGCCGAAGTAATTTAGGTGAGTCTGGCATAGTTTGTTATGATTTGTACACCATTTTTTGTAATTTTAGGATGATATGGTTTGGTTTGTTGTGGTAAGGGATAGTTGGGGGTGATTTACGGTAGCCGAAGTAATTTAGGTGATTCTGGTATAGTTTGTTATGATTTTTAGTATTTTTTTGTAATTTTAAAGTGATTGGGCTTATTTTGTTGCTGTAAAGTGTAGTTGGGGGTGATTTTTGATAGCCGAAGTAATTTAGGTGAGTTTGGCATAGTTTGCTATGGTTAGTAGCATTTTTTTGTAATTTAAAAGTGATTGGGTTTAGTTTGTTGTGGTAAGGGTTAGTTGGTGATGGTTTATGGTAGCCGAAGTAATTTAGGTGAGTTTGGCATAGTTTGCTATGGTTAGTAGCATTTTTTTGTAATTTATAAGTGATTAGGTTTAGTTTGTTGTGGTAAGGGTTAGTTGGTGATGATTTTGAGTAGCCGAAGTAATTTAGGTGAGTCTGGCATAGTTTGTTATGATTTGTACACCTTTTCTTGTAATTTTAGGATGATATGGTTTGGTTTGTTGTGGTAAGGGATAGTTGGGGGTGATTTACGGTAGCCGAAGTAATTTAGGTGATTCTGGTATAGTTTGTTATGATTTTTAGCATTTTTTTGTAATTTTAAAGTGATTGGGCTTAGTTTGTTGCTGTAAAGTGTAGTTGGGGGTGATTTTTGATAGCCGAAGTAATTTAGGTGAGTTTGGCATAGTTTGCTATGGTTAGTAGCATTTTTTTGTAATTTAAAAGTGATTGGGTTTAGTTTGTTGTGGTAAGGGTTAGTTGGTAATGATTTATAGTAGCCGAAGTAATTTAGGTGAGTCTGGCATAGTTTGTTATGATTTGTACACCTTTTTTTGTAATTTTAAGATGATATGGTTTGGTTTGTTGTGGTAACGGATAGTTGGGGGTGATTTACGGTAGCCGAAGTAATTTAGGTGATTCTGGTATAGCTTGTTATGATTTTTAGCATTTTTTTGTAATTTTAAAGTGATTGGGCTTAGTTTGTTGCTGTAAAGTGTAGTTGAGGGTGATTTTTGATAGCCAAAGTAATTTAGGTGAGTTTGGCATAGTTTGCTATGGTTAGTAGCATTTTTTTGTAATTTAAAAGTGATTGGGTTTAGTTTGTTGTGGTAAGGGTTAGTTGGTAATGATTTATGGTTGCCGAAGTAATTTAGGTGAGTTTGGCATAGTTTGCTATGGTTAGTAGCATTTTTTTGTAATTTAAAAGTGATTAGGTTTAGTTCGTTGTGGTAAGTATTAGTTGGTGATGATTTAGAGTAGCCGAAGTAATTTAGGTGAGTCTGGCATAGTTTGTTATGATTTGTACACCTTTTCTTGTAATTTTAAGATGATATGGTTTGGTTTGTTGTGGTAAGGGATAGTTGGGAGTGATTTACGGTAGCCGAAGTAATTTAGGTGATTCTGGTATAGTTTGTTATGATTTTTAGCATTTTTTTGTAATTTTAAAGTGATTGGGCATAGTTTGTTGCTGTAAAGTGTAGTTGGGGGTAAATTTTGATAGCTGAAGTAATTTAGGTGAGTTTGGCATAGTTTGCTATGGTTAGTAGCATTTTTTTGTAATTTAAAAGTGATTGAGTTTAGTTTGTTGTGGTAAGGATTAGTTGGTGATGATTTATGATAGCCGAAGTAATTTAGGTGAGTTTGGCATAGTTTGCTATGGTTAGTAGCATTTTTTTGTAATTTAAAAGTGATTGGGTTTAGTTTGTTGTGGTAAGGGTTAGTTGGTGATGATTTAGAGTAGCCGAAGTAATTTAGGTTAGTCTGGCATAGTTTGTTATGATTTGTACACCATTTTTTGTTATTTTGAGATGATATGGTTTGGTTTGTTGTGGTAAGGGATAGTTGGGGGTGATTTACGGTAACCGGAGTAATTTAGGTGATTCTGGTATAGTTTGTAATGATTTTTAGCATTTTTTTGTAATTTTAAAGTGATTGGGCTTAGTTTGTTGCTGTAAAGTGTAGTTGGGGGTGATTTTTGATAGCCGAAATAATTTAGGTGAGTTTGGCATAGTTTGCTATAGTTAGTAGCATTTTTTTGTAATTTAAAAGTGATTGGGTTTAGTTTGTTGTGGAAAGGGTTAGTTGGTGATGATTTATGATAGCCGAAGTAATTTAGTTAAGTTTGGCATAGTTTGCTATGGTTAATAGCATTTTTTTGTAATTTAAAATTGATTGGGTTTTGTTCGTTGTGGTAAGGGTTAGTTGGTGATGATTTATGGTAGCCGAAGTAATTTAGGTGAGTTTGGCATAGTTTGCTATGGTTAGTAGCATTTTTTTGTAATTTAAAAGTGATTGGGTTTAGTTTGTTGTGGTTAGGGTTAGTTGGTGATGATTTAGAGTAGCCGAAGTAATTTAGGTGAGTCTGGCATAATTTGTTATGATTTGTACACCATTTTTGTTATTTTAAGATGATATGGTTTGGTTTGTTGTGGTAAGGGATAGTTGGGGGTGATTTACGGTAGCCGGAGTAATTTAGGTGATTCTGGTATAGTTTGTAATGATTTTTAGCATTTTTTTGTAATTTAAAAGTGATTGGGTTTAGTTTGTTGCTGTAAAGTGTTGTTGGGGGTGATTTTTGATAGCCGAAATAATTTAGGTGAGTTTGGCATAGTTTGCTATAGTTAGTAGCATTTTTTTGTAATTTAAAAGTGATTGGGTTTAGTTTGTTGAGGAAAGGGTTAGTTGGTGATGATTTATAAGAGCCGAAGTAATTTAGGTAAGTTTGACATAGTTTGCTATGGTTAGTAGCATTTTTTTGTAATTTAAAAGTGATTGAGTTTAGTTTGTTGTGGTAAGGGTTAGTTGGTGATGATTTATGATAGCCGAAGTAATTTAGGTGAGTTTGGCATAGTTTGCTATTGTTAGTAGCATTTTTTTGTAATTTAAAAGTGATTGGGTTTAGTTTGTTGTGGTAAGGGTTAGTTGGTGATGATTTAGAGTAGCCGAAGTAATTTAGGTTAGTCTGGCATAGTTTGTTATGATTTGTACACCATTTTTTGTTATTTTAATATGATATGGATGGTTTGTTGTGGTAAAAGATAGTTGGGGGTGATTTACGGTAGCCGGAATAATTTAGGTGATTCTGGTATAGTTTGCAATGATTTTTAGCATTTTTTTGTAATTTTAAAATGATTGGGCTTAGTTTGTTGCTGTAAAGTGTTGTTGGGGGTGATTTTTGATAGCCGAAATAATTTAGGTGAGTTTGGCATAGTTTGCTATGGTTAGTAGCATTTTTTTGTAATTTAAAAGTGATTGGGTTTAGTTTGTTGTGGAAAGGGTTAGTTGGTGATGATTTATGGTAGCCGAAGTAATTTAGGTGAGTTTGACATAGTTTGCTATGGTTAGTAGCATTTTTTTGTAATTTAAAAGTGATTGGGTTTAGTTTGTTGTGGTAAGGGTTAGTTGGTGATGATTTATGATAGCCGAAGTAATTTAGGTGAGTTTGGCATAGTTAGCTATTGTTAGTAGCATTTTTTTGTAATTTAAAAGTGATTGGGTTTAGTTTGTTGTGGAAAGGGTTAGTTGGTGATGATTTATGGTAGCCGAAGTAATTTAGGTGAGTTTGGCATAGTTTGCTATGGTTAGTAGCATTTTTTTGTAATTTAAAAGTGATTGGGTTTAGTTTGTTGTAGTAAGGGTTAGTTGGTGATGATTTAGAGTAGCCGAAACAATTTAGGTGAGTCTGGCATAGTTTGTTATGATTTGTACACCTTTTTTGTAATTTTAAGATAATATGGTTTGGTTTGTTGTGGTAAAGGATAGTTGGGAGTGATTTACGGTAGCCGAAGTAATTTAGGTGATTCTGGTATAGTTTGTTATGATTTTTAGCATTTTTTTGTAATTTTAAAGTGATTGGGCTTATTTTGTTGCTGTAAAGTGTAGTTGGGGGTGATTTTTGATAGCCGAAGTAATTTAGGTGAGTTTGGCATAGTTTGCTATGGTTAGTAGCATTTTTTTGTAATTTAAAAGTGATTGGGTTTAGTTTGTTGTGGTAAGGGTTAGTTGGTGATGATTTATGGTAGCCGAAGTAATTTAGGTGAGTTTGGCATAGTTTGCTATGGTTAGTAGCATTTTTTTGTAATTTAAAAGTGATTAGGTTTAGTTTGTTGTGGTAAGGGTTAGTTGGTGATGATTTTGAGTAGCCGAAGTAATTTAGGTGAGTCTGGCATAGTTTGTTATGATTTGTACACCTTTTCTTGTAATTTTAGGATGATATGGTTTGGTTTGTTGTGGTAAGGGATAGTTGGGGGTGATTTACGGTAGCCGAAGTAATTTAGGTGATTCTGGTATAGTTTGTTATGATTTTTAGCATTTTTTTGTAATTTTAAAGTGATTGGGCTTAGTTTGTTGCTGTAAAGTGTAGTTGGGGGTGATTTTTGACAGCCGAAGTAATTTAGGTGAGTTTGGCATAGTTTGCTATGGTTAGAAGCATTTTTTTGTAATTTAAAAGTGATTGGGTTTAGTTTGTTGTGGTAAGGGTTAGTTGGTGATGATTTATGATAGCCGAAGTAATTTAGGTGAGTTTGGCATAGTTTGCTATGGTTAATAGCATTTTTTTGTAATTTAAAAGTGATTGGGTTTAGTTTGTTGTGGTAAGGGTTAGTTGGTGATGATTTAGAGCAGCCGAAGTAATTTAGGTGAGTCTGGCATAGTTTGTTGTGATTTGTACACCTTTTTTTGTAATTTTAAGATGATATGGTTTGGTTTGTTGTGGTAACGGATAGTTGGGGGTGATTTACGGTAGCCGAAGTAATTTAGGTGATTGTGGTATAGTTTGTTATGATTTTTAGCATTTTTTTGTAATTTTAAAGTGATTGGGCTTAGTTTGTTGCTGTAAAGTGTAGTTGGGTGTGATTTTTGATAGCCGAAGTAATTTAGGTGAGTTGGGCATAGTTTGCTATTGTTAGTAGCATTTTTTTGTAATTTAAAAGTGATTGGGTTTAGTTTGTTGTGGTAAGGGTTAGTTGGTGATGATTTATGGTAGCCGAAGTAATTTAGTGAGTTTGGCATAGTTTGCTATGGTTAGTAGCATTTTTTTGTAATTTAAAAGTGATTGGGTTTAGTTTGTTGTGGTAAGGGTTTGTTGGTGATGATTTAGAGTAGCCGAAGTAATTTAGGTGAGTCTGGCATAGTTTGTTATGATTTGTACACCTTTTTTTGTAATTTTAAGATGATATGGTTTAGTTTGTTCTGGTAAGGGATGGTTGGGGGTGATTTACTGTATCCGATGTAATTTAGGTGATTCTGGTATAATTTGTTATAATTTTTAGCATTTTTTGTAATTTTAAAATGATTGGGCTTAGTTTGTTGCTGTAAAGTGTAGTTGGGTGTGACTTTTGATAGCCGAAGTAATTTAGGTCAGTTTGGCATAGTTTGCTATGATTAGTAGCATTTTTTTGTAATTTAAAAGTTATTGGGTTTAGTTTGTTGTGGTATGGGTTAGTTGGTGATGATTTATGGTAGCCGAAGTAATTTAGGTGAGTTTGGCATAGTTTGCTATGGTTAGTAGCATTTTTTTGTAATTTAAAAGTGATTGGGTTTAGTTTGTTGTGGTAAGGGTTAGTTGGTGATGATTTAGAGTAGCCAAAGTAATTTAGGTGAGTCTGGCATAGTTTGTTATGATTTGTACACCTTTTTTTGTAATTTTAAGATGATATGGTTTGGTTTGTTGTGGTAAGGGATAGTTGGGGGTGATTTACGGTAGCCGAAGTAATTTAGGTGACTCTGGTATAGTTTGTTATGATTTTTAGCATTTTCTTGTAATTTTAAAGTGATTGGGCTTAGTTTGTTGCTGTAAAGTGTAGTTTGGGGTGATTTTTGATAGCCGAAGTAATTTAGGTGAGTTTGGCATAGTTTGCTATGGTTAGTAGCATTTTTTTGTAATTTAAAAGTGATTGGGTTTAGTTTGTTGTGGGAAGGGTTAGTTGGTGATGATTTATGGTAGCCGAAGTAATTTAGGTGAGTTTGGCATAGTTTGCTATGGTTAGTAGAATTTTTTTGTAATTTAAAAGTTATTGGGTCTAGTTTGTTGTGGTAAGGGTTAGTTAGTTATGATTTAGAGAAGCCGAAGTAATTTAGGTGAGTCTGGCATAGTTTGTTATGATTTGTACACCATTTTTTGTAATTTTAAGATGATATGGTTTGGTTTGTTGTGGTAAGGGATAGTTGGGGGTGATTTACGGTAGCCGAAGTAATTTAGGTGATTCTGGTATAGTTTGTTATGATTTTTAGCAATTTTTTGTAATTTTAAACTGATTGGGCTTAGTTTCTTGCTGTAAATTGTAGTTGGGGGTGATTTTTGATAGCCAAAGTAATTTAGGTGAGTTTGACATAGTTTGCTATGGTTAGTAGCATTTTTTTGTAATTTAAAAGTGATTGGGTTTAGTTTGTTTTGGTAAGGGTTAGTTGGTGATGATTTATGGTAGCCGAAGTCATTTAGGTGAGTTTGGCATAGTTAGCTATTGTTAGTAGCATTTTTTTGTAATTTAAAAGTGATTGGGTTTAGTTTGTTGTGGAAAGGGTTAGTTGGTGATGATTTATGGTAGCCGAAGTAATTTAGGTGAGTTTGGCATAGTTTGCTATGGTTACTAGCATTTTTTTGTAATTTAAAAGTGATTGGGTTTAGTTTGTTGTGGTAAGGGTTAGTTGGTGATGATTTAGAGTAGCCGAAGTAATTTAGGTGAGTCTGGCATAGTTTGTTATTATTTGTACACCTTTTTCTGTAATTTTAAGATGATATGTTTGGTTTGTTGTGGTAAGGGATAGTTGGGGGTGATTTACGGTAGCCGAAGTAATTTAGGTGATTCTGGTATAGTTTGTTATAATTTTTAGCATTTTTTTGTAATTTTAAAGTGATTGGGCTTAGTTTGTTGTGGTCAGGGTTAGTTGGTGATGATCTTTGGTAGCCGAAGTAATTTAGGTGAGTTTGGCATAGTTTGCTATTGTTAGTAGCATTTTTTTGTAATTTAAAAGTGATTGGGTTTACTTTGTTGTGGTAAGGGTTAGTTGGTGTTGGTGATGATTTAGAGTAGCCGAAGTAATTTAGGTGAGTCTGGCATAGTTTGTTATGATTTGTACACCTTTTTTTGTAATTTTAAGATGATATGGTTTGATTTGTTGTGGTAAGGGATAGTTGGGGGTGATTTACGGTAGCCGAAGTAATTTAGGTGATTCTGGTATAGTTTGTTATGATTTTTAGCATTTTTTTGTAATTTTAAAGAGATTGGGCTTAGTTTGTTGCTGTAAATTGTAGTTGGGGGTGATTTTTGATAGCCGAAGTAATTTAGGTGAGTTTGGCATAGTTTGCTATGGTTAGTAGCATTTTTTTGTAATTTAAAAGTGATTGGGTTTAGTTTGTTGTGGTAAGGGTTAGTTGGTGATGATTTAAGGTAGCCGAAGTAATTTAGGTGAGTTTGGTATAGTTTGCTATGGTTAGTAGCATTTTTTTGTAATTTAAAAGTGATTGGGTTTAGTTTGTTGTGGTAAGGGTTAGTTGGTGATTATTTAGAGTAGCCGAAGTAATTTAGGTAAGTCTGGCATAGTTTGTTATGATTTGTACACCTTTTTTTGTAATTTTAAGATGATATGGTTTGGTTTGTTGTGGTAAGGGATAGTTGGGGGTGATTTACGGTAGCCGAAGTAATTTAGGTGAGTTTTATATAGTTTGCTATGGTTAGTAGCATTTTTTTGTAATTTAAAAGTGATTGGGTTTAGTTTGTTGTGGTAAGGGTTAGTTGGTGATGATTTATGGTAGCCGAAGTAATTTAGGTGAGTTTGGCATAGTTTGCTATGGTTAGTAGCATTTTTTTGTAATTTAAAAGTGATTGGGTTTAGTTTGTTGTGGTAAGGGTTAGTTGGTGATGATTTAAGGTAGCCGAAGTAATTTAGGTGAGTTTGGTATAGTTTGCTATGGTTAGTAGCATTTTTTTGTAATTTAAAAGTGATTGGGTTTAGTTTGTTGTGGTAAGGGTTAGTTGGTGATGATTTAGAGTAGCCGAAGTAATTTAGGTGAGTCTGGCATAGTTTGTTATCATTTGTACACCTTTTTCTGTAATTTTAAGATGATATGGTTTGGTTTGTTGTGGTAAAGGTTATTTGGGGGTGATTTACGGTAGCCGAAGTAATTTAGGTGATTCTGGTATAGTTTGTTATAATTTTTAGCATTTTTTTGTAATTTTAAAGTGATTGGGCTTAGTTTGTTGCTGTAAAGTGTTGTTGGGGGTGATTTTTGATAGCCGAAGTAATTTAGGTGTGTTTGGCATAGTTTGCTATGATTAGTAGCATTTTTTTGTAATTTAAAAGTGACTGGGTTTAGGGTTAACCATAGTTTGCTATGGTTGTAGCATTTTTTTGTAATTTAAAAGTGATTGGGTTTAGTTTGTTGTAGTAAGGGTTAGTTGGTGATGATTTAGAGTAGCCGAAGTAATTTAGGTGAGTCTGGCATAGTTTGTTATAATTTGTACACCTTTTTTTGTAATTTTAAGATGATATAGTTTGGTTTGTTGTGGTAAGGGATAGTTGGGGGTGATTTACGGTAGCCGAAGTAATTTAGGTGATTCTGGTATAGTTTGTTATGATTTTTAGCATTTTTTTGTAATTTTAAAGTGATTGGGCTTAGTTTGTTGCTGTAAAGTGTAGTTGGGGGTGATTTTTGTTAGCCAAAGTAATTTAGGTGAGTTTGGCATAGTTTGCTATGGTTAGTCCCATTTTTTTGTAATTTAAAAGTAATTGGGTTTAGTTTGTTGTGGTAAGGGTTAGTTGGTGATGATTTAGAGTAGCCGAAATAATTTAGGTGAGTCTGGCATAATTTGTTATAATTTGTACATCTTTTTTTGTAATTTTAAGATGATATGGTTTGATTTGTTGTGGTAAGGGATAGTTGGGGGTGATTTACGGTAGCCGAAGTAATTTAGGTGATTCTGGTATAGTTTGTTATGATTTTTAGCATTTTTTTAATAATTTTAAAGTTATTGGGCTTAGTTTGTTGCTGTAAAGTTTAGTTGGGGGTAATTTTTGATAGCCGAAGTTATTTAGGGGAGTTTGGCATAGTTTGCTATGGTTAGTAGCATTTTTTTGTAATTTAAAAGTGATTGGGTTTAGTTTGTTGTGGTAAGGGTTAGTTGGTGATCATTTAGAGTAGCCGAAGTAATTTAGGTGAGTCTGGCATAGTTTGTTATGATTTGTACACCTTTTTTTGTAATTTTAAGATGAAATGATTTGGTTTGTTGTGGTAAGGGATAGTTGGGGGTGATTTACGGTAGCCGAAGTAATTTCGGTGATTCTGGTATAGGTTGTTATGATTTTTAGCATTTTTTTGTAATTTTAAAGTGATTGGGCTTAGTTTGTTGCTGTAAAGTGTAGTTGGGGGTAACTTTTGATAGCCGAAGTAATTTAGGTGAGTTTGGCATAGTTTGCTATGGTTAGTAGCATTTTTTTGTAATTTAAAAGTGATTGGGTTTAGTTTGTTGTGGTAAGGGTTAGTTGGTGATGATTTATGGTAGCCGAAGTAATTTAGGTGAGTTTGGCATAGTTTGCTATGGTTAGTAGCATTTTTTTGTAATTTAAAAGTGATTGGGTTTAGTTTGTTGTGGTAAGGGTTAGTTGGTAATGATTTATGGTAGCCGAAGTAATTTAGGTGAGTTTAGCATTGTTTGCTATGGTTAGTAGCATTTTTTTGTAATTTAAAAGTGATTGGGTTTAGTTTGTTGTGGTAAGGTTTAGTTGGTGATGATTTATAGTAGCCGAAGTAATTTAGGTGAGTCTGGCATAGTTTGTTATGATTTGTACACTTTTTTTTGTAATTTTAAGATGATATGGTTCGGTTTGTTGTGGTAAGGGATAGTTGGGGGTGATTTACGGTAGCCGAAGTAATTTAGGTGATTCTGGTATAGTTTGTTATGATTTTTAGCATTTTTTTGTAATTTTAAAGTGATTGGGCTTAGTTTGTTGCTGCAAAGTGTAGTTGGGGGTGATTTTTGATAGCCGAAGTAATTTAGGTGAGTTTGGCATAGTTTGCTATGGTTAGTAGCATTTTTTTGTAATTTAAATGTGATTGGGTTTAGTTTGTTGTGGTAAGGGTTAGTTGGTGATGATTTATGGTAGCCGAAGTAATTTAGGTGAGTCTGGCTTAGTTTGTTATGATTTGTACACCTTTTTTTGTAATTTTAAGATGATATGGTTTGGTTTGTTGTGGTAAGGGATAGTTGGGGGTGATTTACGGTAGCCGAAGTAATTTAAGTGATTCTGGTATAGTTTGTTATGATTTTTAGCATTTTTTTGTAATTTTAAAGTGATTGGGCTTAGTTTGTTGCTGTAAAGTGTAGTTGGGGGTGACTTTTGATAGCCGAAGTAATTTAGGTGAGTTTGGCATAGTTTGCTATGGTTAGTAGCATTTTTTTGTAATTTAAAAGTGATTGGGTTTGGTTTGTTGTGGTAAGAGCTAGTTGGTGATGATTTATGGTAGCCGAAGTAATTTAGGTGAGTTTGGCATAGTTTGCTATGGTTAGTAGCATTTTTTTGTAATTTAAAAGTGATTGGGTTTCGTTTGTTGTGGTAAGGGTTAGTTGGTGATGATTTATGGTAGCCGAAGTAATTTAGGTGAGTTTAGCATTATTTGCTATGGTTAGTAGCATTTTTTTGTTATTTAAAAGTGATTGGGTTTAGTTTGTTGTAATAAGGTTTAGTTGGTGATGATTTATAGTAGCCGAAGTAATTTAGGTGAGTCTGGCATAGTTTGTTATGATTTGTACACCTTTTTTTATAATTTTAAGATGATATGGTACGGTTTGTTGTGGTAAGGGATAGTTGGGGGTGATTTACGGTAGCCGAAGTAATTTAGGTGATTCTGGTATAGTTTGTTATGATTTTTAGCATTTTTTTGTAATTTTAAAGTGATTGGGCTTAGTTTGTTGCTGCAAAGTGTAGTTGGGGGTGATTTTTGATAGCCGAAGTAATTTAGGTGAGTTTGGCATAGTTTGCTATGGTTAGTAGCATTTTTTTGTAATTTAAATGTGATTGGGTTTAGTTTGTTGTGGTAAGGGTTAGTTGGTGATGATTTATGGTAGCCGAAGTAATTTAGGTGAGTTTGGTATAGTTTGCTATGGTTAGTAACATTTTATTGTAATTTAAAAGTGATTGGGTTTAGTTTGTTATTGTAAGGGTTAGTTGGTGTTGATTTAGAGTAGCCGAAGTAATTTAGGTGAGTCTGGCATAGTTTGTTATCATTTGTACACCTTTTTCTGTAATTTTAAGATGATATGGTTTGGTTTGTTGTGGTAAGGGATAGTTGGGGGTGATTTACGGTAGCCGAAGTAATTTAGGTGATTCTGGTATAGTTTGTTATAATTTTAACATTTTTTTGTAATTTTAAAGTGACTGGGCTTAGTTTGTTGTGGTAAGGGTTAGTTGGTGATGATTTATGGTAGCTGAAGTAATTTAGGTGAGTTTGGCATAGTTTGCTATGGTTAGTAGCATTTTTTTGTAATTTAAAAGTGATTGGGTTTAGTTTGTTGTGGTAAGGGTTAGTTGGTGATGATTTAGAGTAGCCGAAGTAATTTAGGTGAGTCTGGCTTAGTTTGTTATGATTTGTACACCTTTTTTGTAATTTTTAGATGATATGGTTTGGTTTGTTGTGGTAAGGGATAGTTGGGGGTGATTTACGGTAGCCGAAGTAATTTAGGTTATTCTGGTATAGTTTGTTATGATTTTTAGCATTTTTTTATAATTTTAAAGTTATTGGGCTTAGTTTGTTGCTGTAAAGTTTAGTTGGGGGTAATTTTTGATAGCCGAAGTTATTTAGGTGAGTTTGGCATAGTTTGCTATGGTTAGTAGCATTTTTTTGTAATTTAAAAGTGATTGGGTTTAGTTTGTTGTGGTAAGGGTTAGTTGGTGATCATTTAGAGTAGCCGAAGTAATTTAGGTGAGTCTGGCATAGTTTGTTATGATTTGTACACCTTTTTTTGTAATTTTAAGATGAAATGATTTGGCTTGTTGTGGTAAGGGATAGTTGGGGGTGATTTACGGTAGCCGAAGTAATTTCGGTGATTCTGGTATAGTTTGTTATGATTTTTAGCATTTTTTTGTAATTTTAAAGTGATTGGGCTTAGTTTGTTGCTGTAAAGTGTAGTTGGGGGTAACTTTTGATAGCCGAAGTAATTTAGGTGAGTTTGGCATAGTTTGCTATGGTTAGTAGCATTTTTTTGTAATTTAAAATTGATTGGGTTTAGTTTGTTGTGGTAAGGGTTAGTTGGTGATGATTTATGGTAGCCGAAGTAATTTAGGTGAGTTTGGCATAGTTTGCTATGGTTAGTAGCATTTTTTTGTAATTTAAAAGTGATTGGGTTTAGTTTGTTGTGGTAAGGGTTAGTTGGTGATGATTTATGGTAGCCGAAGTAATTTAGGTGAGTTTAGCATTGTTTGCTATGGTTAGTAGCATTTTTTTGTAATTTAAAAGTGATTGGGTTTAGTTTGTTGTGGTAAGGTTTAGTTGGTGATGATTTATAGTAGCCGAAGTAATTTAGGTGAGTCTGGCATAGTTTGTTATGATTTGTACACCTTTTTTTGTAATTTTAAGATGATATGGTTCGGTTTGTTGTGGTAAGGGATAGTTGGGGGTGATTTACGGTAGCCGAAGTAATTTAGGTGATTCTGGTATAGTTTGTTATGATTTTTAGCATTTTTTTGTAATTTTAAAGTGATTGGGCTTAGTTTGTTGCTGCAAAGTGTAGTTGGGGGTGATTTTTGATAGCCGAAGTAATTTAGGTGAGTTTGGCATAGTTTGCTATGGTTAGTAGCATTTTTTTGTAATTTAAAAGTGATTGGGTTTAGTTTGTTGTGGTAAGGGTTAGTTGGTGATGATTTATGGTAGCCGAAGTAATTTAGGTGAGTCTGGCTTAGTTTGTTATGATTTGTACACCCTTTTTTGTAATTTTAAGATGATATGGTTTGGTTTGTTGTGGTAAGGGATAGTTGGGGGTGATTTACGGTAGCCGAAGTAATTTAAGTGATTCTGGTATAGTTTGTTATGATTTTTAGCATTTTTTTGTAATTTTAAAGTGATTGGGCTTAGTTTGTTGCTGTAAAGTGTAGTTGGAGGTGACTTTTGATAGCCGAAGTAATTTAGGTGAGTTTGGCATAGTTTGCTATGGTTAGTAGCATTTTTTTGTAATTTAAAAGTGATTGGGTTTAGTTTGTTGTGGTAAGAGCTAGTTGGTGATGATTTATGGTAGCCGAAGTAATTTAGGTGAGTTTGGCATAGTTTGCTATGGTTAGTAGCATTTTTTTGTAATTTAAAAGTGATTGGGTTTAGTTTGTTGCGGTAAGGGTTAGTTGGTGATGATTTATGGTAGCCGAAATAATTTAGGTGAGTTTAGCATTGTTTGCTATGGTTAGTAGCATTTTTTTGTTATTTAAAAGTGATTGGGTTTAGTTTGTTGTAATAAGGTTTAGTTGGTGATGATTTATAGTAGCCGAAGTAATTTAGGTGAGTCTGGCATAGTTTGTTATGATTTGTACACCTTTTTTTGTAATTTTAAGATGATATGGTACGGTTTGTTGTGGTAAGGGATAGTTGGGGGTGATTTACAGTAGCCGAAGTAATTTAGGTGAGTTTGGCATAGTTTGCTATGGTTAGTAGCATTTTTTTGTAATTTAAATGTGATTGGGTTTAGTTTGTTGTGGTAAGGGTTAGTTGGTGATGATTTATGGTAGCCGAAGTAATTTAGGTGAGTTTGGTATAGTTTGCTATGGTTAGTAGCATTTTATTGTAATTTAAAAGTGATTGGGTTTAGTTTGTTGTTGTAAGGGTTAGTTGGTGTTGATTTAGAGTAGCCGAAGTAATTTAGGTGAGTCTGGCATAGTTTGTTATCATTTGTACACCTTTTTCTGTAATTTTAAGATGATATGGTTTGGTTTGTTGTGGTAAGGGATAGTTGGGGGTGATTTACGGTAGCCGAAGTAATTTAGGTGATTCTGGTATAGTTTGTTATAATTTTTAGCATTTTTTTGTAATTTTAAAGTGACTGGGCTTAGTTTGTTGTGGTAAGGGTTAGTTGGTGATGATTTATGGTAGCTGAAGTAATTTAGGTAAGTTTGGCATAGTTTGCTATGGTTAGTAGCATTTTTTTGTAATTTAAAAGTGATTGGGTTTAGTTTGTTGTGGTAAGGGTTAGTTGGTGATGATTTAGAGTAGCCGAAGTAATTTAGGTGAGTCTGGCTTAGTTTGTTATGATTTGTACACCTTTTTTGTAATTTTAAGATGATATGGTTTGGTTTGTTGTGGTAAGGGATAGTTGGGGGTGATTTACGGTAGCCGAAGTAATTTAGGTGATTCTGGTATAGTTTGTTATAATTTTTAGCATTTTTTTGTAATTTTAAAGTGATTGGGCTTAGTTTGTTGTGGTAAGGGTTAGTTGGTGATGATTTATGGTAGCCGAAGTAATTTGGGTGATTCTGGTATAGTTTGTTATGATTTTTAGCAATTTTTTGTAATTTTAAAGTGATTGGGCTTAGTTTGTTGCTGTAGAGTGTAGTTTGGGTGATTTTTGATAGCCGAAGTAATTTAGGTGAGTTTGGCAAAGTTTGCTATGGTTAGTAGCATTTTTTTGTAATTTAAAAGCGATTGGGTTTAGTTTGTTGTGGTAATGGTTAGTTGGTGATGATTTATGATAGCCGAAGTAATTTAGGTGAGTTTGGAATAGTTTGCTATGGTTAGTAGCATTTTTTTGTAATTTACAAGTGATTGGGTTTAGTTTGTTGTGGTAAGGGTTAGTTGGTGATGATTTATGGTAGCCGAAGTAATTTAGGTGAGTTTGGCATAGTTTGCTATGGTTAGTAGCATTTTTTTGTAATTTAAAAGTGATTGGGTTTAGTTTGTTGTGGTAAGGGTTAGTTGGTGATGATTTAGAGTAGCCGAAGTAATTTATGTGAGTCTGGCATAGTTTGTTATGATTTGTACACCTTTTTTGTAATTTTAATATGATATGGTTTGGTTAGTTGTGGTAAGGGATAGTTGGGGGTGATTTACGGTAGCCGAAGTAATTTAAGTGATTCTGGTATAGTTTGTTATGATTTTTAGCATTTTTTTGTAATTTTAAAGAGATTGGGCTTAGTTTGTTGCTGTAAAGTGTACTTGGGGGTGATTTTTGATAGCCGAAGTAATTTAGGTGAGTTTGCATAGTTTGCTATGGTTAGTAGCATTTTTTTGTGATTTAAAAGTGATTGGGTTTAGTTTGTTGTAGTAAGGGTTAGTTGGTGATGATTTATGGTAGCCGAAGTAATTTAGGTGAGTTTGGCATAGTTTGCTATGGTTAGTAGCATTTTTTGTAATTTAAAACTGATTGGGTTTAGTTTGTTGTGGTAAGGGTTAGTTGGTGATGATTTAGAGTAGCCGAAGTAATTTAGGTGAGTCTGGCATAGTTTGTTATGATTTGTACACCTTTTTTTGAATTTTAAGATGACATGGTATGGTTTGTTGTGGTAAGGGATAGTTGGGGGTGATTTACGGTAGCCGAAGTAATTTAGGTGATTCTGGTATAGTTTGTTATGATTTTTAGCATTTTTTTGTAATTTTAAAGTGATTGGGCTTAGTTTGTTGCTGCAAAGTGTAGTTGGGGGTGATTTTTGATAGCCGAAGTAATTTAGGTGAGTTTGGCATAATTTGCTATGATTTGTACACCTTTTTTTGTAATTTTAAGATGATATGGTTCGGTTTGTTGTGGTAAGGGATAGTTGGGGGTGATTTACGGTAGCCGAAGTAATTTAGGTGATTCTGGTATAGTTTGTTATGATTTTTAGCATTTTTTTGTAATTTTAAAGTGATTGGGCTTAGTTTGTTGCTGCAAAGTGTAGTTGGGGGTGATTTTTGATAGCCGAAGTAATTTAGGTGAGTTTGGCATAGTTTGCTATGGTTAGTAGCATTTTTTTGTAATTTAAAAGTGATTGGGTTTAGTTTGTTGTGGTAAGGGTTAGTTGGTGATGATTTATGGTAGCCGAAGTAATTTAGGTGAGTCTGGCTTAGTTTGTTATGATTTGTACACCCTTTTTTGTAATTTTAAGATGATATGGTTTGGTTTGTTGTGGTAAGGGATAGTTGGGGGTGATTTACGGTAGCCGAAGTAATTTAAGTGATTCTGGTATAGTTTGTTATGATTTTTAGCATTTTTTTGTAATTTTAAAGTGATTGGGCTTAGTTTGTTGCTGTAAAGTGTAGTTGGAGGTGACTTTTGATAGCCGAAGTAATTTAGGTGAGTTTGGCATAGTTTGCTATGGTTAGTAGCATTTTTTTGTAATTTAAAAGTGATTGGGTTTAGTTTGTTGTGGTAAGAGCTAGTTGGTGATGATTTATGGTAGCCGAAGTAATTTAGGTGAGTTTGGCATAGTTTGCTATGGTTAGTAGCATTTTTTTGTAATTTAAAAGTGATTGGGTTTAGTTTGTTGCGGTAAGGGTTAGTTGGTGATGATTTATGGTAGCCGAAATAATTTAGGTGAGTTTAGCATTGTTTGCTATGGTTAGTAGCATTTTTTTGTTATTTAAAAGTGATTGGGTTTAGTTTGTTGTAATAAGGTTTAGTTGGTGATGATTTATAGTAGCCGAAGTAATTTAGGTGAGTCTGGCATAGTTTGTTATGATTTGTACACCTTTTTTTGTAATTTTAAGATGATATGGTACGGTTTGTTGTGGTAAGGGATAGTTGGGGGTGATTTACAGTAGCCGAAGTAATTTAGGTGAGTTTGGCATAGTTTGCTATGGTTAGTAGCATTTTTTTGTAATTTAAATGTGATTGGGTTTAGTTTGTTGTGGTAAGGGTTAGTTGGTGATGATTTATGGTAGCCGAAGTAATTTAGGTGAGTTTGGTATAGTTTGCTATGGTTAGTAGCATTTTATTGTAATTTAAAAGTGATTGGGTTTAGTTTGTTGTTGTAAGGGTTAGTTGGTGTTGATTTAGAGTAGCCGAAGTAATTTAGGTGAGTCTGGCATAGTTTGTTATCATTTGTACACCTTTTTCTGTAATTTTAAGATGATATGGTTTGGTTTGTTGTGGTAAGGGATAGTTGGGGGTGATTTACGGTAGCCGAAGTAATTTAGGTGATTCT
>CAXIEJ010000195.1:1697500-1708893 GCA_964023215.1 Eledona agricola | reverse complement strand
GTTCAAAACGATCATCGCACGTTTCTCGATTAATGCATCGCACGTGCTCTACATCTATCCGTGGACAAGAGAAAACTCTTTCCAGTTCAAAACGATCATCGCACGTTTATCGATTAATGCATCGCACGTGCTCTACGTCTATCCGTGGACAAGAGAAAACTCTTTCCAGTTCAAAATGATCATCGCACGTTCATCGATCAATAAATCGCACGTGCTCTACATCTATCCGTGGACAAGAGAAAACTCTTTCCAGTTCAAAATGATCATCGCACGTTCATCGATCAATAAATCGCACGTGCTCTACATCTATCCGTGGACAAGAGAAAACTCTTTCCAGTTCAAAACGATCATCGCACGTTTATCGATTTATGCATCGCACGTGCTCTACGTCTATCCGTGGACAAGAGAAAACTCTTTCCAGTTCAAAATGATCATCGCACGTTCATCGACCAATAAATCGCACGTGCTCTACGTCTATCCGTGGACAAGAGAAAACTCTTTCCAGTTCAAAACGATCATCGCACGTTTATCGATTTATGCATCGCACGTGCTCTACGTCTATCCGTGGACAAGAGAAAACTCTTTCCAGTTCAAAACGATCATCGCACGTTTCTCGATTAATGCATCGCACGTGCTCTACATCTATCCGTGGACAAGAGAAAACTCTTTCCAGTTCAAAACGATCATCGCACGTTTATCGATTTATGCATCGCACGTGCTCTACGTCTATCCGTGGACAAGAGAAAACTCTTTCCAGTTCAAAATGATCATCGCACGTTCATCGACCTATAAATCGCACGTGCTCTACGTCTATCCGTGGACAAGAGAAAACTCTTTCCAGTTCAAAACGATCATCGCACGTTTATCGATTAATGCATCGCACGTGCTTTACGTCTATCCGTGGACAAGAGAGATTCTCTTCGATCTCGTACCATCGTGTGATGATCTACTAAAGAACACTTTCCTTTTCAAGACGATCTTAACACGTTCAACGAATGTAATACAACAGTTCGCACGTGCTCTACGTCTATCGGAGGACAAGATTATCTATTCGACCGTTCGCTATCGCGCTTTAGGACGTCACACAGAACATGCGTTCCATGCGTATCGCACGTCCAACACGCTCCGACATTTCAATCGGTCTTGCGACCTTTTAAAACCGAGCAGTCTTTGAAATTGACACGACCCTCAGCCAGGAGTGGTCCGGGAACAGAATGTCCGGGGACCGCAATGTGCGTTCGAAATGTCGATGTTCATGTGTCCTGCAGTTCACACTTAGACGCGCAATTAGCTGCGTTCTTCATCGACCCACGAGCCAAGTGATCCACCGTTCAGGGTAATCTTAAATATTAATAGGCGAACATCGTTCTCGAGGAACGTTCGACGTCTATCCAGTAAAAGTTTCGTTTATTTAAAAATAGTCCGGAACGCACACCCATTGTAAGAGTATCAACGACACACCGCAAAGCGAAAGAACACCTAAAAATACATAAAGTACTTTATAATTGGTGTAGTACGTTTCGTCGATTGACGGCAATTAACGTTGTCCTCTGGGAACGTTCCCTAGGACTATAGGAAAAAAGATGTCGCATTGGCCTGGCGGAAAACATTTAAAACCTCGAGGAATCGAATTGTAATAAAACGAAACCCCTGATCTTATTGTCGTCATCTGTGTAACGGTCTATTAAGATCTAGGTACCATGGCCGTAGACATTTTTGCAGTCATCTTCGTCGTAACATCTCCGACCAGTCTTGTTATCGAACATCAATTCGTTATCATCATCGTCGCGTACGTGCTTAGGGGAACTCACGTTTATACGCCGTACATGAAGAACGAAGACGTCTGTTATCCGACTGTTTGGGAGAGTTAGTTCAAACGACGTACATGACAAGCTTCGCCTTCGGCATGTCGTCAACTTCGTCGTGGACGCTTCTCAGACCGCGGTTTCGTTTCCAGGTCATCTGTCATCGTCATCATCGTCGCGTACGTGCTAAATTGTGCACATTTATACGTCGTACATGACAAAGACTCCGCTTGTTTCCCAACCGCCGTCGAGAAAGCTCCAACAACGTACAAGACTAACATTTAGGTCGTCATCACCTTCGTAGTAACAGAACGCAACCTCCACAAAGTCTTGTTCTCAAACGTCACAATTCGTCATCATCATCGTCGTCGCGTACGTGCTAGGTATGCTCGTTTATACGTCGTTCATGACAAGACGAAGGCGTCTGTTATCCAACCGTATTGGAGAGTTCAATCGAAGCACGTGACAAGACCAGTGCCTTTGGCCTGCCGTCAACTTCGTCGTGGACGCCGCAGACAACGGTTTTGTTCCCAGATGTTTTCTCTTCGTCATAATCTACGCGTACGTGCTAAGTTGTGCACGTTTATACGTCGTAAATGACAAAGGCATCCGTTTGTTATCCCACCGCATTAGCAGCATCAGCAACGTACAAGACTGGCATATTTTGACCGTCATCATCTTCGTAACAGAACCCAAACCTCAACAAGTCTTGTTCTCAAACGTCAATTCGTCATCACCATCATCGTCGCGTACGTGCTTAAGAGCGCACGTTTATACGTCGTACATGTTGAAACGAAGCCGTCTGTTATCCAACCGTTTTGGAGAGTTCAAACAAAGTACATGACGTGGTCAAGCCTTTGGCCTGCCGTCAACTTCGTCGTGGACGCTTCTCAGACCGCGGTTTTGTTTCCAGGTCTTCTGTCATCGTCATCATCGTCGCGTACGTGCTAAATTGTGCACATTTATACGTCGTACATGACAAAGACTCCGCTTGTTTCCCAACCGCCGTCGAGAAAGCTCCAACAACGTACAAGACTAACATTTAGGTCGTCATCACCTTCGTAGTAACAGAACGCAACCTCCACAAAGTCTTGTTCTCAAACGTCACAATTCGTCATCATCATCGTCGTCGCGTACGTGCTAGGTATGCTCGTTTATACGTCGTTCATGACAAGACGAAGGCGTCTGTTATCCAACCGTATTGGAGAGTTCAATCGAAGCACGTGACAAGACCAGCGCCTTTGGCCTGCCGTCCACTTCGTCGTGGACGCCGCAGACAACGGTTTTGTTTCCAGATGTTTTCTCTTCGTCATCATCGTCGCGTACGTGCTAGTTTTGCACGTTTATACGTCGTAAATGACAAAGGCATCCGTTTGTTATCCCACCGCATTAGCAGCATCAGCAACGTACAAGACTGGCATATTTTGACCGTCATCATCTTCGTAACAGAACCCAAACCTCAACAAGTCTTGTTCTCAAACGTCAATTCGTCATCACCATCATCGTCGCGTACGTGCTTAAGAGCGCACGTTTATACGTCGTACATGTTGAAACGAAGCCGTCTGTTATCCAACCGTTTTGGAGAGTTCAAACAAAGTACATGACGTGGTCAAGCCTTTGGCCTGCCGTCAACTTCGTCGTGGACGCTTCTCAGACCGCGGTTTTGTTTCCAGGTCTTCTGTCATCGTCATCATCGTCGCGTACGTGCTAATTTCTGCACGTTTATACGTCGTACATGACGAAGACTCCGCTTGTTTCCCAACCGCCATCGAGAAAGTTCCAACAACGTACAAGACTAACATTTAGATCGTCATCACCTTCGTAGTAACAGAACCCAACCTCCACAAAGTCTTGTTCTCAAACGTCACAATTCGCCATCATCATCGTCGCGTACGTGCTAGGTATGCACGTTTATACGTCGTCCATGACAAACGAAGGCGTCTGTTATCCAACCGTATTGGAGAGTTCAATCGAAGCACGTGACAAGACCAGCGCCTTTGGCCTGCCGTCCACTTCGTCGTGGACGCCGCAGACAACGGTTTTGTTTCCAGATGTTTTCTCTTCGTCATCATCGTCGCGTACGTGCTAGTTTTGCACGTTTATACGTCGTAAATGACAAAGGCATCCGTTTGTTATCCCACCGCATTAGCAGCATCAGCAACGTACAAGACTGGCATATTTTGGCCGTCATCATCTTCGTAACAGAACCCAACCTCAACAAGTCTTGTTCTCAAACGTCAATTCGTCATCACCATCATCGTCGCGTACGTGCTTAAGAGTGCACGTTTATACGTCGTACATGATGAAACGAAGCCGTCTGTTATCCAACCGTTTTGGAGAGTTCAAACAAAGTACATGAGGTGGCCAAAGCCTTTGGCCTGCCGTCAACTTCGTCGTGGACGCTTTTCAGACCGCGGTTTTGTTTCCAGGTCTTCTGTCATCGTCATCATCGTCGCGTACGTGCTAATTTGTGCACGTTTATACGTCGTACATGACGAAGACTCCGCTTGTTTCCCAACCGCCATCGAGAAAGCTCCAACAACGTACAAGACTAACATTTAGGTCATCACCTTCGTAGTAACAGAACCCAACCTCCACAAAGTCTTGTTCTCAAACGTCACAATTCGTCATCATCATCGTCGCGTACGTGCTAGGTATGCACGTTTATACGTCGTCCATGACAAACGAAGGCGTCTGTTATCCAACCGTATTGGAGGGTTCAATCGAAGCACGTGACAAGACCAGCGCCTTTGGCCTGCCGTCAACTTCGTCGTGGACGCCGCAGACAACGGTTTTGTTCCCGGATGTTTTCTCTTCGTCATCATCGTCGCGTACGTGCTAGTTTTGCACGTTTATACGTCGTACATGACAAAGGCATCCTATTGTTATCCAACCGCATCAGCAGCTCCGGCAACGTACAAGACTAGCATTTATCGTCATCATCGTCGTAGTAGCAGCGGCACCGTGCAGTCTTGTTCGCAAATGTTTTTTCGTCATCATCGTCGCGTACGTGCTAATCGTGCACGTTTATACGTCGTACATGACGAATGCATCTGTTATCTAACCGCATTAGCCGCTCCTGAAAACAACGTACACGACTTTTTGTCATCTTCGTCGTGGCAGCAGACTCCGTAGTATAGTTAGAAAGACCGCTTCGCTTGTTTTTCAATGCCTCATTTTGTCATCACAATCATAATATTATCAGGTAGCTCCCACGTGGAACTAAATCAATTAATATTGGCACCCGGGTTCTGCCCGTTACGGAATCTCATCTCGCCGACAAGACAACAATTCCCGGGCAGAGTGTGCCGAATGAATGCAGCGTGGTAACTGATCAATCAAACAAACACAAAACCGGGACACCTACGTTTTAAGTCTCGTAAATATACGAGTATTATATATCCATCCCAACATCGAGGACCGCTTGCGGTCTTTTTGCTTTAGGGATATTTAGTGATATATTCGCACACAGCTAAGTGCATATGTAAGTCGTCCGTCGCCAGACGAATAAGTGTGTCCCACATCGTTTGTTTAGGTAACGCTGTTATAGGGTATATATTATATATGTATTATGTTGTTTGACAAAGGCATTTACTAGACACGGCGATCTTGCAAAGTTCGAAAACTACAGCAACTGCTTTTACGTCGTACATGACTCGTTCTTGGAATATCAACGGCCGATCTTCATATGTGATGCAAGTGACATTACATATATGGCGAAGACCGGGCAACGGTACCGCAAATGGCTGAACGTACCGTCGACTCCGTGCGACATACCTCGAACTCAATAAATCGGATATAATGTTATTTTCGCACAAATGTGACGAAAAAACACGTTAATGATCCTTCCGCAGGTTCACCTACGGAAACCTTGTTACGACTTTTACTTCCTCTAAATGATCAAGTTCGGTCATCTTCCCAGTATCATCGACGACGTCGAAACGCCATCGCGCACCAGTCCGAAGACCTCACTAAATCATTCAATCGGTAGTAGCGACGGGCGGTGTGTACAAAGGGCAGGGACGTAATCAACGCGAGCTTATGACTCACGCTTACTGGGAATTCCTCGTTCATGGGGAACAATTGCAAGCCCCAATCCCTAGCACGAAGGAGGTTCAGCGGGTTACCCGGACCGTTCGGTCAGGGAGGACACGCTGATTCCTTCAGTGTAGCGCGCGTGCGGCCCAGGACATCTAAGGGCATCACAGACCTGTTATTGCTCAATCTCGTGCGGCTAGAAGCCACCTGTCCCTCTAAGAAGATATGTATGTACGCCGACAGTAAAAACCGCGCACGATTACCGAGCGAACTCGGAACCGGCGGGCCTTTGAGATGTCGAAATACGTCTATTTAGCAGGCAAGAGTCTCGTTCGTTATCGGAATTAACCAGACAAATCGCTCCACCAACTAAGAACGGCCATGCACCACCACCCACCGAATCAAGAAAGAGCTCTCAATCTGTCAATCCTTCCGGTGTCCGGGCCTGATGAGGTTTCCCGTGTTGAGTCAAATTAAGCCGCAGGCTCCACTCCTGGTGGTGCCCTTCCGTCAATTCCTTTAAGTTTCAGCTTTGCAACCATACTTCCCCCGGAACCCAAAAGCTTTGGTTTCCCGGAAGCTGCCCGCCGAGTCATCGGAGGAACGTCGGCGGATCGCTAGCTGGCATCGTTTATGGTTAGAACTAGGGCGGTATCTGATCGCCTTCGAACCTCTAACTTTCGTTCTTGATCAATGAAAGCGTTTTTGGCAAATGCTTTCGCTTCTGTCCGTCTTGCGACGATCCAAGAATTTCACCTCTAACGTCGCAATACGAATGCCCCCATCCGTTCCTATTAATCATTACCTCGGGGTTCCGAAAACCAACAAAATAGAACCGAGGTCCTATTCCATTATTCCATGCACAGAATATTCAGGCGTAATTTTAGCCTGCTTTAAGCACTCTAATTTGTTCAAAGTAAACGTGTCGGCCCACCTCGACACTCAATGAAGAGCACCGCGGCGGGAAATTAATCTTGGGCCGCCCTCGCGAGCTAAGCCCACCGACAGGACGTCCCGCAACACGCCAGTTGACACCGCGAACGATGAACCGGCGGCACGGGACACAAATTCGACTACGAGCTTTTTAACCGCAGCAACTTTAATATACGCTATTGGAGCTGGAATTACCGCGGCTGCTGGCACCAGACTTGCCCTCCAATTGATCCTCGTTAAAGGGTTTAGAGTGTACTCATTCCGATTACGGGGCCTCGGATGAGTCCCGTATCGTTATTTTTCGTCACTACCTCCCCGTGCCGGGAGTGGGTAATTTGCGCGCCTGCTGCCTTCCTTGGATGTGGTAGCCGTTTCTCAGGCTCCCTCTCCGGAATCGAACCCTGATTCCCCGTTACCCGTTACAACCATGGTAGGCGCAGAACCTACCATCGACAGTTGATAAGGCAGACATTTGAAAGATACGTCGCCGGTGCAAGACCGTGCGATCAGCATAAAGTTATTCAGATTCAACAAATTGTACGATGACGACCGAAATCGCCACCGATTGGTTTTGATCTAATAAAAGCACTCCTTCCGTCTCCAGTTGGAGCTCTGTTTGCATGTGTTAGCTCTAGAATTACCACAGTTATCCAAGTAAATCTGGGTACAATCTAAGGAACCATAACTGATTTAATGAGCCTTTCGCGGTTTCACCTTAATTTGGCTTGTACTGAGACATGCATGGCTTAATCTTTGAGACAAGCATATGACTACTGGCAGGATCAACCAGGGAACTGATTTTTGTATATACGTACGTGCGAAAAGTCAAAAAGACGAAACGCCACGCCACGTAATTTTATAATTTGTAGCAGTTGCTACATTTTACAATCGTTCATTTGTGACCGTCGTGCGTCTGAAAGTTAAAATGCCGGACGTAAACACTTTACTTTAGACAGGTCGATACAATTTTAAACATTCTCTACATTCTACGCTAGATAAGCGACTATGTGTACATTTTTCGTGAAATTATCACGATCGTTTCGTATGTTAGCGCCTGGAACGCAGTGAGTAAACGAAAATTTTTTCGAAAAAAAACTAAAGTTTTTTTCAATTCTCATACATTGAATCGCATAAGGAGAACAAACTTAAATAAATTTGTCGATTCCGCGACCACGCTGTGTGTTCAGACCAAAGTCTAACTGTAGACGGACCCCACGAGGCTTGTCGCCTACATATATAGCAAGCGGTCACGGTTCGGAGCTGTACGCGCGGACGGGGAGCGCCTATTATAACCAATGGTAAAATAAATTTTCCCGTTGGGAAATATCTTATATTTTATGGTTCAGAATTTCATGTACTTTTATTATTAATACATATTATTAATTATTGAATGTCTGTGGTACATTAAAAAGTTTAAAAAAATTATTTTTAAAAGTTACACTCCTTTACTATAATGAACGCCGACTGTTTGTCGAAATTTTACAAGTTTTCATCGGCAAAAGTTGAAATTAAATAAAAGCGACGATTTTTACGATTTATCCTTCGGAGACGAATTCGTCGGACTTAGTGTCGAATAAAGACATTTGTCGACAAATATACTAAAGTATAATGAACGCCGACTGTTTGTCGAAATTTTACAAGTTTTCATCGGCAAAAGTTGAAATTAAATAGAAGCGACGATTTTCACGATTTATTCTTCGGAGACGAATTCGTCGGACTTAGTGTCGAATAAAGACATTTGTCGACAAACATACTAAAGTATAATGAACGCCGACTGTTTGTCGAAATTTTACAAGTTTTCATCGGCAAAAGTTGAAATTAAATAAAAGCGACGATTTTTACGATTTATTCTTCGGAGACGAATTCGTCGGACTTGGTGTCGAATAAAGACATTTGTCGACAAACATACTAAAGTATAATGAACGCCGACTGTTTGTCGAAATTTTACAAGTTTTCATCGGCAAAAGTTGAAATTAAATAAAAGCGACGATTTTAACGTTTTATTCTTCGGAGACGAATTCGTCGGACTTAGTGTCGAATAAAGACATTTGTCGTCGAATATACTAAAATATAATGAACGCCGACTGTTTGTCGAAATTTTACAAGTTTTCATCGGCACAAGTTGAAATTAAATAAAAGCGACGATTTTCACGATTTATTCTTCGGAAACGAATTCGTCGGACTTAGTGTCGAATAAAGACATTTGTCGACGAACATACTAAAGTATAATGAACGCCGACTGTTTGTCGAAATTTTACAAGTTTTCATCGGCAAAAGTTGAAATTAAATAAAAGCGACGATTTTAACGTTTTATTCTTCGGAGACGAATTCGTCGGACTTGGTGTCGAATAAAGACATTTGTCGTCGAATATACTAAAATATAATGAACGCCGACTGTTTGTCGAAATTTTACAAGTTTTCATCGGCACAAGTTGAAATTAAATAAAAGCGACGATTTTCACGATTTATTCTTCGGAAACGAATTCGTCGGACTTAGTGTCGAATAAAGACATTTGTCGACGAACATACTAAAGTATAATGAACGCCGACTGTTTGTCGAAATTTTACAAGTTTTCATCGGCAAAAGTTGAAATTAAATAAAAGCGACGATTTTAACGATTTATCTTTCGGAGACGAATTCATCGGACTTAGTGTCGAATAAAGACATTTGTCGTCGAATATACTAAAGTATAATGAACGCCGACTGTTTGTCGAAATTTTAAAAGATTTCATCGGCAAAAGTTGAAATTAAATAGAAGCGACGATTTTCACGATTTATTCTTCGGAGACGAATTCATCGGACTTAGTGTCGAATAAAGACATTTGTCGACGAACATACTAAAGTATAATGAACGCCGACTGTTTGTCGAAATTTTAAAAGATTTCATCGGCAAAAGTTGAAATTAAATAGAAGCGACGATTTTCACGATTTATTCTTCGGAGACGAATTCGTCGGACTTAGTGTCGAATAAAGACATTTGTCGACGAACATACTAAAGTATAATGAACGCCGACTGTTTGTCGAAATTTTAAAAGATTTCATCGGCAAAAGTTGAAATTAAATAGAAGCGACGATTTTCACGATTTATTCTTCGGAGACGAATTCGTCGGACTTAGTGTCGAATAAAGACATTTGTCGACGAACATACTAAAGTATAATGAACGCCGACTGTTTGTCGAAATTTTACAAGTTTTCATCGGCAAAAGTTGAAATTAAATAAAAGCGACGATTTTCACGATTTATTCTTCGGAGGCGAATTCATCGGACTTAGTGTCGAATAAAGACATTTGTCGACGAACATACTAAAGTATAATGAACGCCGACTGTTTGTCGAAATTTTAAAAGATTTCATCGGCAAAAGTTGAAATTAAATAGAAGCGACGATTTTCACGATTTATTCTTCGGAGACGAATTCGTCGGACTTAGTGTCGAATAAAGACATTTGTCGACGAACATACTAAAGTATAATGAACGCCGACTGTTTGTCGAAATTTTACAAGTTTTCATCGGCAAAAGTTGAAATTAAATAAAAGCGACGATTTTAACGATTTATCCTTCTGAGACGAATTCATCGGACTTAGTGTCGAATAAAGACATTTGTCGTCGAATATACTAAAATATAATGAACGCCGACTGTTTGTCGAAATTTTACAAGTTTTCATCGGCAAAAGTTGAAATTAAATAAAAGCGACGATTTTCACGTTTTATTCGGAGACGAATTCATCGGACTTAGTGTCGAATAAAGACATTTGTCGACGAATATACTAAAGTATAATGAACGCCGACTGTTTGTCGAAATTTAACAAGTTTTCATCGGCAAAAGTTGAAATTAAATAAAAGCGACGATTTTCACGATTTGTCTTTCGGAGACGAATTCGTCGGACTTAGTGTCGAATAAAGACATTTGTCGACGAATATACTAAAGTATAATAATCGCCGACTGTTTGTCGAAGTTTTACAAGTTTTCATCGGCAAAAGTTGAAATTAAATAAAAGCGACGATTTTCACGATTTATTCTTCGGAGACGAATTCGTCGGACTTAGTGTCGAATAAAGACATTTGTCGACAAATATACTAAAGTATAATAAACGCCGACTGTTTGTCGAAATTTTACAAGTTTTCATCGGAGTCGTTTCAAATAAAATAAATGCGACGATTTTGACTATCTCTTTATATATAAAAATTATAAATATTATTTATATACATATTTATATAAATTTGTCGGATCTATTTTCGATTTATTGCATTTTTCACAAGAATACTAAACTATAATGAATACGGAATGATTGTTGCATTTTTTCGAATTTTCAACGAAAATGTTTCAAATAAAATAAATGCGACGATTTTGACTATCTCTTTATATATAAATATTATTTATATATATATTTATATAAATTTGTCGGGCTTATTTTTGATTTATTGCATTTTTTACAAGAATACTAAACTATAATAAATACGGAATGATTGTTGAATTTTTACGAATTTTCAACGGAAACCTTTCAAATAAAATAAATGCGAAAATTTTAATTCTTTATATATAAATATATAGACTTTATATATATATATTATTTATATATATAAATTTGTCGGACTCATTTTCGATTTATAGTATTTTT
>CAXIEJ010000195.1:1680000-1687500 GCA_964023215.1 Eledona agricola | reverse complement strand
ACGTCACAATTCGTCATCATCATCGTCGTCGCGTACGTGCTAGGTATGCTCGTTTATACGTCGTTCATGACAAGACGAAGGCGTCTGTTATCCAACCGTATTGGAGAGTTCAATCGAAGCACGTGACAAGACCAGTGCCTTTGGCCTGCCGTCAACTTCGTCGTGGACGCCGCAGACAACGGTTTTGTTCCCAGATGTTTTCTCTTCGTCATAATCTACGCGTACGTGCTAAGTTGTGCACGTTTATACGTCGTAAATGACAAAGGCATCCGTTTGTTATCCCACCGCATTAGCAGCATCAGCAACGTACAAGACTGGCATATTTTGACCGTCATCATCTTCGTAACAGAACCCAAACCTCAACAAGTCTTGTTCTCAAACGTCAATTCGTCATCACCATCATCGTCGCGTACGTGCTTAAGAGCGCACGTTTATACGTCGTACATGTTGAAACGAAGCCGTCTGTTATCCAACCGTTTTGGAGAGTTCAAACAAAGTACATGACGTGGTCAAGCCTTTGGCCTGCCGTCAACTTCGTCGTGGACGCTTCTCAGACCGCGGTTTTGTTTCCAGGTCTTCTGTCATCGTCATCATCGTCGCGTACGTGCTAAATTGTGCACATTTATACGTCGTACATGACAAAGACTCCGCTTGTTTCCCAACCGCCGTCGAGAAAGCTCCAACAACGTACAAGACTAACATTTAGGTCGTCATCACCTTCGTAGTAACAGAACGCAACCTCCACAAAGTCTTGTTCTCAAACGTCACAATTCGTCATCATCATCGTCGTCGCGTACGTGCTAGGTATGCTCGTTTATACGTCGTTCATGACAAGACGAAGGCGTCTGTTATCCAACCGTATTGGAGAGTTCAATCGAAGCACGTGACAAGACCAGCGCCTTTGGCCTGCCGTCCACTTCGTCGTGGACGCCGCAGACAACGGTTTTGTTTCCAGATGTTTTCTCTTCGTCATCATCGTCGCGTACGTGCTAGTTTTGCACGTTTATACGTCGTAAATGACAAAGGCATCCGTTTGTTATCCCACCGCATTAGCAGCATCAGCAACGTACAAGACTGGCATATTTTGACCGTCATCATCTTCGTAACAGAACCCAAACCTCAACAAGTCTTGTTCTCAAACGTCAATTCGTCATCACCATCATCGTCGCGTACGTGCTTAAGAGCGCACGTTTATACGTCGTACATGTTGAAACGAAGCCGTCTGTTATCCAACCGTTTTGGAGAGTTCAAACAAAGTACATGACGTGGTCAAGCCTTTGGCCTGCCGTCAACTTCGTCGTGGACGCTTCTCAGACCGCGGTTTTGTTTCCAGGTCTTCTGTCATCGTCATCATCGTCGCGTACGTGCTAATTTCTGCACGTTTATACGTCGTACATGACGAAGACTCCGCTTGTTTCCCAACCGCCATCGAGAAAGTTCCAACAACGTACAAGACTAACATTTAGATCGTCATCACCTTCGTAGTAACAGAACCCAACCTCCACAAAGTCTTGTTCTCAAACGTCACAATTCGCCATCATCATCGTCGCGTACGTGCTAGGTATGCACGTTTATACGTCGTCCATGACAAACGAAGGCGTCTGTTATCCAACCGTATTGGAGAGTTCAATCGAAGCACGTGACAAGACCAGCGCCTTTGGCCTGCCGTCCACTTCGTCGTGGACGCCGCAGACAACGGTTTTGTTTCCAGATGTTTTCTCTTCGTCATCATCGTCGCGTACGTGCTAGTTTTGCACGTTTATACGTCGTAAATGACAAAGGCATCCGTTTGTTATCCCACCGCATTAGCAGCATCAGCAACGTACAAGACTGGCATATTTTGGCCGTCATCATCTTCGTAACAGAACCCAACCTCAACAAGTCTTGTTCTCAAACGTCAATTCGTCATCACCATCATCGTCGCGTACGTGCTTAAGAGTGCACGTTTATACGTCGTACATGATGAAACGAAGCCGTCTGTTATCCAACCGTTTTGGAGAGTTCAAACAAAGTACATGAGGTGGCCAAAGCCTTTGGCCTGCCGTCAACTTCGTCGTGGACGCTTTTCAGACCGCGGTTTTGTTTCCAGGTCTTCTGTCATCGTCATCATCGTCGCGTACGTGCTAATTTGTGCACGTTTATACGTCGTACATGACGAAGACTCCGCTTGTTTCCCAACCGCCATCGAGAAAGCTCCAACAACGTACAAGACTAACATTTAGGTCATCACCTTCGTAGTAACAGAACCCAACCTCCACAAAGTCTTGTTCTCAAACGTCACAATTCGTCATCATCATCGTCGCGTACGTGCTAGGTATGCACGTTTATACGTCGTCCATGACAAACGAAGGCGTCTGTTATCCAACCGTATTGGAGGGTTCAATCGAAGCACGTGACAAGACCAGCGCCTTTGGCCTGCCGTCAACTTCGTCGTGGACGCCGCAGACAACGGTTTTGTTCCCGGATGTTTTCTCTTCGTCATCATCGTCGCGTACGTGCTAGTTTTGCACGTTTATACGTCGTACATGACAAAGGCATCCTATTGTTATCCAACCGCATCAGCAGCTCCGGCAACGTACAAGACTAGCATTTATCGTCATCATCGTCGTAGTAGCAGCGGCACCGTGCAGTCTTGTTCGCAAATGTTTTTTCGTCATCATCGTCGCGTACGTGCTAATCGTGCACGTTTATACGTCGTACATGACGAATGCATCTGTTATCTAACCGCATTAGCCGCTCCTGAAAACAACGTACACGACTTTTTGTCATCTTCGTCGTGGCAGCAGACTCCGTAGTATAGTTAGAAAGACCGCTTCGCTTGTTTTTCAATGCCTCATTTTGTCATCACAATCATAATATTATCAGGTAGCTCCCACGTGGAACTAAATCAATTAATATTGGCACCCGGGTTCTGCCCGTTACGGAATCTCATCTCGCCGACAAGACAACAATTCCCGGGCAGAGTGTGCCGAATGAATGCAGCGTGGTAACTGATCAATCAAACAAACACAAAACCGGGACACCTACGTTTTAAGTCTCGTAAATATACGAGTATTATATATCCATCCCAACATCGAGGACCGCTTGCGGTCTTTTTGCTTTAGGGATATTTAGTGATATATTCGCACACAGCTAAGTGCATATGTAAGTCGTCCGTCGCCAGACGAATAAGTGTGTCCCACATCGTTTGTTTAGGTAACGCTGTTATAGGGTATATATTATATATGTATTATGTTGTTTGACAAAGGCATTTACTAGACACGGCGATCTTGCAAAGTTCGAAAACTACAGCAACTGCTTTTACGTCGTACATGACTCGTTCTTGGAATATCAACGGCCGATCTTCATATGTGATGCAAGTGACATTACATATATGGCGAAGACCGGGCAACGGTACCGCAAATGGCTGAACGTACCGTCGACTCCGTGCGACATACCTCGAACTCAATAAATCGGATATAATGTTATTTTCGCACAAATGTGACGAAAAAACACGTTAATGATCCTTCCGCAGGTTCACCTACGGAAACCTTGTTACGACTTTTACTTCCTCTAAATGATCAAGTTCGGTCATCTTCCCAGTATCATCGACGACGTCGAAACGCCATCGCGCACCAGTCCGAAGACCTCACTAAATCATTCAATCGGTAGTAGCGACGGGCGGTGTGTACAAAGGGCAGGGACGTAATCAACGCGAGCTTATGACTCACGCTTACTGGGAATTCCTCGTTCATGGGGAACAATTGCAAGCCCCAATCCCTAGCACGAAGGAGGTTCAGCGGGTTACCCGGACCGTTCGGTCAGGGAGGACACGCTGATTCCTTCAGTGTAGCGCGCGTGCGGCCCAGGACATCTAAGGGCATCACAGACCTGTTATTGCTCAATCTCGTGCGGCTAGAAGCCACCTGTCCCTCTAAGAAGATATGTATGTACGCCGACAGTAAAAACCGCGCACGATTACCGAGCGAACTCGGAACCGGCGGGCCTTTGAGATGTCGAAATACGTCTATTTAGCAGGCAAGAGTCTCGTTCGTTATCGGAATTAACCAGACAAATCGCTCCACCAACTAAGAACGGCCATGCACCACCACCCACCGAATCAAGAAAGAGCTCTCAATCTGTCAATCCTTCCGGTGTCCGGGCCTGATGAGGTTTCCCGTGTTGAGTCAAATTAAGCCGCAGGCTCCACTCCTGGTGGTGCCCTTCCGTCAATTCCTTTAAGTTTCAGCTTTGCAACCATACTTCCCCCGGAACCCAAAAGCTTTGGTTTCCCGGAAGCTGCCCGCCGAGTCATCGGAGGAACGTCGGCGGATCGCTAGCTGGCATCGTTTATGGTTAGAACTAGGGCGGTATCTGATCGCCTTCGAACCTCTAACTTTCGTTCTTGATCAATGAAAGCGTTTTTGGCAAATGCTTTCGCTTCTGTCCGTCTTGCGACGATCCAAGAATTTCACCTCTAACGTCGCAATACGAATGCCCCCATCCGTTCCTATTAATCATTACCTCGGGGTTCCGAAAACCAACAAAATAGAACCGAGGTCCTATTCCATTATTCCATGCACAGAATATTCAGGCGTAATTTTAGCCTGCTTTAAGCACTCTAATTTGTTCAAAGTAAACGTGTCGGCCCACCTCGACACTCAATGAAGAGCACCGCGGCGGGAAATTAATCTTGGGCCGCCCTCGCGAGCTAAGCCCACCGACAGGACGTCCCGCAACACGCCAGTTGACACCGCGAACGATGAACCGGCGGCACGGGACACAAATTCGACTACGAGCTTTTTAACCGCAGCAACTTTAATATACGCTATTGGAGCTGGAATTACCGCGGCTGCTGGCACCAGACTTGCCCTCCAATTGATCCTCGTTAAAGGGTTTAGAGTGTACTCATTCCGATTACGGGGCCTCGGATGAGTCCCGTATCGTTATTTTTCGTCACTACCTCCCCGTGCCGGGAGTGGGTAATTTGCGCGCCTGCTGCCTTCCTTGGATGTGGTAGCCGTTTCTCAGGCTCCCTCTCCGGAATCGAACCCTGATTCCCCGTTACCCGTTACAACCATGGTAGGCGCAGAACCTACCATCGACAGTTGATAAGGCAGACATTTGAAAGATACGTCGCCGGTGCAAGACCGTGCGATCAGCATAAAGTTATTCAGATTCAACAAATTGTACGATGACGACCGAAATCGCCACCGATTGGTTTTGATCTAATAAAAGCACTCCTTCCGTCTCCAGTTGGAGCTCTGTTTGCATGTGTTAGCTCTAGAATTACCACAGTTATCCAAGTAAATCTGGGTACAATCTAAGGAACCATAACTGATTTAATGAGCCTTTCGCGGTTTCACCTTAATTTGGCTTGTACTGAGACATGCATGGCTTAATCTTTGAGACAAGCATATGACTACTGGCAGGATCAACCAGGGAACTGATTTTTGTATATACGTACGTGCGAAAAGTCAAAAAGACGAAACGCCACGCCACGTAATTTTATAATTTGTAGCAGTTGCTACATTTTACAATCGTTCATTTGTGACCGTCGTGCGTCTGAAAGTTAAAATGCCGGACGTAAACACTTTACTTTAGACAGGTCGATACAATTTTAAACATTCTCTACATTCTACGCTAGATAAGCGACTATGTGTACATTTTTCGTGAAATTATCACGATCGTTTCGTATGTTAGCGCCTGGAACGCAGTGAGTAAACGAAAATTTTTTCGAAAAAAAACTAAAGTTTTTTTCAATTCTCATACATTGAATCGCATAAGGAGAACAAACTTAAATAAATTTGTCGATTCCGCGACCACGCTGTGTGTTCAGACCAAAGTCTAACTGTAGACGGACCCCACGAGGCTTGTCGCCTACATATATAGCAAGCGGTCACGGTTCGGAGCTGTACGCGCGGACGGGGAGCGCCTATTATAACCAATGGTAAAATAAATTTTCCCGTTGGGAAATATCTTATATTTTATGGTTCAGAATTTCATGTACTTTTATTATTAATACATATTATTAATTATTGAATGTCTGTGGTACATTAAAAAGTTTAAAAAAATTATTTTTAAAAGTTACACTCCTTTACTATAATGAACGCCGACTGTTTGTCGAAATTTTACAAGTTTTCATCGGCAAAAGTTGAAATTAAATAAAAGCGACGATTTTTACGATTTATCCTTCGGAGACGAATTCGTCGGACTTAGTGTCGAATAAAGACATTTGTCGACAAATATACTAAAGTATAATGAACGCCGACTGTTTGTCGAAATTTTACAAGTTTTCATCGGCAAAAGTTGAAATTAAATAGAAGCGACGATTTTCACGATTTATTCTTCGGAGACGAATTCGTCGGACTTAGTGTCGAATAAAGACATTTGTCGACAAACATACTAAAGTATAATGAACGCCGACTGTTTGTCGAAATTTTACAAGTTTTCATCGGCAAAAGTTGAAATTAAATAAAAGCGACGATTTTTACGATTTATTCTTCGGAGACGAATTCGTCGGACTTGGTGTCGAATAAAGACATTTGTCGACAAACATACTAAAGTATAATGAACGCCGACTGTTTGTCGAAATTTTACAAGTTTTCATCGGCAAAAGTTGAAATTAAATAAAAGCGACGATTTTAACGTTTTATTCTTCGGAGACGAATTCGTCGGACTTAGTGTCGAATAAAGACATTTGTCGTCGAATATACTAAAATATAATGAACGCCGACTGTTTGTCGAAATTTTACAAGTTTTCATCGGCACAAGTTGAAATTAAATAAAAGCGACGATTTTCACGATTTATTCTTCGGAAACGAATTCGTCGGACTTAGTGTCGAATAAAGACATTTGTCGACGAACATACTAAAGTATAATGAACGCCGACTGTTTGTCGAAATTTTACAAGTTTTCATCGGCAAAAGTTGAAATTAAATAAAAGCGACGATTTTAACGTTTTATTCTTCGGAGACGAATTCGTCGGACTTGGTGTCGAATAAAGACATTTGTCGTCGAATATACTAAAATATAATGAACGCCGACTGTTTGTCGAAATTTTACAAGTTTTCATCGGCACAAGTTGAAATTAAATAAAAGCGACGATTTTCACGATTTATTCTTCGGAAACGAATTCGTCGGACTTAGTGTCGAATAAAGACATTTGTCGACGAACATACTAAAGTATAATGAACGCCGACTGTTTGTCGAAATTTTACAAGTTTTCATCGGCAAAAGTTGAAATTAAATAAAAGCGACGATTTTAACGATTTATCTTTCGGAGACGAATTCATCGGACTTAGTGTCGAATAAAGACATTTGTCGTCGAATATACTAAAGTATAATGAACGCCGACTGTTTGTCGAAATTTTAAAAGATTTCATCGGCAAAAGTTGAAATTAAATAGAAGCGACGATTTTCACGATTTATTCTTCGGAGACGAATTCATCGGACTTAGTGTCGAATAAAGACATTTGTCGACGAACATACTAAAGTATAATGAACGCCGACTGTTTGTCG
>CAXIEJ010000195.1:1660000-1670000 GCA_964023215.1 Eledona agricola | reverse complement strand
GGAGGACAAGATTATCTATTCGACCGTTCGCTATCGCGCTTTAGGACGTCACACAGAACATGCGTTCCATGCGTATCGCACGTCCAACACGCTCCGACATTTCAATCGGTCTTGCGACCTTTTAAAACCGAGCAGTCTTTGAAATTGACACGACCCTCAGCCAGGAGTGGTCCGGGAACAGAATGTCCGGGGACCGCAATGTGCGTTCGAAATGTCGATGTTCATGTGTCCTGCAGTTCACACTTAGACGCGCAATTAGCTGCGTTCTTCATCGACCCACGAGCCAAGTGATCCACCGTTCAGGGTAATCTTAAATATTAATAGGCGAACATCGTTCTCGAGGAACGTTCGACGTCTATCCAGTAAAAGTTTCGTTTATTTAAAAATAGTCCGGAACGCACACCCATTGTAAGAGTATCAACGACACACCGCAAAGCGAAAGAACACCTAAAAATACATAAAGTACTTTATAATTGGTGTAGTACGTTTCGTCGATTGACGGCAATTAACGTTGTCCTCTGGGAACGTTCCCTAGGACTATAGGAAAAAAGATGTCGCATTGGCCTGGCGGAAAACATTTAAAACCTCGAGGAATCGAATTGTAATAAAACGAAACCCCTGATCTTATTGTCGTCATCTGTGTAACGGTCTATTAAGATCTAGGTACCATGGCCGTAGACATTTTTGCAGTCATCTTCGTCGTAACATCTCCGACCAGTCTTGTTATCGAACATCAATTCGTTATCATCATCGTCGCGTACGTGCTTAGGGGAACTCACGTTTATACGCCGTACATGAAGAACGAAGACGTCTGTTATCCGACTGTTTGGGAGAGTTAGTTCAAACGACGTACATGACAAGCTTCGCCTTCGGCATGTCGTCAACTTCGTCGTGGACGCTTCTCAGACCGCGGTTTCGTTTCCAGGTCATCTGTCATCGTCATCATCGTCGCGTACGTGCTAAATTGTGCACATTTATACGTCGTACATGACAAAGACTCCGCTTGTTTCCCAACCGCCGTCGAGAAAGCTCCAACAACGTACAAGACTAACATTTAGGTCGTCATCACCTTCGTAGTAACAGAACGCAACCTCCACAAAGTCTTGTTCTCAAACGTCACAATTCGTCATCATCATCGTCGTCGCGTACGTGCTAGGTATGCTCGTTTATACGTCGTTCATGACAAGACGAAGGCGTCTGTTATCCAACCGTATTGGAGAGTTCAATCGAAGCACGTGACAAGACCAGTGCCTTTGGCCTGCCGTCAACTTCGTCGTGGACGCCGCAGACAACGGTTTTGTTCCCAGATGTTTTCTCTTCGTCATAATCTACGCGTACGTGCTAAGTTGTGCACGTTTATACGTCGTAAATGACAAAGGCATCCGTTTGTTATCCCACCGCATTAGCAGCATCAGCAACGTACAAGACTGGCATATTTTGACCGTCATCATCTTCGTAACAGAACCCAAACCTCAACAAGTCTTGTTCTCAAACGTCAATTCGTCATCACCATCATCGTCGCGTACGTGCTTAAGAGCGCACGTTTATACGTCGTACATGTTGAAACGAAGCCGTCTGTTATCCAACCGTTTTGGAGAGTTCAAACAAAGTACATGACGTGGTCAAGCCTTTGGCCTGCCGTCAACTTCGTCGTGGACGCTTCTCAGACCGCGGTTTTGTTTCCAGGTCTTCTGTCATCGTCATCATCGTCGCGTACGTGCTAAATTGTGCACATTTATACGTCGTACATGACAAAGACTCCGCTTGTTTCCCAACCGCCGTCGAGAAAGCTCCAACAACGTACAAGACTAACATTTAGGTCGTCATCACCTTCGTAGTAACAGAACGCAACCTCCACAAAGTCTTGTTCTCAAACGTCACAATTCGTCATCATCATCGTCGTCGCGTACGTGCTAGGTATGCTCGTTTATACGTCGTTCATGACAAGACGAAGGCGTCTGTTATCCAACCGTATTGGAGAGTTCAATCGAAGCACGTGACAAGACCAGCGCCTTTGGCCTGCCGTCCACTTCGTCGTGGACGCCGCAGACAACGGTTTTGTTTCCAGATGTTTTCTCTTCGTCATCATCGTCGCGTACGTGCTAGTTTTGCACGTTTATACGTCGTAAATGACAAAGGCATCCGTTTGTTATCCCACCGCATTAGCAGCATCAGCAACGTACAAGACTGGCATATTTTGACCGTCATCATCTTCGTAACAGAACCCAAACCTCAACAAGTCTTGTTCTCAAACGTCAATTCGTCATCACCATCATCGTCGCGTACGTGCTTAAGAGCGCACGTTTATACGTCGTACATGTTGAAACGAAGCCGTCTGTTATCCAACCGTTTTGGAGAGTTCAAACAAAGTACATGACGTGGTCAAGCCTTTGGCCTGCCGTCAACTTCGTCGTGGACGCTTCTCAGACCGCGGTTTTGTTTCCAGGTCTTCTGTCATCGTCATCATCGTCGCGTACGTGCTAATTTCTGCACGTTTATACGTCGTACATGACGAAGACTCCGCTTGTTTCCCAACCGCCATCGAGAAAGTTCCAACAACGTACAAGACTAACATTTAGATCGTCATCACCTTCGTAGTAACAGAACCCAACCTCCACAAAGTCTTGTTCTCAAACGTCACAATTCGCCATCATCATCGTCGCGTACGTGCTAGGTATGCACGTTTATACGTCGTCCATGACAAACGAAGGCGTCTGTTATCCAACCGTATTGGAGAGTTCAATCGAAGCACGTGACAAGACCAGCGCCTTTGGCCTGCCGTCCACTTCGTCGTGGACGCCGCAGACAACGGTTTTGTTTCCAGATGTTTTCTCTTCGTCATCATCGTCGCGTACGTGCTAGTTTTGCACGTTTATACGTCGTAAATGACAAAGGCATCCGTTTGTTATCCCACCGCATTAGCAGCATCAGCAACGTACAAGACTGGCATATTTTGGCCGTCATCATCTTCGTAACAGAACCCAACCTCAACAAGTCTTGTTCTCAAACGTCAATTCGTCATCACCATCATCGTCGCGTACGTGCTTAAGAGTGCACGTTTATACGTCGTACATGATGAAACGAAGCCGTCTGTTATCCAACCGTTTTGGAGAGTTCAAACAAAGTACATGAGGTGGCCAAAGCCTTTGGCCTGCCGTCAACTTCGTCGTGGACGCTTTTCAGACCGCGGTTTTGTTTCCAGGTCTTCTGTCATCGTCATCATCGTCGCGTACGTGCTAATTTGTGCACGTTTATACGTCGTACATGACGAAGACTCCGCTTGTTTCCCAACCGCCATCGAGAAAGCTCCAACAACGTACAAGACTAACATTTAGGTCATCACCTTCGTAGTAACAGAACCCAACCTCCACAAAGTCTTGTTCTCAAACGTCACAATTCGTCATCATCATCGTCGCGTACGTGCTAGGTATGCACGTTTATACGTCGTCCATGACAAACGAAGGCGTCTGTTATCCAACCGTATTGGAGGGTTCAATCGAAGCACGTGACAAGACCAGCGCCTTTGGCCTGCCGTCAACTTCGTCGTGGACGCCGCAGACAACGGTTTTGTTCCCGGATGTTTTCTCTTCGTCATCATCGTCGCGTACGTGCTAGTTTTGCACGTTTATACGTCGTACATGACAAAGGCATCCTATTGTTATCCAACCGCATCAGCAGCTCCGGCAACGTACAAGACTAGCATTTATCGTCATCATCGTCGTAGTAGCAGCGGCACCGTGCAGTCTTGTTCGCAAATGTTTTTTCGTCATCATCGTCGCGTACGTGCTAATCGTGCACGTTTATACGTCGTACATGACGAATGCATCTGTTATCTAACCGCATTAGCCGCTCCTGAAAACAACGTACACGACTTTTTGTCATCTTCGTCGTGGCAGCAGACTCCGTAGTATAGTTAGAAAGACCGCTTCGCTTGTTTTTCAATGCCTCATTTTGTCATCACAATCATAATATTATCAGGTAGCTCCCACGTGGAACTAAATCAATTAATATTGGCACCCGGGTTCTGCCCGTTACGGAATCTCATCTCGCCGACAAGACAACAATTCCCGGGCAGAGTGTGCCGAATGAATGCAGCGTGGTAACTGATCAATCAAACAAACACAAAACCGGGACACCTACGTTTTAAGTCTCGTAAATATACGAGTATTATATATCCATCCCAACATCGAGGACCGCTTGCGGTCTTTTTGCTTTAGGGATATTTAGTGATATATTCGCACACAGCTAAGTGCATATGTAAGTCGTCCGTCGCCAGACGAATAAGTGTGTCCCACATCGTTTGTTTAGGTAACGCTGTTATAGGGTATATATTATATATGTATTATGTTGTTTGACAAAGGCATTTACTAGACACGGCGATCTTGCAAAGTTCGAAAACTACAGCAACTGCTTTTACGTCGTACATGACTCGTTCTTGGAATATCAACGGCCGATCTTCATATGTGATGCAAGTGACATTACATATATGGCGAAGACCGGGCAACGGTACCGCAAATGGCTGAACGTACCGTCGACTCCGTGCGACATACCTCGAACTCAATAAATCGGATATAATGTTATTTTCGCACAAATGTGACGAAAAAACACGTTAATGATCCTTCCGCAGGTTCACCTACGGAAACCTTGTTACGACTTTTACTTCCTCTAAATGATCAAGTTCGGTCATCTTCCCAGTATCATCGACGACGTCGAAACGCCATCGCGCACCAGTCCGAAGACCTCACTAAATCATTCAATCGGTAGTAGCGACGGGCGGTGTGTACAAAGGGCAGGGACGTAATCAACGCGAGCTTATGACTCACGCTTACTGGGAATTCCTCGTTCATGGGGAACAATTGCAAGCCCCAATCCCTAGCACGAAGGAGGTTCAGCGGGTTACCCGGACCGTTCGGTCAGGGAGGACACGCTGATTCCTTCAGTGTAGCGCGCGTGCGGCCCAGGACATCTAAGGGCATCACAGACCTGTTATTGCTCAATCTCGTGCGGCTAGAAGCCACCTGTCCCTCTAAGAAGATATGTATGTACGCCGACAGTAAAAACCGCGCACGATTACCGAGCGAACTCGGAACCGGCGGGCCTTTGAGATGTCGAAATACGTCTATTTAGCAGGCAAGAGTCTCGTTCGTTATCGGAATTAACCAGACAAATCGCTCCACCAACTAAGAACGGCCATGCACCACCACCCACCGAATCAAGAAAGAGCTCTCAATCTGTCAATCCTTCCGGTGTCCGGGCCTGATGAGGTTTCCCGTGTTGAGTCAAATTAAGCCGCAGGCTCCACTCCTGGTGGTGCCCTTCCGTCAATTCCTTTAAGTTTCAGCTTTGCAACCATACTTCCCCCGGAACCCAAAAGCTTTGGTTTCCCGGAAGCTGCCCGCCGAGTCATCGGAGGAACGTCGGCGGATCGCTAGCTGGCATCGTTTATGGTTAGAACTAGGGCGGTATCTGATCGCCTTCGAACCTCTAACTTTCGTTCTTGATCAATGAAAGCGTTTTTGGCAAATGCTTTCGCTTCTGTCCGTCTTGCGACGATCCAAGAATTTCACCTCTAACGTCGCAATACGAATGCCCCCATCCGTTCCTATTAATCATTACCTCGGGGTTCCGAAAACCAACAAAATAGAACCGAGGTCCTATTCCATTATTCCATGCACAGAATATTCAGGCGTAATTTTAGCCTGCTTTAAGCACTCTAATTTGTTCAAAGTAAACGTGTCGGCCCACCTCGACACTCAATGAAGAGCACCGCGGCGGGAAATTAATCTTGGGCCGCCCTCGCGAGCTAAGCCCACCGACAGGACGTCCCGCAACACGCCAGTTGACACCGCGAACGATGAACCGGCGGCACGGGACACAAATTCGACTACGAGCTTTTTAACCGCAGCAACTTTAATATACGCTATTGGAGCTGGAATTACCGCGGCTGCTGGCACCAGACTTGCCCTCCAATTGATCCTCGTTAAAGGGTTTAGAGTGTACTCATTCCGATTACGGGGCCTCGGATGAGTCCCGTATCGTTATTTTTCGTCACTACCTCCCCGTGCCGGGAGTGGGTAATTTGCGCGCCTGCTGCCTTCCTTGGATGTGGTAGCCGTTTCTCAGGCTCCCTCTCCGGAATCGAACCCTGATTCCCCGTTACCCGTTACAACCATGGTAGGCGCAGAACCTACCATCGACAGTTGATAAGGCAGACATTTGAAAGATACGTCGCCGGTGCAAGACCGTGCGATCAGCATAAAGTTATTCAGATTCAACAAATTGTACGATGACGACCGAAATCGCCACCGATTGGTTTTGATCTAATAAAAGCACTCCTTCCGTCTCCAGTTGGAGCTCTGTTTGCATGTGTTAGCTCTAGAATTACCACAGTTATCCAAGTAAATCTGGGTACAATCTAAGGAACCATAACTGATTTAATGAGCCTTTCGCGGTTTCACCTTAATTTGGCTTGTACTGAGACATGCATGGCTTAATCTTTGAGACAAGCATATGACTACTGGCAGGATCAACCAGGGAACTGATTTTTGTATATACGTACGTGCGAAAAGTCAAAAAGACGAAACGCCACGCCACGTAATTTTATAATTTGTAGCAGTTGCTACATTTTACAATCGTTCATTTGTGACCGTCGTGCGTCTGAAAGTTAAAATGCCGGACGTAAACACTTTACTTTAGACAGGTCGATACAATTTTAAACATTCTCTACATTCTACGCTAGATAAGCGACTATGTGTACATTTTTCGTGAAATTATCACGATCGTTTCGTATGTTAGCGCCTGGAACGCAGTGAGTAAACGAAAATTTTTTCGAAAAAAAACTAAAGTTTTTTTCAATTCTCATACATTGAATCGCATAAGGAGAACAAACTTAAATAAATTTGTCGATTCCGCGACCACGCTGTGTGTTCAGACCAAAGTCTAACTGTAGACGGACCCCACGAGGCTTGTCGCCTACATATATAGCAAGCGGTCACGGTTCGGAGCTGTACGCGCGGACGGGGAGCGCCTATTATAACCAATGGTAAAATAAATTTTCCCGTTGGGAAATATCTTATATTTTATGGTTCAGAATTTCATGTACTTTTATTATTAATACATATTATTAATTATTGAATGTCTGTGGTACATTAAAAAGTTTAAAAAAATTATTTTTAAAAGTTACACTCCTTTACTATAATGAACGCCGACTGTTTGTCGAAATTTTACAAGTTTTCATCGGCAAAAGTTGAAATTAAATAAAAGCGACGATTTTTACGATTTATCCTTCGGAGACGAATTCGTCGGACTTAGTGTCGAATAAAGACATTTGTCGACAAATATACTAAAGTATAATGAACGCCGACTGTTTGTCGAAATTTTACAAGTTTTCATCGGCAAAAGTTGAAATTAAATAGAAGCGACGATTTTCACGATTTATTCTTCGGAGACGAATTCGTCGGACTTAGTGTCGAATAAAGACATTTGTCGACAAACATACTAAAGTATAATGAACGCCGACTGTTTGTCGAAATTTTACAAGTTTTCATCGGCAAAAGTTGAAATTAAATAAAAGCGACGATTTTTACGATTTATTCTTCGGAGACGAATTCGTCGGACTTGGTGTCGAATAAAGACATTTGTCGACAAACATACTAAAGTATAATGAACGCCGACTGTTTGTCGAAATTTTACAAGTTTTCATCGGCAAAAGTTGAAATTAAATAAAAGCGACGATTTTAACGTTTTATTCTTCGGAGACGAATTCGTCGGACTTAGTGTCGAATAAAGACATTTGTCGTCGAATATACTAAAATATAATGAACGCCGACTGTTTGTCGAAATTTTACAAGTTTTCATCGGCACAAGTTGAAATTAAATAAAAGCGACGATTTTCACGATTTATTCTTCGGAAACGAATTCGTCGGACTTAGTGTCGAATAAAGACATTTGTCGACGAACATACTAAAGTATAATGAACGCCGACTGTTTGTCGAAATTTTACAAGTTTTCATCGGCAAAAGTTGAAATTAAATAAAAGCGACGATTTTAACGTTTTATTCTTCGGAGACGAATTCGTCGGACTTGGTGTCGAATAAAGACATTTGTCGTCGAATATACTAAAATATAATGAACGCCGACTGTTTGTCGAAATTTTACAAGTTTTCATCGGCACAAGTTGAAATTAAATAAAAGCGACGATTTTCACGATTTATTCTTCGGAAACGAATTCGTCGGACTTAGTGTCGAATAAAGACATTTGTCGACGAACATACTAAAGTATAATGAACGCCGACTGTTTGTCGAAATTTTACAAGTTTTCATCGGCAAAAGTTGAAATTAAATAAAAGCGACGATTTTAACGATTTATCTTTCGGAGACGAATTCATCGGACTTAGTGTCGAATAAAGACATTTGTCGTCGAATATACTAAAGTATAATGAACGCCGACTGTTTGTCGAAATTTTAAAAGATTTCATCGGCAAAAGTTGAAATTAAATAGAAGCGACGATTTTCACGATTTATTCTTCGGAGACGAATTCATCGGACTTAGTGTCGAATAAAGACATTTGTCGACGAACATACTAAAGTATAATGAACGCCGACTGTTTGTCGAAATTTTAAAAGATTTCATCGGCAAAAGTTGAAATTAAATAGAAGCGACGATTTTCACGATTTATTCTTCGGAGACGAATTCGTCGGACTTAGTGTCGAATAAAGACATTTGTCGACGAACATACTAAAGTATAATGAACGCCGACTGTTTGTCGAAATTTTACAAGTTTTCATCGGCAAAAGTTGAAATTAAATAAAAGCGACGATTTTAACGATTTATCCTTCTGAGACGAATTCATCGGACTTAGTGTCGAATAAAGACATTTGTCGTCGAATATACTAAAATATAATGAACGCCGACTGTTTGTCGAAATTTTACAAGTTTTCATCGGCAAAAGTTGAAATTAAATAAAAGCGACGATTTTCACGTTTTATTCGGAGACGAATTCATCGGACTTAGTGTCGAATAAAGACATTTGTCGACGAATATACTAAAGTATAATGAACGCCGACTGTTTGTCGAAATTTAACAAGTTTTCATCGGCAAAAGTTGAAATTAAATAAAAGCGACGATTTTCACGATTTGTCTTTCGGAGACGAATTCGTCGGACTTAGTGTCGAATAAAGACATTTGTCGACGAATATACTAAAGTATAATAATCGCCGACTGTTTGTCGAAGTTTTACAAGTTTTCATCGGCAAAAGTTGAAATTAAATAAAAGCGACGATTTTCACGATTTATTCTTCGGAGACGAATTCGTCGGACTTAGTGTCGAATAAAGACATTTGTCGACAAATATACTAAAGTATAATAAACGCCGACTGTTTGTCGAAATTTTACAAGTTTTCATCGGAGTCGTTTCAAATAAAATAAATGCGACGATTTTGACTATCTCTATATATACAAATATTATAAATATTATTTATATACATATTTATATAAATTTGTCGGATCTATTTTCGATTTATTGCATTTTTCACAAGAATACTAAACTATAATGAATACGGAATGATTGTTGCATTTTTACGAATTTTCAACGGAAACGTTTCAAATAAAATAAATGCGACGATTTTGACTATCTCTTTATATATAAAAATTATAAATATTATTTATATACATATTTATATAAATTTGTCGGATCTATTTTCGATTTATTGCATTTTTCACAAGAATACTAAACTATAATGAATACGGAATGATTGTTGCATTTTTTCGAATTTTCAACGAAAATGTTTCAAATAAAATAAATGCGACGATTTTGACTATCTCTTTATATATAAATATTATTTATATATATATTTATATAAATTTGTCGGGCTTATTTTTGATTTATTGCATTTTTTACAAGAATACTAAACTATAATAAATACGGAATGATTGTTGAATTTTTACGAATTTTCAACGGAAACCTTTCAAATAAAATAAATGCGAAAATTTTAATTCTTT
>CAXIEJ010000195.1:1640000-1650000 GCA_964023215.1 Eledona agricola | reverse complement strand
TTGAAAATTCGTAAAAATGCAAAAATCATTCCGTATTCATTATAGTTTAGTATTCTTGTGAAAAATGCAATAAATCGAAAATAGATCCGACAAATTTATATAAATATGTATATAAATAATATTTATAATATTTGTATATATAGAGATAGTCAAAATCGTCGCATTTATTTTATTTGAAACGACTCCGATGAAAACTTGTAAAATTTCGACAAACAGTCGGCGTTTATTATACTTTAGTATATTTGTCGACAAATGTCTTTATTCGACACTAAGTCCGACGAATTCGTCTCCGAAGAATAAATCGTGAAAATCGTCGCTTTTATTTAATTTCAACTTTTGCCGATGAAAACTTGTAAAACTTCGACAAACAGTCGGCGATTATTATACTTTAGTATATTCGTCGACAAATGTCTTTATTCGACACTAAGTCCGACGAATTCGTCTCCGAAAGACAAATCGTGAAAATCGTCGCTTTTATTTAATTTCAACTTTTGCCGATGAAAACTTGTTAAATTTCGACAAACAGTCGGCGTTCATTATACTTTAGTATATTCGTCGACAAATGTCTTTATTCGACACTAAGTCCGATGAATTCGTCTCCGAATAAAACGTGAAAATCGTCGCTTTTATTTAATTTCAACTTTTGCCGATGAAAACTTGTAAAATTTCGACAAACAGTCGGCGTTCATTATATTTTAGTATATTCGACGACAAATGTCTTTATTCGACACTAAGTCCGATGAATTCGTCTCAGAAGGATAAATCGTTAAAATCGTCGCTTTTATTTAATTTCAACTTTTGCCGATGAAAACTTGTAAAATTTCGACAAACAGTCGGCGTTCATTATACTTTAGTATGTTCGTCGACAAATGTCTTTATTCGACACTAAGTCCGACGAATTCGTCTCCGAAGAATAAATCGTGAAAATCGTCGCTTCTATTTAATTTCAACTTTTGCCGATGAAATCTTTTAAAATTTCGACAAACAGTCGGCGTTCATTATACTTTAGTATGTTCGTCGACAAATGTCTTTATTCGACACTAAGTCCGATGAATTCGTCTCCGAAGAATAAATCGTGAAAATCGTCGCTTCTATTTAATTTCAACTTTTGCCGATGAAATCTTTTAAAATTTCGACAAACAGTCGGCGTTCATTATACTTTAGTATATTCGACGACAAATGTCTTTATTCGACACTAAGTCCGATGAATTCGTCTCCGAAAGATAAATCGTTAAAATCGTCGCTTTTATTTAATTTCAACTTTTGCCGATGAAAACTTGTAAAATTTCGACAAACAGTCGGCGTTCATTATACTTTAGTATGTTCGTCGACAAATGTCTTTATTCGACACTAAGTCCGACGAATTCGTTTCCGAAGAATAAATCGTGAAAATCGTCGCTTTTATTTAATTTCAACTTGTGCCGATGAAAACTTGTAAAATTTCGACAAACAGTCGGCGTTCATTATATTTTAGTATATTCGACGACAAATGTCTTTATTCGACACCAAGTCCGACGAATTCGTCTCCGAAGAATAAAACGTTAAAATCGTCGCTTTTATTTAATTTCAACTTTTGCCGATGAAAACTTGTAAAATTTCGACAAACAGTCGGCGTTCATTATACTTTAGTATGTTCGTCGACAAATGTCTTTATTCGACACTAAGTCCGACGAATTCGTTTCCGAAGAATAAATCGTGAAAATCGTCGCTTTTATTTAATTTCAACTTGTGCCGATGAAAACTTGTAAAATTTCGACAAACAGTCGGCGTTCATTATATTTTAGTATATTCGACGACAAATGTCTTTATTCGACACTAAGTCCGACGAATTCGTCTCCGAAGAATAAAACGTTAAAATCGTCGCTTTTATTTAATTTCAACTTTTGCCGATGAAAACTTGTAAAATTTCGACAAACAGTCGGCGTTCATTATACTTTAGTATGTTTGTCGACAAATGTCTTTATTCGACACCAAGTCCGACGAATTCGTCTCCGAAGAATAAATCGTAAAAATCGTCGCTTTTATTTAATTTCAACTTTTGCCGATGAAAACTTGTAAAATTTCGACAAACAGTCGGCGTTCATTATACTTTAGTATGTTTGTCGACAAATGTCTTTATTCGACACTAAGTCCGACGAATTCGTCTCCGAAGAATAAATCGTGAAAATCGTCGCTTCTATTTAATTTCAACTTTTGCCGATGAAAACTTGTAAAATTTCGACAAACAGTCGGCGTTCATTATACTTTAGTATATTTGTCGACAAATGTCTTTATTCGACACTAAGTCCGACGAATTCGTCTCCGAAGGATAAATCGTAAAAATCGTCGCTTTTATTTAATTTCAACTTTTGCCGATGAAAACTTGTAAAATTTCGACAAACAGTCGGCGTTCATTATAGTAAAGGAGTGTAACTTTTAAAAATAATTTTTTTAAACTTTTTAATGTACCACAGACATTCAATAATTAATAATATGTATTAATAATAAAAGTACATGAAATTCTGAACCATAAAATATAAGATATTTCCCAACGGGAAAATTTATTTTACCATTGGTTATAATAGGCGCTCCCCGTCCGCGCGTACAGCTCCGAACCGTGACCGCTTGCTATATATGTAGGCGACAAGCCTCGTGGGGTCCGTCTACAGTTAGACTTTGGTCTGAACACACAGCGTGGTCGCGGAATCGACAAATTTATTTAAGTTTGTTCTCCTTATGCGATTCAATGTATGAGAATTGAAAAAAACTTTAGTTTTTTTTCGAAAAAATTTTCGTTTACTCACTGCGTTCCAGGCGCTAACATACGAAACGATCGTGATAATTTCACGAAAAATGTACACATAGTCGCTTATCTAGCGTAGAATGTAGAGAATGTTTAAAATTGTATCGACCTGTCTAAAGTAAAGTGTTTACGTCCGGCATTTTAACTTTCAGACGCACGACGGTCACAAATGAACGATTGTAAAATGTAGCAACTGCTACAAATTATAAAATTACGTGGCGTGGCGTTTCGTCTTTTTGACTTTTCGCACGTACGTATATACAAAAATCAGTTCCCTGGTTGATCCTGCCAGTAGTCATATGCTTGTCTCAAAGATTAAGCCATGCATGTCTCAGTACAAGCCAAATTAAGGTGAAACCGCGAAAGGCTCATTAAATCAGTTATGGTTCCTTAGATTGTACCCAGATTTACTTGGATAACTGTGGTAATTCTAGAGCTAACACATGCAAACAGAGCTCCAACTGGAGACGGAAGGAGTGCTTTTATTAGATCAAAACCAATCGGTGGCGATTTCGGTCGTCATCGTACAATTTGTTGAATCTGAATAACTTTATGCTGATCGCACGGTCTTGCACCGGCGACGTATCTTTCAAATGTCTGCCTTATCAACTGTCGATGGTAGGTTCTGCGCCTACCATGGTTGTAACGGGTAACGGGGAATCAGGGTTCGATTCCGGAGAGGGAGCCTGAGAAACGGCTACCACATCCAAGGAAGGCAGCAGGCGCGCAAATTACCCACTCCCGGCACGGGGAGGTAGTGACGAAAAATAACGATACGGGACTCATCCGAGGCCCCGTAATCGGAATGAGTACACTCTAAACCCTTTAACGAGGATCAATTGGAGGGCAAGTCTGGTGCCAGCAGCCGCGGTAATTCCAGCTCCAATAGCGTATATTAAAGTTGCTGCGGTTAAAAAGCTCGTAGTCGAATTTGTGTCCCGTGCCGCCGGTTCATCGTTCGCGGTGTCAACTGGCGTGTTGCGGGACGTCCTGTCGGTGGGCTTAGCTCGCGAGGGCGGCCCAAGATTAATTTCCCGCCGCGGTGCTCTTCATTGAGTGTCGAGGTGGGCCGACACGTTTACTTTGAACAAATTAGAGTGCTTAAAGCAGGCTAAAATTACGCCTGAATATTCTGTGCATGGAATAATGGAATAGGACCTCGGTTCTATTTTGTTGGTTTTCGGAACCCCGAGGTAATGATTAATAGGAACGGATGGGGGCATTCGTATTGCGACGTTAGAGGTGAAATTCTTGGATCGTCGCAAGACGGACAGAAGCGAAAGCATTTGCCAAAAACGCTTTCATTGATCAAGAACGAAAGTTAGAGGTTCGAAGGCGATCAGATACCGCCCTAGTTCTAACCATAAACGATGCCAGCTAGCGATCCGCCGACGTTCCTCCGATGACTCGGCGGGCAGCTTCCGGGAAACCAAAGCTTTTGGGTTCCGGGGGAAGTATGGTTGCAAAGCTGAAACTTAAAGGAATTGACGGAAGGGCACCACCAGGAGTGGAGCCTGCGGCTTAATTTGACTCAACACGGGAAACCTCATCAGGCCCGGACACCGGAAGGATTGACAGATTGAGAGCTCTTTCTTGATTCGGTGGGTGGTGGTGCATGGCCGTTCTTAGTTGGTGGAGCGATTTGTCTGGTTAATTCCGATAACGAACGAGACTCTTGCCTGCTAAATAGACGTATTTCGACATCTCAAAGGCCCGCCGGTTCCGAGTTCGCTCGGTAATCGTGCGCGGTTTTTACTGTCGGCGTACATACATATCTTCTTAGAGGGACAGGTGGCTTCTAGCCGCACGAGATTGAGCAATAACAGGTCTGTGATGCCCTTAGATGTCCTGGGCCGCACGCGCGCTACACTGAAGGAATCAGCGTGTCCTCCCTGACCGAACGGTCCGGGTAACCCGCTGAACCTCCTTCGTGCTAGGGATTGGGGCTTGCAATTGTTCCCCATGAACGAGGAATTCCCAGTAAGCGTGAGTCATAAGCTCGCGTTGATTACGTCCCTGCCCTTTGTACACACCGCCCGTCGCTACTACCGATTGAATGATTTAGTGAGGTCTTCGGACTGGTGCGCGATGGCGTTTCGACGTCGTCGATGATACTGGGAAGATGACCGAACTTGATCATTTAGAGGAAGTAAAAGTCGTAACAAGGTTTCCGTAGGTGAACCTGCGGAAGGATCATTAACGTGTTTTTTCGTCACATTTGTGCGAAAATAACATTATATCCGATTTATTGAGTTCGAGGTATGTCGCACGGAGTCGACGGTACGTTCAGCCATTTGCGGTACCGTTGCCCGGTCTTCGCCATATATGTAATGTCACTTGCATCACATATGAAGATCGGCCGTTGATATTCCAAGAACGAGTCATGTACGACGTAAAAGCAGTTGCTGTAGTTTTCGAACTTTGCAAGATCGCCGTGTCTAGTAAATGCCTTTGTCAAACAACATAATACATATATAATATATACCCTATAACAGCGTTACCTAAACAAACGATGTGGGACACACTTATTCGTCTGGCGACGGACGACTTACATATGCACTTAGCTGTGTGCGAATATATCACTAAATATCCCTAAAGCAAAAAGACCGCAAGCGGTCCTCGATGTTGGGATGGATATATAATACTCGTATATTTACGAGACTTAAAACGTAGGTGTCCCGGTTTTGTGTTTGTTTGATTGATCAGTTACCACGCTGCATTCATTCGGCACACTCTGCCCGGGAATTGTTGTCTTGTCGGCGAGATGAGATTCCGTAACGGGCAGAACCCGGGTGCCAATATTAATTGATTTAGTTCCACGTGGGAGCTACCTGATAATATTATGATTGTGATGACAAAATGAGGCATTGAAAAACAAGCGAAGCGGTCTTTCTAACTATACTACGGAGTCTGCTGCCACGACGAAGATGACAAAAAGTCGTGTACGTTGTTTTCAGGAGCGGCTAATGCGGTTAGATAACAGATGCATTCGTCATGTACGACGTATAAACGTGCACGATTAGCACGTACGCGACGATGATGACGAAAAAACATTTGCGAACAAGACTGCACGGTGCCGCTGCTACTACGACGATGATGACGATAAATGCTAGTCTTGTACGTTGCCGGAGCTGCTGATGCGGTTGGATAACAATAGGATGCCTTTGTCATGTACGACGTATAAACGTGCAAAACTAGCACGTACGCGACGATGATGACGAAGAGAAAACATCCGGGAACAAAACCGTTGTCTGCGGCGTCCACGACGAAGTTGACGGCAGGCCAAAGGCGCTGGTCTTGTCACGTGCTTCGATTGAACCCTCCAATACGGTTGGATAACAGACGCCTTCGTTTGTCATGGACGACGTATAAACGTGCATACCTAGCACGTACGCGACGATGATGATGACGAATTGTGACGTTTGAGAACAAGACTTTGTGGAGGTTGGGTTCTGTTACTACGAAGGTGATGACCTAAATGTTAGTCTTGTACGTTGTTGGAGCTTTCTCGATGGCGGTTGGGAAACAAGCGGAGTCTTCGTCATGTACGACGTATAAACGTGCACAAATTAGCACGTACGCGACGATGATGACGATGACAGAAGACCTGGAAACAAAACCGCGGTCTGAAAAGCGTCCACGACGAAGTTGACGGCAGGCCAAAGGCTTTGGCCACCTCATGTACTTTGTTTGAACTCTCCAAAACGGTTGGATAACAGACGGCTTCGTTTCATCATGTACGACGTATAAACGTGCACTCTTAAGCACGTACGCGACGATGATGGTGATGACGAATTGACGTTTGAGAACAAGACTTGTTGAGGTTGGGTTCTGTTACGAAGATGATGACGGCCAAAATATGCCAGTCTTGTACGTTGCTGATGCTGCTAATGCGGTGGGATAACAAACGGATGCCTTTGTCATTTACGACGTATAAACGTGCAAAACTAGCACGTACGCGACGATGATGACGAAGAGAAAACATCTGGAAACAAAACCGTTGTCTGCGGCGTCCACGACGAAGTGGACGGCAGGCCAAAGGCGCTGGTCTTGTCACGTGCTTCGATTGAACTCTCCAATACGGTTGGATAACAGACGCCTTCGTTTGTCATGGACGACGTATAAACGTGCATACCTAGCACGTACGCGACGATGATGATGGCGAATTGTGACGTTTGAGAACAAGACTTTGTGGAGGTTGGGTTCTGTTACTACGAAGGTGATGACCTAAATGTTAGTCTTGTACGTTGTTGGAGCTTTCTCGATGGCGGTTGGGAAACAAGCGGAGTCTTCGTCATGTACGACGTATAAACGTGCACAAATTAGCACGTACGCGACGATGATGACGATGACAGAAGACCTGGAAACAAAACCGCGGTCTGAAAAGCGTCCACGACGAAGTTGACGGCAGGCCAAAGGCTTTGGCCACCTCATGTACTTTGTTTGAACTCTCCAAAACGGTTGGATAACAGACGGCTTCGTTTCATCATGTACGACGTATAAACGTGCACTCTTAAGCACGTACGCGACGATGATGGTGATGACGAATTGACGTTTGAGAACAAGACTTGTTGAGGTTGGGTTCTGTTACGAAGATGATGACGGCCAAAATATGCCAGTCTTGTACGTTGCTGATGCTGCTAATGCGGTGGGATAACAAACGGATGCCTTTGTCATTTACGACGTATAAACGTGCAAAACTAGCACGTACGCGACGATGATGACGAAGAGAAAACATCTGGAAACAAAACCGTTGTCTGCGGCGTCCACGACGAAGTGGACGGCAGGCCAAAGGCGCTGGTCTTGTCACGTGCTTCGATTGAACTCTCCAATACGGTTGGATAACAGACGCCTTCGTTTGTCATGGACGACGTATAAACGTGCATACCTAGCACGTACGCGACGATGATGATGGCGAATTGTGACGTTTGAGAACAAGACTTTGTGGAGGTTGGGTTCTGTTACTACGAAGGTGATGACGATCTAAATGTTAGTCTTGTACGTTGTTGGAACTTTCTCGATGGCGGTTGGGAAACAAGCGGAGTCTTCGTCATGTACGACGTATAAACGTGCAGAAATTAGCACGTACGCGACGATGATGACGATGACAGAAGACCTGGAAACAAAACCGCGGTCTGAGAAGCGTCCACGACGAAGTTGACGGCAGGCCAAAGGCTTGACCACGTCATGTACTTTGTTTGAACTCTCCAAAACGGTTGGATAACAGACGGCTTCGTTTCAACATGTACGACGTATAAACGTGCGCTCTTAAGCACGTACGCGACGATGATGGTGATGACGAATTGACGTTTGAGAACAAGACTTGTTGAGGTTTGGGTTCTGTTACGAAGATGATGACGGTCAAAATATGCCAGTCTTGTACGTTGCTGATGCTGCTAATGCGGTGGGATAACAAACGGATGCCTTTGTCATTTACGACGTATAAACGTGCACAACTTAGCACGTACGCGTAGATTATGACGAAGAGAAAACATCTGGGAACAAAACCGTTGTCTGCGGCGTCCACGACGAAGTTGACGGCAGGCCAAAGGCACTGGTCTTGTCACGTGCTTCGATTGAACTCTCCAATACGGTTGGATAACAGACGCCTTCGTCTTGTCATGAACGACGTATAAACGAGCATACCTAGCACGTACGCGACGACGATGATGATGACGAATTGTGACGTTTGAGAACAAGACTTTGTGGAGGTTGCGTTCTGTTACTACGAAGGTGATGACGACCTAAATGTTAGTCTTGTACGTTGTTGGAGCTTTCTCGACGGCGGTTGGGAAACAAGCGGAGTCTTTGTCATGTACGACGTATAAATGTGCACAATTTAGCACGTACGCGACGATGATGACGATGACAGATGACCTGGAAACGAAACCGCGGTCTGAGAAGCGTCCACGACGAAGTTGACGACATGCCGAAGGCGAAGCTTGTCATGTACGTCGTTTGAACTAACTCTCCCAAACAGTCGGATAACAGACGTCTTCGTTCTTCATGTACGGCGTATAAACGTGAGTTCCCCTAAGCACGTACGCGACGATGATGATAACGAATTGATGTTCGATAACAAGACTGGTCGGAGATGTTACGACGAAGATGACTGCAAAAATGTCTACGGCCATGGTACCTAGATCTTAATAGACCGTTACACAGATGACGACAATAAGATCAGGGGTTTCGTTTTATTACAATTCGATTCCTCGAGGTTTTAAATGTTTTCCGCCAGGCCAATGCGACATCTTTTTTCCTATAGTCCTAGGGAACGTTCCCAGAGGACAACGTTAATTGCCGTCAATCGACGAAACGTACTACACCAATTATAAAGTACTTTATGTATTTTTAGGTGTTCTTTCGCTTTGCGGTGTGTCGTTGATACTCTTACAATGGGTGTGCGTTCCGGACTATTTTTAAATAAACGAAACTTTTACTGGATAGACGTCGAACGTTCCTCGAGAACGATGTTCGCCTATTAATATTTAAGATTACCCTGAACGGTGGATCACTTGGCTCGTGGGTCGATGAAGAACGCAGCTAATTGCGCGTCTAAGTGTGAACTGCAGGACACATGAACATCGACATTTCGAACGCACATTGCGGTCCCCGGACATTCTGTTCCCGGACCACTCCTGGCTGAGGGTCGTGTCAATTTCAAAGACTGCTCGGTTTTAAAAGGTCGCAAGACCGATTGAAATGTCGGAGCGTGTTGGACGTGCGATACGCATGGAACGCATGTTCTGTGTGACGTCCTAAAGCGCGATAGCGAACGGTCGAATAGATAATCTTGTCCTCCGATAGACGTAGAGCACGTGCGAACTGTTGTATTACATTCGTTGAACGTGTTAAGATCGTCTTGAAAAGGAAAGTGTTCTTTAGTAGATCATCACACGATGGTACGAGATCGAAGAGAATCTCTCTTGTCCACGGATAGACGTAAAGCACGTGCGATGCATTAATCGATAAACGTGCGATGATCGTTTTGAACTGGAAAGAGTTTTCTCTTGTCCACGGATAGACGTAGAGCACGTGCGATTTATAGGTCGATGAACGTGCGATGATCATTTTGAACTGGAAAGAGTTTTCTCTTGTCCACGGATAGACGTAGAGCACGTGCGATGCATAAATCGATAAACGTGCGATGATCGTTTTGAACTGGAAAGAGTTTTCTCTTGTCCACGGATAGATGTAGAGCACGTGCGATGCATTAAT
>CAXIEJ010000195.1:1632500-1635000 GCA_964023215.1 Eledona agricola | reverse complement strand
CCTCGCAAGAGAGTTCGTCGGGGTAACCCAAAAGGACCCGGAGACGCCGTCGGGAGATCCGGGAAGAGTTTTCTTTTCTGTATGAGCGTTCGAGTTCCATGGAATCCTCTAGCAGGGAGATATGGTTTGGAACGCGAAGAGCACCGCAGTTGCGGCGGTGTCCGGATCATCCCCTCGGACCTTGAAAATCCGGGAGAGGGCCACGTGGAAACGTCGCGCCGGCTCGTACCCATATCCGCAGCAGGTCTCCAAGGTGAATAGCCTCTAGTCGATAGAATAATGTAGGTAAGGGAAGTCGGCAAATTGGATCCGTAACTTCGGGATAAGGATTGGCTCTGAGGATCGGGGCGTGTCGGGCTTGTCGGGGAAGCGGGTGACGGCTAACGTGCCGGGCCTGGGCGAGGTGAAGCTTGTCTGATCCGAGCCCGGTCCCGTGCCTTGGCCCCCCACGGAACCGTCTTGCTGCGAGGCTCCGGGTGCGCTCGAAAGAGCGTCCGGATGTCCTCTTCGGCCACCATTCAACGATCAGCTCAGAACTGGCACGGACCTGGGGAATCCGACTGTCTAATTAAAACAAAGCATTGCGATGGCCCCAACGGGTGTTGACGCAATGTGATTTCTGCCCAGTGCTCTGAATGTCAACTTGAAGAAATTCAAAAAAGCGCGGGTAAACGGCGGGAGTAACTATGACTCTTGCAACAGTTTGAAAAAAGTCATAGGGCCGACACCTTCTCGTGGTCCCGCTGAGCAATAGTGTTTCTACTATTGGCTAAGTTAATCGGCGCTTAGTGCGAGTACGGCATATATTTGTGTTTATTACTGCGTCATTCCTCTAGTGTAACCACAAGTAGTCGTACGCATTGAGAAACTGATCTAGGACGAACATCAATATGCCTAGAATCCCGGAGAAGCCTAATACGCCTCTGGTTGAAAAGACGGCTATGGGTATAACCACTTCAAAATCGGACTCCCAGAAACCAAATTCGGGAGAGTCGAGGCCGTCTATCGGGGCCTCCGCAGGCGATGCGGGAGGCTTCGTTTGCGAATGTGGTCGGAGCTATGCCATGAAGGCAACTCTGGCTAGACATAAGAAGGAGTGCGGAAAGCGCGACACCACCAAATGTCAGTGGTGCGACGCCAAGTTCGCCACCTTCATCGGAGTGAGGCAGCACGAGAGAAGAGCACATCCTCAACTCTATACTGAGGAGCTCCAAAACAAGTTGCCGGCCTCACAAAGCGAACTCATGGGTAAGATCTCCGTAGTGGAAGCCAAAGCCAGTAACGGCATATTTTATAAAAATATGATGGCTGCCACAGGTCTGACTCACCAGCAGGTCAGATCGATCAGGGAAAAACCGGAGTACCGGGCATATTTAGAGAGAGCGAAGAGGGCGTTGGTTAGTTCCCCCCCCAAGACCAACAGCCCCATCGACGTTTCGACTGGAGCAATTCCTAAAAGAGTTGTCTCTGGAAGAACGGCGACAGTACGCCTCTCCAGGCCGACCACCTTGCCACCGGCCCCTAGGGCCGAGAAAGCCAGCTCCGGATCGGCAAACACGGCGACCAGACTTTCCACGGTCCGCCGAGTTTCTGGAAGCACTGGTGCCGTTCCGAAAAGAACGGTCACCAGGAAAACAGAAACAAAAGCCGAGCAGAACACCCTGACCAGCGGCATGAGTAAGCAGTTGAGGCCAGATTCTAACACCGAAACCTCACCCATGGCGAACACCCAAAAAGAGACGACCATCAGTCTCATCCGCAAATCAAAAATGCTGAGTAGTAGTGAAGGTGTGGATAACTGTATTGTCCTGTTGGATTCTCCTCCACCTATAACAACTGAACAACAGCAAACGGATATCGGAGGGGGACTCCCTGCACGGGAAAAGCCCGTGGAGGACCTCGAGAAACCAAACCACCCGTCTAGGTATTCACCAACAAGCACGACCACCTGTGCTCCCGGGCCCGAAAGGGCCACGATCGTTTTAGTCCAGCAGACCAGGACAAGAGTCCTGAGAAGGCGAAGCCGCAGCGTGCCGCCTCCCACACCTGCTTCGCCAGTCTGCGCCGTCGAGGATGGGGAGCCACCCCAAGTGTTAGCCGGATACCTTGCCCGTCAGGTAGCTGATGGCGCACTTGAGGACCCCACCTTGGCCGAGCTTGTCAACGCTGCGCTTTTGCTGGACGACGAAGGTCTGTCGGCAACCATCGATCGTTGGCTATCCACGCTGCTCGATACATCTAAGCAGAGATGTAGACGGCCCGGGAAAAAGACAAGGAGGCAACCTGAAAAGCACTATGGTCAAACTAACACCGGCCACGGCCAGAGGACCACCAACTTCAAAAAATTTCAGGACCTCTTTGCCAAGAATAGACGAGGTTTGGCGGAACGAGTACTTGCGGGCAGGGGGGAAGAGGCTTGCAACCTATTCCCTTCCGTAACAAGTGTAGAGGAGTTTTTCGGGGGAGCCTTGGAAACTCCTTCACCCAATGATGATGTTCC
>CAXIEJ010000195.1:1617500-1627500 GCA_964023215.1 Eledona agricola | reverse complement strand
AAATAGATCCGACAAATTTATATAAATATGTATATAAATAATATTTATAATATTTGTATATATAGAGATAGTCAAAATCGTCGCATTTATTTTATTTGAAACGACTCCGATGAAAACTTGTAAAATTTCGACAAACAGTCGGCGTTTATTATACTTTAGTATATTTGTCGACAAATGTCTTTATTCGACACTAAGTCCGACGAATTCGTCTCCGAAGAATAAATCGTGAAAATCGTCGCTTTTATTTAATTTCAACTTTTGCCGATGAAAACTTGTAAAACTTCGACAAACAGTCGGCGATTATTATACTTGAGTATATTCGTCGACAAATGTCTTTATTCGACACTAAGTCCGACGAATTCGTCTCCGAAAGACAAATCGTGAAAATCGTCGCTTTTATTTAATTTCAACTTTTGCCGATGAAAACTTGTTAAATTTCGACAAACAGTCGGCGTTCATTATACTTTAGTATATTCGTCGACAAATGTCTTTATTCGACACTAAGTCCGATGAATTCGTCTCCGAATAAAACGTGAAAATCGTCGCTTTTATTTAATTTCAACTTTTGCCGATGAAAACTTGTAAAATTTCGACAAACAGTCGGCGTTCATTATATTTTAGTATATTCGACGACAAATGTCTTTATTCGACACTAAGTCCGATGAATTCGTCTCAGAAGGATAAATCGTTAAAATCGTCGCTTTTATTTAATTTCAACTTTTGCCGATGAAAACTTGTAAAATTTCGACAAACAGTCGGCGTTCATTATACTTTAGTATGTTCGTCGACAAATGTCTTTATTCGACACTAAGTCCGACGAATTCGTCTCCGAAGAATAAATCGTGAAAATCGTCGCTTCTATTTAATTTCAACTTTTGCCGATGAAATCTTTTAAAATTTCGACAAACAGTCGGCGTTCATTATACTTTAGTATGTTCGTCGACAAATGTCTTTATTCGACACTAAGTCCGATGAATTCGCCTCCGAAGAATAAATCGTGAAAATCGTCGCTTTTATTTAATTTCAACTTTTGCCGATGAAAACTTGTAAAATTTCGACAAACAGTCGGCGTTCATTATACTTTAGTATGTTCGTCGACAAATGTCTTTATTCGACACTAAGTCCGACGAATTCGTCTCCGAAGAATAAATCGTGAAAATCGTCGCTTCTATTTAATTTCAACTTTTGCCGATGAAATCTTTTAAAATTTCGACAAACAGTCGGCGTTCATTATACTTTAGTATGTTCGTCGACAAATGTCTTTATTCGACACTAAGTCCGACGAATTCGTCTCAGAAGGATAAATCGTTAAAATCGTCGCTTTTATTTAATTTCAACTTTTGCCGATGAAAACTTGTAAAATTTCGACAAACAGTCGGCGTTCATTATATTTTAGTATATTCGACGACAAATGTCTTTATTCGACACTAAGTCCGATGAATTCGTCTCAGAAGGATAAATCGTTAAAATCGTCGCTTTTATTTAATTTCAACTTTTGCCGATGAAAACTTGTAAAATTTCGACAAACAGTCGGCGTTCATTATACTTTAGTATGTTCGTCGACAAATGTCTTTATTCGACACTAAGTCCGACGAATTCGTCTCCGAAGAATAAATCGTGAAAATCGTCGCTTCTATTTAATTTCAACTTTTGCCGATGAAATCTTTTAAAATTTCGACAAACAGTCGGCGTTCATTATACTTTAGTATGTTCGTCGACAAATGTCTTTATTCGACACTAAGTCCGATGAATTCGCCTCCGAAGAATAAATCGTGAAAATCGTCGCTTTTATTTAATTTCAACTTTTGCCGATGAAAACTTGTAAAATTTCGACAAACAGTCGGCGTTCATTATACTTTAGTATGTTCGTCGACAAATGTCTTTATTCGACACTAAGTCCGACGAATTCGTCTCCGAAGAATAAATCGTGAAAATCGTCGCTTCTATTTAATTTCAACTTTTGCCGATGAAATCTTTTAAAATTTCGACAAACAGTCGGCGTTCATTATACTTTAGTATGTTCGTCGACAAATGTCTTTATTCGACACTAAGTCCGACGAATTCGTCTCCGAAGAATAAATCGTGAAAATCGTCGCTTCTATTTAATTTCAACTTTTGCCGATGAAATCTTTTAAAATTTCGACAAACAGTCGGCGTTCATTATACTTTAGTATGTTCGTCGACAAATGTCTTTATTCGACACTAAGTCCGATGAATTCGTCTCCGAAGAATAAATCGTGAAAATCGTCGCTTCTATTTAATTTCAACTTTTGCCGATGAAATCTTTTAAAATTTCGACAAACAGTCGGCGTTCATTATACTTTAGTATATTCGACGACAAATGTCTTTATTCGACACTAAGTCCGATGAATTCGTCTCCGAAAGATAAATCGTTAAAATCGTCGCTTTTATTTAATTTCAACTTTTGCCGATGAAAACTTGTAAAATTTCGACAAACAGTCGGCGTTCATTATACTTTAGTATGTTCGTCGACAAATGTCTTTATTCGACACTAAGTCCGACGAATTCGTTTCCGAAGAATAAATCGTGAAAATCGTCGCTTTTATTTAATTTCAACTTGTGCCGATGAAAACTTGTAAAATTTCGACAAACAGTCGGCGTTCATTATATTTTAGTATATTCGACGACAAATGTCTTTATTCGACACCAAGTCCGACGAATTCGTCTCCGAAGAATAAAACGTTAAAATCGTCGCTTTTATTTAATTTCAACTTTTGCCGATGAAAACTTGTAAAATTTCGACAAACAGTCGGCGTTCATTATACTTTAGTATGTTCGTCGACAAATGTCTTTATTCGACACTAAGTCCGACGAATTCGTTTCCGAAGAATAAATCGTGAAAATCGTCGCTTTTATTTAATTTCAACTTGTGCCGATGAAAACTTGTAAAATTTCGACAAACAGTCGGCGTTCATTATATTTTAGTATATTCGACGACAAATGTCTTTATTCGACACTAAGTCCGACGAATTCGTCTCCGAAGAATAAAACGTTAAAATCGTCGCTTTTATTTAATTTCAACTTTTGCCGATGAAAACTTGTAAAATTTCGACAAACAGTCGGCGTTCATTATACTTTAGTATGTTTGTCGACAAATGTCTTTATTCGACACCAAGTCCGACGAATTCGTCTCCGAAGAATAAATCGTAAAAATCGTCGCTTTTATTTAATTTCAACTTTTGCCGATGAAAACTTGTAAAATTTCGACAAACAGTCGGCGTTCATTATACTTTAGTATGTTTGTCGACAAATGTCTTTATTCGACACTAAGTCCGACGAATTCGTCTCCGAAGAATAAATCGTGAAAATCGTCGCTTCTATTTAATTTCAACTTTTGCCGATGAAAACTTGTAAAATTTCGACAAACAGTCGGCGTTCATTATACTTTAGTATATTTGTCGACAAATGTCTTTATTCGACACTAAGTCCGACGAATTCGTCTCCGAAGGATAAATCGTAAAAATCGTCGCTTTTATTTAATTTCAACTTTTGCCGATGAAAACTTGTAAAATTTCGACAAACAGTCGGCGTTCATTATAGTAAAGGAGTGTAACTTTTAAAAATAATTTTTTTAAACTTTTTAATGTACCACAGACATTCAATAATTAATAATATGTATTAATAATAAAAGTACATGAAATTCTGAACCATAAAATATAAGATATTTCCCAACGGGAAAATTTATTTTACCATTGGTTATAATAGGCGCTCCCCGTCCGCGCGTACAGCTCCGAACCGTGACCGCTTGCTATATATGTAGGCGACAAGCCTCGTGGGGTCCGTCTACAGTTAGACTTTGGTCTGAACACACAGCGTGGTCGCGGAATCGACAAATTTATTTAAGTTTGTTCTCCTTATGCGATTCAATGTATGAGAATTGAAAAAAACTTTAGTTTTTTTTCGAAAAAATTTTCGTTTACTCACTGCGTTCCAGGCGCTAACATACGAAACGATCGTGATAATTTCACGAAAAATGTACACATAGTCGCTTATCTAGCGTAGAATGTAGAGAATGTTTAAAATTGTATCGACCTGTCTAAAGTAAAGTGTTTACGTCCGGCATTTTAACTTTCAGACGCACGACGGTCACAAATGAACGATTGTAAAATGTAGCAACTGCTACAAATTATAAAATTACGTGGCGTGGCGTTTCGTCTTTTTGACTTTTCGCACGTACGTATATACAAAAATCAGTTCCCTGGTTGATCCTGCCAGTAGTCATATGCTTGTCTCAAAGATTAAGCCATGCATGTCTCAGTACAAGCCAAATTAAGGTGAAACCGCGAAAGGCTCATTAAATCAGTTATGGTTCCTTAGATTGTACCCAGATTTACTTGGATAACTGTGGTAATTCTAGAGCTAACACATGCAAACAGAGCTCCAACTGGAGACGGAAGGAGTGCTTTTATTAGATCAAAACCAATCGGTGGCGATTTCGGTCGTCATCGTACAATTTGTTGAATCTGAATAACTTTATGCTGATCGCACGGTCTTGCACCGGCGACGTATCTTTCAAATGTCTGCCTTATCAACTGTCGATGGTAGGTTCTGCGCCTACCATGGTTGTAACGGGTAACGGGGAATCAGGGTTCGATTCCGGAGAGGGAGCCTGAGAAACGGCTACCACATCCAAGGAAGGCAGCAGGCGCGCAAATTACCCACTCCCGGCACGGGGAGGTAGTGACGAAAAATAACGATACGGGACTCATCCGAGGCCCCGTAATCGGAATGAGTACACTCTAAACCCTTTAACGAGGATCAATTGGAGGGCAAGTCTGGTGCCAGCAGCCGCGGTAATTCCAGCTCCAATAGCGTATATTAAAGTTGCTGCGGTTAAAAAGCTCGTAGTCGAATTTGTGTCCCGTGCCGCCGGTTCATCGTTCGCGGTGTCAACTGGCGTGTTGCGGGACGTCCTGTCGGTGGGCTTAGCTCGCGAGGGCGGCCCAAGATTAATTTCCCGCCGCGGTGCTCTTCATTGAGTGTCGAGGTGGGCCGACACGTTTACTTTGAACAAATTAGAGTGCTTAAAGCAGGCTAAAATTACGCCTGAATATTCTGTGCATGGAATAATGGAATAGGACCTCGGTTCTATTTTGTTGGTTTTCGGAACCCCGAGGTAATGATTAATAGGAACGGATGGGGGCATTCGTATTGCGACGTTAGAGGTGAAATTCTTGGATCGTCGCAAGACGGACAGAAGCGAAAGCATTTGCCAAAAACGCTTTCATTGATCAAGAACGAAAGTTAGAGGTTCGAAGGCGATCAGATACCGCCCTAGTTCTAACCATAAACGATGCCAGCTAGCGATCCGCCGACGTTCCTCCGATGACTCGGCGGGCAGCTTCCGGGAAACCAAAGCTTTTGGGTTCCGGGGGAAGTATGGTTGCAAAGCTGAAACTTAAAGGAATTGACGGAAGGGCACCACCAGGAGTGGAGCCTGCGGCTTAATTTGACTCAACACGGGAAACCTCATCAGGCCCGGACACCGGAAGGATTGACAGATTGAGAGCTCTTTCTTGATTCGGTGGGTGGTGGTGCATGGCCGTTCTTAGTTGGTGGAGCGATTTGTCTGGTTAATTCCGATAACGAACGAGACTCTTGCCTGCTAAATAGACGTATTTCGACATCTCAAAGGCCCGCCGGTTCCGAGTTCGCTCGGTAATCGTGCGCGGTTTTTACTGTCGGCGTACATACATATCTTCTTAGAGGGACAGGTGGCTTCTAGCCGCACGAGATTGAGCAATAACAGGTCTGTGATGCCCTTAGATGTCCTGGGCCGCACGCGCGCTACACTGAAGGAATCAGCGTGTCCTCCCTGACCGAACGGTCCGGGTAACCCGCTGAACCTCCTTCGTGCTAGGGATTGGGGCTTGCAATTGTTCCCCATGAACGAGGAATTCCCAGTAAGCGTGAGTCATAAGCTCGCGTTGATTACGTCCCTGCCCTTTGTACACACCGCCCGTCGCTACTACCGATTGAATGATTTAGTGAGGTCTTCGGACTGGTGCGCGATGGCGTTTCGACGTCGTCGATGATACTGGGAAGATGACCGAACTTGATCATTTAGAGGAAGTAAAAGTCGTAACAAGGTTTCCGTAGGTGAACCTGCGGAAGGATCATTAACGTGTTTTTTCGTCACATTTGTGCGAAAATAACATTATATCCGATTTATTGAGTTCGAGGTATGTCGCACGGAGTCGACGGTACGTTCAGCCATTTGCGGTACCGTTGCCCGGTCTTCGCCATATATGTAATGTCACTTGCATCACATATGAAGATCGGCCGTTGATATTCCAAGAACGAGTCATGTACGACGTAAAAGCAGTTGCTGTAGTTTTCGAACTTTGCAAGATCGCCGTGTCTAGTAAATGCCTTTGTCAAACAACATAATACATATATAATATATACCCTATAACAGCGTTACCTAAACAAACGATGTGGGACACACTTATTCGTCTGGCGACGGACGACTTACATATGCACTTAGCTGTGTGCGAATATATCACTAAATATCCCTAAAGCAAAAAGACCGCAAGCGGTCCTCGATGTTGGGATGGATATATAATACTCGTATATTTACGAGACTTAAAACGTAGGTGTCCCGGTTTTGTGTTTGTTTGATTGATCAGTTACCACGCTGCATTCATTCGGCACACTCTGCCCGGGAATTGTTGTCTTGTCGGCGAGATGAGATTCCGTAACGGGCAGAACCCGGGTGCCAATATTAATTGATTTAGTTCCACGTGGGAGCTACCTGATAATATTATGATTGTGATGACAAAATGAGGCATTGAAAAACAAGCGAAGCGGTCTTTCTAACTATACTACGGAGTCTGCTGCCACGACGAAGATGACAAAAAGTCGTGTACGTTGTTTTCAGGAGCGGCTAATGCGGTTAGATAACAGATGCATTCGTCATGTACGACGTATAAACGTGCACGATTAGCACGTACGCGACGATGATGACGAAAAAACATTTGCGAACAAGACTGCACGGTGCCGCTGCTACTACGACGATGATGACGATAAATGCTAGTCTTGTACGTTGCCGGAGCTGCTGATGCGGTTGGATAACAATAGGATGCCTTTGTCATGTACGACGTATAAACGTGCAAAACTAGCACGTACGCGACGATGATGACGAAGAGAAAACATCCGGGAACAAAACCGTTGTCTGCGGCGTCCACGACGAAGTTGACGGCAGGCCAAAGGCGCTGGTCTTGTCACGTGCTTCGATTGAACCCTCCAATACGGTTGGATAACAGACGCCTTCGTTTGTCATGGACGACGTATAAACGTGCATACCTAGCACGTACGCGACGATGATGATGACGAATTGTGACGTTTGAGAACAAGACTTTGTGGAGGTTGGGTTCTGTTACTACGAAGGTGATGACCTAAATGTTAGTCTTGTACGTTGTTGGAGCTTTCTCGATGGCGGTTGGGAAACAAGCGGAGTCTTCGTCATGTACGACGTATAAACGTGCACAAATTAGCACGTACGCGACGATGATGACGATGACAGAAGACCTGGAAACAAAACCGCGGTCTGAAAAGCGTCCACGACGAAGTTGACGGCAGGCCAAAGGCTTTGGCCACCTCATGTACTTTGTTTGAACTCTCCAAAACGGTTGGATAACAGACGGCTTCGTTTCATCATGTACGACGTATAAACGTGCACTCTTAAGCACGTACGCGACGATGATGGTGATGACGAATTGACGTTTGAGAACAAGACTTGTTGAGGTTGGGTTCTGTTACGAAGATGATGACGGCCAAAATATGCCAGTCTTGTACGTTGCTGATGCTGCTAATGCGGTGGGATAACAAACGGATGCCTTTGTCATTTACGACGTATAAACGTGCAAAACTAGCACGTACGCGACGATGATGACGAAGAGAAAACATCTGGAAACAAAACCGTTGTCTGCGGCGTCCACGACGAAGTGGACGGCAGGCCAAAGGCGCTGGTCTTGTCACGTGCTTCGATTGAACTCTCCAATACGGTTGGATAACAGACGCCTTCGTTTGTCATGGACGACGTATAAACGTGCATACCTAGCACGTACGCGACGATGATGATGGCGAATTGTGACGTTTGAGAACAAGACTTTGTGGAGGTTGGGTTCTGTTACTACGAAGGTGATGACGATCTAAATGTTAGTCTTGTACGTTGTTGGAACTTTCTCGATGGCGGTTGGGAAACAAGCGGAGTCTTCGTCATGTACGACGTATAAACGTGCAGAAATTAGCACGTACGCGACGATGATGACGATGACAGAAGACCTGGAAACAAAACCGCGGTCTGAGAAGCGTCCACGACGAAGTTGACGGCAGGCCAAAGGCTTGACCACGTCATGTACTTTGTTTGAACTCTCCAAAACGGTTGGATAACAGACGGCTTCGTTTCAACATGTACGACGTATAAACGTGCGCTCTTAAGCACGTACGCGACGATGATGGTGATGACGAATTGACGTTTGAGAACAAGACTTGTTGAGGTTTGGGTTCTGTTACGAAGATGATGACGGTCAAAATATGCCAGTCTTGTACGTTGCTGATGCTGCTAATGCGGTGGGATAACAAACGGATGCCTTTGTCATTTACGACGTATAAACGTGCAAAACTAGCACGTACGCGACGATGATGACGAAGAGAAAACATCTGGAAACAAAACCGTTGTCTGCGGCGTCCACGACGAAGTGGACGGCAGGCCAAAGGCGCTGGTCTTGTCACGTGCTTCGATTGAACTCTCCAATACGGTTGGATAACAGACGCCTTCGTCTTGTCATGAACGACGTATAAACGAGCATACCTAGCACGTACGCGACGACGATGATGATGACGAATTGTGACGTTTGAGAACAAGACTTTGTGGAGGTTGCGTTCTGTTACTACGAAGGTGATGACGACCTAAATGTTAGTCTTGTACGTTGTTGGAGCTTTCTCGACGGCGGTTGGGAAACAAGCGGAGTCTTTGTCATGTACGACGTATAAATGTGCACAATTTAGCACGTACGCGACGATGATGACGATGACAGAAGACCTGGAAACAAAACCGCGGTCTGAGAAGCGTCCACGACGAAGTTGACGGCAGGCCAAAGGCTTGACCACGTCATGTACTTTGTTTGAACTCTCCAAAACGGTTGGATAACAGACGGCTTCGTTTCAACATGTACGACGTATAAACGTGCGCTCTTAAGCACGTACGCGACGATGATGGTGATGACGAATTGACGTTTGAGAACAAGACTTGTTGAGGTTTGGGTTCTGTTACGAAGATGATGACGGTCAAAATATGCCAGTCTTGTACGTTGCTGATGCTGCTAATGCGGTGGGATAACAAACGGATGCCTTTGTCATTTACGACGTATAAACGTGCACAACTTAGCACGTACGCGTAGATTATGACGAAGAGAAAACATCTGGGAACAAAACCGTTGTCTGCGGCGTCCACGACGAAGTTGACGGCAGGCCAAAGGCACTGGTCTTGTCACGTGCTTCGATTGAACTCTCCAATACGGTTGGATAACAGACGCCTTCGTCTTGTCATGAACGACGTATAAACGAGCATACCTAGCACGTACGCGACGACGATGATGATGACGAATTGTGACGTTTGAGAACAAGACTTTGTGGAGGTTGCGTTCTGTTACTACGAAGGTGATGACGACCTAAATGTTAGTCTTGTACGTTGTTGGAGCTTTCTCGACGGCGGTTGGGAAACAAGCGGAGTCTTTGTCATGTACGACGTATAAATGTGCACAATTTAGCACGTACGCGACGATGATGACGATGACAGATGACCTGGAAACGAAACCGCGGTCTGAGAAGCGTCCACGACGAAGTTGACGACATGCCGAAGGCGAAGCTTGTCATGTACGTCGTTTGAACTAACTCTCCCAAACAGTCGGATAACAGACGTCTTCGTTCTTCATGTACGGCGTATAAACGTGAGTTCCCCTAAGCACGTACGCGA
>CAXIEJ010000195.1:1610000-1612500 GCA_964023215.1 Eledona agricola | reverse complement strand
TGTTTGTCCTCCTGATCATGAACGACGTATAAACGGGCAGCCTGTCTATTAATTACTGAGTGTGTTGAATTTTCGAACTTTAAAACGCACAATACGTAGTCTTTAGAATTTGGCAAGCACGTACGCGACGATGATGACCACAGGAGTGATGGACGCCGAAGAGCAAGCGAGGGGTGTTTTTTACAGCTAAAATTGTCCAAGGATCACCGTGTTTAGTAGGTGTTTGTCCTCCTGATCATGTCGACGTATAAACGGGCAGTCTTTTCTATTTATTACTGAGTGTGTTGAATTTTCGAACTTTAAGACGCACAATACGTAGTTTTTAGAATTGGACACCAGCACGTACGCGACGATGATGACCAGAGAAGTTGATTGAAGCCGAAACGCAAGCGAGGGGTTCTTTAACAAATTTGTTTTAAGCATCACCGTGTTTTGTAGGTGTTTGTCCTCCTGTTCATGTACGACGTATAAACGGGCAGCCTGTCTGTTAATTACTGAGTGTGTTGAATTTTCGAACTTTAAAACGCACAATACGTAGTTTTTAGAATTTGGCAAGCACGTACGCGACGATGATGACAGGGTAGTTGATGGACGCCGAAGAGCAAGCGAGGGGTGCTTTTTACAGATAAACTTGTTTAATTATCACCGTGTTTAGTAGCAGTTTGTCCTCTTAGTCTAATACGACGTATAAACGGGCAGTCTGTCTATTAATTACAGAGTGTGTTGAATTTTCGAACTTTAAAACGCACAATACGTAATTTTTAGAATTTGACAAGCACGTACGCGTCGATGATGACCAATGCAGTGATAGACGGCGAAAAGCAAGCGAGGGGTAATTTAACAATATAAATTTGATGTATGGGAGGGATCACCGTGTTTAGTAGGTGTACTCTAGTTAGTCATGTACGACGTATAAACGGGCAGTCTCTGTCTATTATTTACTTCAGCGTGTGTTTAACATTTCGAACTATAAAACGCACAAGTAGTAAAAGTGGATTTTTGGCAAGCACGTACGCGACGATGATGACAGCAGGGTCGAAACCGAAAGGCAAGCGTGGGGTCCGCGCTCCTTAAAATATCACAAACATTTGATTGTATACACCCATCGGGCGAAAGGGAATCCGGTTCCTATTCCGGAACCCGGCAGCGGAACCGTTTATAAATCGGGCCCTCGCAAGAGAGTTCGTCGGGGTAACCCAAAAGGACCCGGAGACGCCGTCGGGAGATCCGGGAAGAGTTTTCTTTTCTGTATGAGCGTTCGAGTTCCATGGAATCCTCTAGCAGGGAGATATGGTTTGGAACGCGAAGAGCACCGCAGTTGCGGCGGTGTCCGGATCATCCCCTCGGACCTTGAAAATCCGGGAGAGGGCCACGTGGAAACGTCGCGCCGGCTCGTACCCATATCCGCAGCAGGTCTCCAAGGTGAATAGCCTCTAGTCGATAGAATAATGTAGGTAAGGGAAGTCGGCAAATTGGATCCGTAACTTCGGGATAAGGATTGGCTCTGAGGATCGGGGCGTGTCGGGCTTGTCGGGGAAGCGGGTGACGGCTAACGTGCCGGGCCTGGGCGAGGTGAAGCTTGTCTGATCCGAGCCCGGTCCCGTGCCTTGGCCCCCCACGGAACCGTCTTGCTGCGAGGCTCCGGGTGCGCTCGAAAGAGCGTCCGGATGTCCTCTTCGGCCACCATTCAACGATCAGCTCAGAACTGGCACGGACCTGGGGAATCCGACTGTCTAATTAAAACAAAGCATTGCGATGGCCCCAACGGGTGTTGACGCAATGTGATTTCTGCCCAGTGCTCTGAATGTCAACTTGAAGAAATTCAAAAAAGCGCGGGTAAACGCTGGTTGAAGGCCTAAAAACCCGACGCCAGAGCGTGTGACTTTGGGTTTAGCGATCCCACCGACCCGAGCTCGGGTGAGTGTATGTCACACTTCAGGCTGCCACCCGTTGAGCTGTTGAAACGGCTCCCCAATCTCACGTTTGTGAGCAACGGGGTTCCACGCCTTCAGCTGGTCTCAGGACTTGTCTTGTTTCCATGGTGAAGGAGGAGTTAGTTTACTAATTTCGAAAGTTTACCGATGCAATCGGCACCACGGGTGTAGGGGAGCCCCACGGTACGTGCTAGCCGTGCCCCTACTACGGAGTCGGACTCGTGGGGGCTCATGGTTTCGTTAGCAGGTTTGGAAACCATTGGGAAAGGAGTGACTCCATTTGTGAGGCACGTCCATGAGTGGGGGGAGGTGCGTGCTGTGCGTATCTCCTGTCCCAGCCGCCGATGCTATCTGGCCCACTCGGGCTAAGCAAAGGGGGTCCCTTACGCGCGGGGAACATCTGCGTGAAATGCGAGCATAGTGACCGGTGTCATGAGTCCCCCCCTACGTGAGCAGTTCGATGGTCCTGGGTGGCGGGAGACAGCATTCCGACGCTTGTAAGGGAGAAACTCCCAGGTTTGGACTGTGAAAACGGGGGTAGGGCACTCGGGGACCGCTTCCGGTTC
>CAXIEJ010000195.1:1595000-1605000 GCA_964023215.1 Eledona agricola | reverse complement strand
CGTAAAAATGCAACAATCATTCCGTATTCATTATAGTTTAGTATTCTTGTGAAAAATGCAATAAATCGAAAATAGATCCGACAAATTTATATAAATATGTATATAAATAATATTTATAATATTTGTATATATAGAGATAGTCAAAATCGTCGCATTTATTTTATTTGAAACGACTCCGATGAAAACTTGTAAAATTTCGACAAACAGTCGGCGTTTATTATACTTTAGTATATTTGTCGACAAATGTCTTTATTCGACACTAAGTCCGACGAATTCGTCTCCGAAGAATAAATCGTGAAAATCGTCGCTTTTATTTAATTTCAACTTTTGCCGATGAAAACTTGTAAAACTTCGACAAACAGTCGGCGATTATTATACTTGAGTATATTCGTCGACAAATGTCTTTATTCGACACTAAGTCCGACGAATTCGTCTCCGAAAGACAAATCGTGAAAATCGTCGCTTTTATTTAATTTCAACTTTTGCCGATGAAAACTTGTTAAATTTCGACAAACAGTCGGCGTTCATTATACTTTAGTATATTCGTCGACAAATGTCTTTATTCGACACTAAGTCCGATGAATTCGTCTCCGAATAAAACGTGAAAATCGTCGCTTTTATTTAATTTCAACTTTTGCCGATGAAAACTTGTAAAATTTCGACAAACAGTCGGCGTTCATTATATTTTAGTATATTCGACGACAAATGTCTTTATTCGACACTAAGTCCGATGAATTCGTCTCAGAAGGATAAATCGTTAAAATCGTCGCTTTTATTTAATTTCAACTTTTGCCGATGAAAACTTGTAAAATTTCGACAAACAGTCGGCGTTCATTATACTTTAGTATGTTCGTCGACAAATGTCTTTATTCGACACTAAGTCCGACGAATTCGTCTCCGAAGAATAAATCGTGAAAATCGTCGCTTCTATTTAATTTCAACTTTTGCCGATGAAATCTTTTAAAATTTCGACAAACAGTCGGCGTTCATTATACTTTAGTATGTTCGTCGACAAATGTCTTTATTCGACACTAAGTCCGATGAATTCGCCTCCGAAGAATAAATCGTGAAAATCGTCGCTTTTATTTAATTTCAACTTTTGCCGATGAAAACTTGTAAAATTTCGACAAACAGTCGGCGTTCATTATACTTTAGTATGTTCGTCGACAAATGTCTTTATTCGACACTAAGTCCGACGAATTCGTCTCCGAAGAATAAATCGTGAAAATCGTCGCTTCTATTTAATTTCAACTTTTGCCGATGAAATCTTTTAAAATTTCGACAAACAGTCGGCGTTCATTATACTTTAGTATGTTCGTCGACAAATGTCTTTATTCGACACTAAGTCCGACGAATTCGTCTCCGAAGAATAAATCGTGAAAATCGTCGCTTCTATTTAATTTCAACTTTTGCCGATGAAATCTTTTAAAATTTCGACAAACAGTCGGCGTTCATTATACTTTAGTATGTTCGTCGACAAATGTCTTTATTCGACACTAAGTCCGATGAATTCGTCTCCGAAGAATAAATCGTGAAAATCGTCGCTTCTATTTAATTTCAACTTTTGCCGATGAAATCTTTTAAAATTTCGACAAACAGTCGGCGTTCATTATACTTTAGTATATTCGACGACAAATGTCTTTATTCGACACTAAGTCCGATGAATTCGTCTCCGAAAGATAAATCGTTAAAATCGTCGCTTTTATTTAATTTCAACTTTTGCCGATGAAAACTTGTAAAATTTCGACAAACAGTCGGCGTTCATTATACTTTAGTATGTTCGTCGACAAATGTCTTTATTCGACACTAAGTCCGACGAATTCGTTTCCGAAGAATAAATCGTGAAAATCGTCGCTTTTATTTAATTTCAACTTGTGCCGATGAAAACTTGTAAAATTTCGACAAACAGTCGGCGTTCATTATATTTTAGTATATTCGACGACAAATGTCTTTATTCGACACCAAGTCCGACGAATTCGTCTCCGAAGAATAAAACGTTAAAATCGTCGCTTTTATTTAATTTCAACTTTTGCCGATGAAAACTTGTAAAATTTCGACAAACAGTCGGCGTTCATTATACTTTAGTATGTTCGTCGACAAATGTCTTTATTCGACACTAAGTCCGACGAATTCGTTTCCGAAGAATAAATCGTGAAAATCGTCGCTTTTATTTAATTTCAACTTGTGCCGATGAAAACTTGTAAAATTTCGACAAACAGTCGGCGTTCATTATATTTTAGTATATTCGACGACAAATGTCTTTATTCGACACTAAGTCCGACGAATTCGTCTCCGAAGAATAAAACGTTAAAATCGTCGCTTTTATTTAATTTCAACTTTTGCCGATGAAAACTTGTAAAATTTCGACAAACAGTCGGCGTTCATTATACTTTAGTATGTTTGTCGACAAATGTCTTTATTCGACACCAAGTCCGACGAATTCGTCTCCGAAGAATAAATCGTAAAAATCGTCGCTTTTATTTAATTTCAACTTTTGCCGATGAAAACTTGTAAAATTTCGACAAACAGTCGGCGTTCATTATACTTTAGTATGTTTGTCGACAAATGTCTTTATTCGACACTAAGTCCGACGAATTCGTCTCCGAAGAATAAATCGTGAAAATCGTCGCTTCTATTTAATTTCAACTTTTGCCGATGAAAACTTGTAAAATTTCGACAAACAGTCGGCGTTCATTATACTTTAGTATATTTGTCGACAAATGTCTTTATTCGACACTAAGTCCGACGAATTCGTCTCCGAAGGATAAATCGTAAAAATCGTCGCTTTTATTTAATTTCAACTTTTGCCGATGAAAACTTGTAAAATTTCGACAAACAGTCGGCGTTCATTATAGTAAAGGAGTGTAACTTTTAAAAATAATTTTTTTAAACTTTTTAATGTACCACAGACATTCAATAATTAATAATATGTATTAATAATAAAAGTACATGAAATTCTGAACCATAAAATATAAGATATTTCCCAACGGGAAAATTTATTTTACCATTGGTTATAATAGGCGCTCCCCGTCCGCGCGTACAGCTCCGAACCGTGACCGCTTGCTATATATGTAGGCGACAAGCCTCGTGGGGTCCGTCTACAGTTAGACTTTGGTCTGAACACACAGCGTGGTCGCGGAATCGACAAATTTATTTAAGTTTGTTCTCCTTATGCGATTCAATGTATGAGAATTGAAAAAAACTTTAGTTTTTTTTCGAAAAAATTTTCGTTTACTCACTGCGTTCCAGGCGCTAACATACGAAACGATCGTGATAATTTCACGAAAAATGTACACATAGTCGCTTATCTAGCGTAGAATGTAGAGAATGTTTAAAATTGTATCGACCTGTCTAAAGTAAAGTGTTTACGTCCGGCATTTTAACTTTCAGACGCACGACGGTCACAAATGAACGATTGTAAAATGTAGCAACTGCTACAAATTATAAAATTACGTGGCGTGGCGTTTCGTCTTTTTGACTTTTCGCACGTACGTATATACAAAAATCAGTTCCCTGGTTGATCCTGCCAGTAGTCATATGCTTGTCTCAAAGATTAAGCCATGCATGTCTCAGTACAAGCCAAATTAAGGTGAAACCGCGAAAGGCTCATTAAATCAGTTATGGTTCCTTAGATTGTACCCAGATTTACTTGGATAACTGTGGTAATTCTAGAGCTAACACATGCAAACAGAGCTCCAACTGGAGACGGAAGGAGTGCTTTTATTAGATCAAAACCAATCGGTGGCGATTTCGGTCGTCATCGTACAATTTGTTGAATCTGAATAACTTTATGCTGATCGCACGGTCTTGCACCGGCGACGTATCTTTCAAATGTCTGCCTTATCAACTGTCGATGGTAGGTTCTGCGCCTACCATGGTTGTAACGGGTAACGGGGAATCAGGGTTCGATTCCGGAGAGGGAGCCTGAGAAACGGCTACCACATCCAAGGAAGGCAGCAGGCGCGCAAATTACCCACTCCCGGCACGGGGAGGTAGTGACGAAAAATAACGATACGGGACTCATCCGAGGCCCCGTAATCGGAATGAGTACACTCTAAACCCTTTAACGAGGATCAATTGGAGGGCAAGTCTGGTGCCAGCAGCCGCGGTAATTCCAGCTCCAATAGCGTATATTAAAGTTGCTGCGGTTAAAAAGCTCGTAGTCGAATTTGTGTCCCGTGCCGCCGGTTCATCGTTCGCGGTGTCAACTGGCGTGTTGCGGGACGTCCTGTCGGTGGGCTTAGCTCGCGAGGGCGGCCCAAGATTAATTTCCCGCCGCGGTGCTCTTCATTGAGTGTCGAGGTGGGCCGACACGTTTACTTTGAACAAATTAGAGTGCTTAAAGCAGGCTAAAATTACGCCTGAATATTCTGTGCATGGAATAATGGAATAGGACCTCGGTTCTATTTTGTTGGTTTTCGGAACCCCGAGGTAATGATTAATAGGAACGGATGGGGGCATTCGTATTGCGACGTTAGAGGTGAAATTCTTGGATCGTCGCAAGACGGACAGAAGCGAAAGCATTTGCCAAAAACGCTTTCATTGATCAAGAACGAAAGTTAGAGGTTCGAAGGCGATCAGATACCGCCCTAGTTCTAACCATAAACGATGCCAGCTAGCGATCCGCCGACGTTCCTCCGATGACTCGGCGGGCAGCTTCCGGGAAACCAAAGCTTTTGGGTTCCGGGGGAAGTATGGTTGCAAAGCTGAAACTTAAAGGAATTGACGGAAGGGCACCACCAGGAGTGGAGCCTGCGGCTTAATTTGACTCAACACGGGAAACCTCATCAGGCCCGGACACCGGAAGGATTGACAGATTGAGAGCTCTTTCTTGATTCGGTGGGTGGTGGTGCATGGCCGTTCTTAGTTGGTGGAGCGATTTGTCTGGTTAATTCCGATAACGAACGAGACTCTTGCCTGCTAAATAGACGTATTTCGACATCTCAAAGGCCCGCCGGTTCCGAGTTCGCTCGGTAATCGTGCGCGGTTTTTACTGTCGGCGTACATACATATCTTCTTAGAGGGACAGGTGGCTTCTAGCCGCACGAGATTGAGCAATAACAGGTCTGTGATGCCCTTAGATGTCCTGGGCCGCACGCGCGCTACACTGAAGGAATCAGCGTGTCCTCCCTGACCGAACGGTCCGGGTAACCCGCTGAACCTCCTTCGTGCTAGGGATTGGGGCTTGCAATTGTTCCCCATGAACGAGGAATTCCCAGTAAGCGTGAGTCATAAGCTCGCGTTGATTACGTCCCTGCCCTTTGTACACACCGCCCGTCGCTACTACCGATTGAATGATTTAGTGAGGTCTTCGGACTGGTGCGCGATGGCGTTTCGACGTCGTCGATGATACTGGGAAGATGACCGAACTTGATCATTTAGAGGAAGTAAAAGTCGTAACAAGGTTTCCGTAGGTGAACCTGCGGAAGGATCATTAACGTGTTTTTTCGTCACATTTGTGCGAAAATAACATTATATCCGATTTATTGAGTTCGAGGTATGTCGCACGGAGTCGACGGTACGTTCAGCCATTTGCGGTACCGTTGCCCGGTCTTCGCCATATATGTAATGTCACTTGCATCACATATGAAGATCGGCCGTTGATATTCCAAGAACGAGTCATGTACGACGTAAAAGCAGTTGCTGTAGTTTTCGAACTTTGCAAGATCGCCGTGTCTAGTAAATGCCTTTGTCAAACAACATAATACATATATAATATATACCCTATAACAGCGTTACCTAAACAAACGATGTGGGACACACTTATTCGTCTGGCGACGGACGACTTACATATGCACTTAGCTGTGTGCGAATATATCACTAAATATCCCTAAAGCAAAAAGACCGCAAGCGGTCCTCGATGTTGGGATGGATATATAATACTCGTATATTTACGAGACTTAAAACGTAGGTGTCCCGGTTTTGTGTTTGTTTGATTGATCAGTTACCACGCTGCATTCATTCGGCACACTCTGCCCGGGAATTGTTGTCTTGTCGGCGAGATGAGATTCCGTAACGGGCAGAACCCGGGTGCCAATATTAATTGATTTAGTTCCACGTGGGAGCTACCTGATAATATTATGATTGTGATGACAAAATGAGGCATTGAAAAACAAGCGAAGCGGTCTTTCTAACTATACTACGGAGTCTGCTGCCACGACGAAGATGACAAAAAGTCGTGTACGTTGTTTTCAGGAGCGGCTAATGCGGTTAGATAACAGATGCATTCGTCATGTACGACGTATAAACGTGCACGATTAGCACGTACGCGACGATGATGACGAAAAAACATTTGCGAACAAGACTGCACGGTGCCGCTGCTACTACGACGATGATGACGATAAATGCTAGTCTTGTACGTTGCCGGAGCTGCTGATGCGGTTGGATAACAATAGGATGCCTTTGTCATGTACGACGTATAAACGTGCAAAACTAGCACGTACGCGACGATGATGACGAAGAGAAAACATCCGGGAACAAAACCGTTGTCTGCGGCGTCCACGACGAAGTTGACGGAAGGCCAAAGGCGCTGGTCTTGTCACGTGCTTCGATTGAACCCTCCAATACGGTTGGATAACAGACGCCTTCGTTTGTCATGGACGACGTATAAACGTGCATACCTAGCACGTACGCGACGATGATGATGACGAATTGTGACGTTTGAGAACAAGACTTTGTGGAGGTTGGGTTCTGTTACTACGAAGGTGATGACCTAAATGTTAGTCTTGTACGTTGTTGGAGCTTTCTCGATGGCGGTTGGGAAACAAGCGGAGTCTTCGTCATGTACGACGTATAAACGTGCACAAATTAGCACGTACGCGACGATGATGACGATGACAGAAGACCTGGAAACAAAACCGCGGTCTGAAAAGCGTCCACGACGAAGTTGACGGCAGGCCAAAGGCTTTGGCCACCTCATGTACTTTGTTTGAACTCTCCAAAACGGTTGGATAACAGACGGCTTCGTTTCATCATGTACGACGTATAAACGTGCACTCTTAAGCACGTACGCGACGATGATGGTGATGACGAATTGACGTTTGAGAACAAGACTTGTTGAGGTTGGGTTCTGTTACGAAGATGATGACGGCCAAAATATGCCAGTCTTGTACGTTGCTGATGCTGCTAATGCGGTGGGATAACAAACGGATGCCTTTGTCATTTACGACGTATAAACGTGCAAAACTAGCACGTACGCGACGATGATGACGAAGAGAAAACATCTGGAAACAAAACCGTTGTCTGCGGCGTCCACGACGAAGTGGACGGCAGGCCAAAGGCGCTGGTCTTGTCACGTGCTTCGATTGAACTCTCCAATACGGTTGGATAACAGACGCCTTCGTTTGTCATGGACGACGTATAAACGTGCATACCTAGCACGTACGCGACGATGATGATGGCGAATTGTGACGTTTGAGAACAAGACTTTGTGGAGGTTGGGTTCTGTTACTACGAAGGTGATGACGATCTAAATGTTAGTCTTGTACGTTGTTGGAACTTTCTCGATGGCGGTTGGGAAACAAGCGGAGTCTTCGTCATGTACGACGTATAAACGTGCAGAAATTAGCACGTACGCGACGATGATGACGATGACAGAAGACCTGGAAACAAAACCGCGGTCTGAGAAGCGTCCACGACGAAGTTGACGGCAGGCCAAAGGCTTGACCACGTCATGTACTTTGTTTGAACTCTCCAAAACGGTTGGATAACAGACGGCTTCGTTTCAACATGTACGACGTATAAACGTGCGCTCTTAAGCACGTACGCGACGATGATGGTGATGACGAATTGACGTTTGAGAACAAGACTTGTTGAGGTTTGGGTTCTGTTACGAAGATGATGACGGTCAAAATATGCCAGTCTTGTACGTTGCTGATGCTGCTAATGCGGTGGGATAACAAACGGATGCCTTTGTCATTTACGACGTATAAACGTGCACAACTTAGCACGTACGCGTAGATTATGACGAAGAGAAAACATCTGGGAACAAAACCGTTGTCTGCGGCGTCCACGACGAAGTTGACGGCAGGCCAAAGGCACTGGTCTTGTCACGTGCTTCGATTGAACTCTCCAATACGGTTGGATAACAGACGCCTTCGTCTTGTCATGAACGACGTATAAACGAGCATACCTAGCACGTACGCGACGACGATGATGATGACGAATTGTGACGTTTGAGAACAAGACTTTGTGGAGGTTGCGTTCTGTTACTACGAAGGTGATGACGACCTAAATGTTAGTCTTGTACGTTGTTGGAGCTTTCTCGACGGCGGTTGGGAAACAAGCGGAGTCTTTGTCATGTACGACGTATAAATGTGCACAATTTAGCACGTACGCGACGATGATGACGATGACAGATGACCTGGAAACGAAACCGCGGTCTGAGAAGCGTCCACGACGAAGTTGACGACATGCCGAAGGCGAAGCTTGTCATGTACGTCGTTTGAACTAACTCTCCCAAACAGTCGGATAACAGACGTCTTCGTTCTTCATGTACGGCGTATAAACGTGAGTTCCCCTAAGCACGTACGCGACGATGATGATAACGAATTGATGTTCGATAACAAGACTGGTCGGAGATGTTACGACGAAGATGACTGCAAAAATGTCTACGGCCATGGTACCTAGATCTTAATAGACCGTTACACAGATGACGACAATAAGATCAGGGGTTTCGTTTTATTACAATTCGATTCCTCGAGGTTTTAAATGTTTTCCGCCAGGCCAATGCGACATCTTTTTTCCTATAGTCCTAGGGAACGTTCCCAGAGGACAACGTTAATTGCCGTCAATCGACGAAACGTACTACACCAATTATAAAGTACTTTATGTATTTTTAGGTGTTCTTTCGCTTTGCGGTGTGTCGTTGATACTCTTACAATGGGTGTGCGTTCCGGACTATTTTTAAATAAACGAAACTTTTACTGGATAGACGTCGAACGTTCCTCGAGAACGATGTTCGCCTATTAATATTTAAGATTACCCTGAACGGTGGATCACTTGGCTCGTGGGTCGATGAAGAACGCAGCTAATTGCGCGTCTAAGTGTGAACTGCAGGACACATGAACATCGACATTTCGAACGCACATTGCGGTCCCCGGACATTCTGTTCCCGGACCACTCCTGGCTGAGGGTCGTGTCAATTTCAAAGACTGCTCGGTTTTAAAAGGTCGCAAGACCGATTGAAATGTCGGAGCGTGTTGGACGTGCGATACGCATGGAACGCATGTTCTGTGTGACGTCCTAAAGCGCGATAGCGAACGGTCGAATAGATAATCTTGTCCTCCGATAGACGTAGAGCACGTGCGAACTGTTGTATTACATTCGTTGAACGTGTTAAGATCGTCTTGAAAAGGAAAGTGTTCTTTAGTAGATCATCACACGATGGTACGAGATCGAAGAGAATCTCTCTTGTCCACGGATAGACGTAAAGCACGTGCGATGCATTAATCGATAAACGTGCGATGATCGTTTTGAACTGGAAAGAGTTTTCTCTTGTCCACGGATAGACGTAGAGCACGTGCGATTTATAGGTCGATGAACGTGCGATGATCATTTTGAACTGGAAAGAGTTTTCTCTTGTCCACGGATAGACGTAGAGCACGTGCGATGCATAAATCGATAAACGTGCGATGATCGTTTTGAACTGGAAAGAGTTTTCTCTTGTCCACGGATAGATGTAGAGCACGTGCGATGCATTAATCGAGAAACGTGCGATGATCGTTTTGAACTGGAAAGAGTTTTCTCTTGTCCACGGATAGACGTAGAGCACGTGCGATGCATAAATCGATAAACGTGCGATGATCGTTTTGAACTGGAAAGAGTTTTCTCTTGTCCACGGATAGACGTAGAGCACGTGCGATTTATTGGTCGATGAACGTGCGATGATCATTTTGAACTGGAAAGAGTTTTCTCTTGTCCACGGATAGACGTAGAGCACGTGCGATGCATAAATCGATAAACGTGCGATGATCGTTTTGAACTGGAAAGAGTTTTCTCT
>CAXIEJ010000195.1:1582500-1592500 GCA_964023215.1 Eledona agricola | reverse complement strand
AGCCCTAGGCGATAGCCGATGTTGATGTGGTGTAATTTTATTGAACTGATATATATTTGCATGACGATCACCGTGTTCTCTCGATGTATATGTTATCTCAGAGAGGTCGTGACGGTGTATAAACGTGTAGTCATAGACAAGCACGTACGCATCGATTGTGACCGAATGAATGACGTTCATCAGAAACAAGCGTGTGGTCAGAAACAAATATGCTGATAAAAAAGATCACCGTGTTTAGTAGATTTGTTACTTCACACCACCGTGCATACGACGTATAAACGTGCAGTCAATAGCACGTACGCGGCGATGACGGATGGTTGTTGTTGTGACGTCGAAAAGCAAGCGAGGGGTCTAAAATATAATCAAATGTGAAAAAGATCACCGTGTTTATTAAGCGCTCCTAATTATTTGCGACGTATAAGCGGGCAGTCCGCGCGTCTAAATTTCGAACTATAAAACGTACAATACGTTTCTATTTAGACGTGGACAACAGCACGTACGCGACGATGGATGGTTAGGCAGACGCCGAAAAGCAAGCGAGGGGTCTTGATCAAATTAATTTGTTTAATGACGATCACCGTGTTTAGTAGGTGTCCGAAGCATCCGAACGACGTATAAACGGGCATAGTCGTTTTCCTATTTTTTACTGAGTGTGTCTAACATTTCGAACTATACGACACACAATATGTAATTTTTAGATTTCGACGCAAGCACGTACGCGACGTTTGATGACTTGTCTGGACTCCGGAAAGCAAGCGAAGTGGTCCGAAACCAAATGAATTTTTTGATCGCAGTTAAAGATCACCGTGTTTAGTAGATGATCCCTTGATGGTCTTGTACGACGTATAAACGGGCAGTCTTATCTAATTATTATTGAGTGTGTTGACTTTTCGAACTTTAAAACGCACAATACGTAATTTTTAGAATTTGACACGAGCACGTACGCGCCGCGAATAAGACTAGCGGGCAGTCGAAAAGCAAGCGTGGGATCTTTAATAAATAAATTTGTTTTAAACATCACCGTGTTTTGTAGGTGTTTGTCCTCCTGATCATGAACGACGTATAAACGGGCAGCCTGTCTATTAATTACTGAGTGTGTTGAATTTTCGAACTTTAAAACGCACAATACGTAGTCTTTAGAATTTGGCAAGCACGTACGCGACGATGATGACCACAGGAGTGATGGACGCCGAAGAGCAAGCGAGGGGTGTTTTTTACAGCTAAAATTGTCCAAGGATCACCGTGTTTAGTAGGTGTTTGTCCTCCTGATCATGTCGACGTATAAACGGGCAGTCTTTTCTATTTATTACTGAGTGTGTTGAATTTTCGAACTTTAAGACGCACAATACGTAGTTTTTAGAATTGGACACCAGCACGTACGCGACGATGATGACCAGAGAAGTTGATTGAAGCCGAAACGCAAGCGAGGGGTTCTTTAACAAATTTGTTTTAAGCATCACCGTGTTTTGTAGGTGTTTGTCCTCCTGTTCATGTACGACGTATAAACGGGCAGCCTGTCTGTTAATTACTGAGTGTGTTGAATTTTCGAACTTTAAAACGCACAATACGTAGTTTTTAGAATTTGGCAAGCACGTACGCGACGATGATGACAGGGTAGTTGATGGACGCCGAAGAGCAAGCGAGGGGTGCTTTTTACAGATAAACTTGTTTAATTATCACCGTGTTTAGTAGCAGTTTGTCCTCTTAGTCTAATACGACGTATAAACGGGCAGTCTGTCTATTAATTACAGAGTGTGTTGAATTTTCGAACTTTAAAACGCACAATACGTAATTTTTAGAATTTGACAAGCACGTACGCGTCGATGATGACCAATGCAGTGATAGACGGCGAAAAGCAAGCGAGGGGTAATTTAACAATATAAATTTGATGTATGGGAGGGATCACCGTGTTTAGTAGGTGTACTCTAGTTAGTCATGTACGACGTATAAACGGGCAGTCTCTGTCTATTATTTACTTCAGCGTGTGTTTAACATTTCGAACTATAAAACGCACAAGTAGTAAAAGTGGATTTTTGGCAAGCACGTACGCGACGATGATGACAGCAGGGTCGAAACCGAAAGGCAAGCGTGGGGTCCGCGCTCCTTAAAATATCACAAACATTTGATTGTATACACCCATCGGGCGAAAGGGAATCCGGTTCCTATTCCGGAACCCGGCAGCGGAACCGTTTATAAATCGGGCCCTCGCAAGAGAGTTCGTCGGGGTAACCCAAAAGGACCCGGAGACGCCGTCGGGAGATCCGGGAAGAGTTTTCTTTTCTGTATGAGCGTTCGAGTTCCATGGAATCCTCTAGCAGGGAGATATGGTTTGGAACGCGAAGAGCACCGCAGTTGCGGCGGTGTCCGGATCATCCCCTCGGACCTTGAAAATCCGGGAGAGGGCCACGTGGAAACGTCGCGCCGGCTCGTACCCATATCCGCAGCAGGTCTCCAAGGTGAATAGCCTCTAGTCGATAGAATAATGTAGGTAAGGGAAGTCGGCAAATTGGATCCGTAACTTCGGGATAAGGATTGGCTCTGAGGATCGGGGCGTGTCGGGCTTGTCGGGGAAGCGGGTGACGGCTAACGTGCCGGGCCTGGGCGAGGTGAAGCTTGTCTGATCCGAGCCCGGTCCCGTGCCTTGGCCCCCCACGGAACCGTCTTGCTGCGAGGCTCCGGGTGCGCTCGAAAGAGCGTCCGGATGTCCTCTTCGGCCACCATTCAACGATCAGCTCAGAACTGGCACGGACCTGGGGAATCCGACTGTCTAATTAAAACAAAGCATTGCGATGGCCCCAACGGGTGTTGACGCAATGTGATTTCTGCCCAGTGCTCTGAATGTCAACTTGAAGAAATTCAAAAAAGCGCGGGTAAACGGCGGGAGTAACTATGACTCTCTTGGCAGTAGTTTGAAAAAAGTCATAGGGCCGACACCTTCTCGTGGTCCCGCTGAGCAATAGTGTTTCCACTATTGGCTAAGTTAATCGGCGCTTATTGCGAGTACGACATATATTTGTGATAGTCACTGCGTCTTCCTTTAGTGTTGTCGCAAATAGCCGTACGCTTTAAGAAACTACATCTAGGACGAACATCAATATGCCTAGAATCCCGGAGAAGCCTAATACGCCTCTGGTTGAAAAGACGGCTATGGGTATAAACACATTAAAATCGGGCTCCCAGAAATCAAATTCGGGAGAGCCGAGGCCGTCTATCGGGGCCTCCGCAGGCGATGCGGGAGGCTTCGTTTGCGAATGTGGTCGGAGCTATGCCATGAAGGCAACTCTGGCCAGACATAAGAAGGAGTGCGGAAAGCGAGACACCACTAAATGTCAGTGGTGTGACTCCAAGTTTGCCACCTTCATCGGAGTGAGGCAGCACGAGAGACGAGCGCATCCTCAACTTTATACCGAGGAGCTCCAAAACAAGTTGCCGGCCTCACAAAGCGAACTCATGGGTAAGATCTCCGTAGTGGAAGCCAAAGCCAGTAACGGCATATTTTATAAAAATATGATGGCTGCCACAGGTCTGACTCACCAGCAGGTCAGATCGATCAGGGAAAAACCGGAGTACCGGGCGTATTTAGAGAGAGCGAAGAGGGCGTTGGTTAGTTCCCCCCCAAGACCAACAGCCCCACCGACGTTTCGACTGGAGCAATTCCTAAAAGAGTTGTCTCTGGAAGAACGGCGGCAGTACGCCTCTCCAGGCCGACCACCTTGCCACCGGCCCCTAGGGCCGAGAAAGCCAGCTCCGGATCGGCAAACACGGCGACCAGACTTTCCACGGTCCGCCGAGTTTCTGGAAGCACTGGTGCCGTTCCGAAAAGAACGGTCACCAGGAAAACAGAAACGAAAGCCGAGCAGAATACCCTGACCAGCGGCATGAGTGAGCAGTTGAGGCCAGATTCTAACATCGAAACCTCACCCCAGGCAAACGTACAAAAAGAGACGACCACCAGTCTCATCCGCAAATCAAAAATGCTGAGTAGTAGTAAAGGTGTGGATAACTGCATTGTCCTGTTGGATTCTCCTCCACCTATAACAACTGAACAACAGCAAACGGATATCGGAGGGGGACTCCCTGCACGGGAAAAGCCCGTGGAGGACCTCGAGAAACCAAACCACCCGTCTTGGTATTCACCAACAAGCACGACCACCTGTGCTCCCGGGCCCGAAAGGGCCACGATCGTTTTAGTCCAGCAGACCAGGACAAGAGTCCTGAGAAGGCGAAGCCGCAGCGTGCCGCCTCCCACACCTGCTTCGCCAGTCTGCGCCGTCGAGGATGGGGAGCCACCCCAAGTGTTAGCCGGATACCTTGCCCGTCAGGTAGCTGATGGCGCACTTGAGGACCCCACCTTGGCCGAGCTTGTCAACGCTGCGCTTTTGCTGGACGACGAAGGTCTGTCGGCAACCATCGATCGTTGGCTATCCACGCTGCTCGATGCATCTAAGCAGAGATGTAGACGGCCCGGGAAAAAGACAAGGAGGCAACCTGAAAAGCACTATGGTCAAACTAACACCGGCCACGGCCAGAGGACCACCAACTTCAAAAAATTTCAGGACCTCTTTGCCAAGAATAGACGAGGTTTGGCGGAACGAGTACTTGCGGGCAGGGGGGAAGAGGCTTGCAACCTATTCCCTTCCGTAACAAGTGTAGAGGAGTTTTTCGGGGGAGCCTTGGAAACTCCTTCACCCAATGATGATGTTCCGTTTTCGCCGAAACACCAAGCGTCACACGATTTTGCACCCATCACCGAGGACGAAATACGGTTAGCGCGGGCCGGTTGGCAAATTTCTGCCCCGGGTACCGACGGCATAGCCGTAGCTACCGTGAAGACCATGTCCGAAAGGTGTTTGGCTGTCCTGTACAACGTTTTAGTGTACAGGAACATACAGCCAACATCCTGGCGAAATCTACGCACGACGCTGATTCATAAGGATGGAGATCCAAATAATCCTAGCAACTATCGCCCAATTACTATCGGTTCTGCAATGCAAAGGCTGCTCCATAGAGTCCTTGCCGCTCGTCTGTCAAAGCAGGTCGCGTTGTGTTCTTCGCAGCGGGGCTTTGCCGAGATAGACGGTACGATGGCAAACAGTATGATCCTCCACGAATATCTGAGGCAGCGCAAGCAGACGGGCAAGGCATACAGCATCCTTTCACTGGATCTACGAAAGGCATTTGACACCGTGTCCCACCACTCTATCAGTAGAGCATTACGCCGGTTTAACATCCCTTCCGAGCTATCGTCATACATCCTTGCCACTTTCGATGCCACCACTACCATCAAAGTCGGTACCGATGCGACGAGACCGATCAGGATTTGTCGTGGAGTTAGGCAGGGAGATCCTCTAAGCCCACTTCTTTTTAACATCGTAATGGATGAACTTCTGGAAAACATAAACGCTCAATACACGGGAGGCTCACTACCAAATGGCGAAAAGTGCGCCATCATGGCATTCGCCGACGACCTGGTGATTATGTCAGACAATGATCTAGACATCCCTCTTATGCTTGGAGACATTACATCCTTTCTCAAGCAAAGAGGAATGGCGTTAAACCCAGCTAAGTGCAGGGCCTTAGTAGCAGCGGTAGTGGGCGGCCGGTCCGTGGGGAGATCCAGGGCAACATATAAGATCAATGACAAGCCAATTCCAAACGTAGACTGTTTCGATACTTTCAAGTATCTGGGACACGAGTTTGGTCACTCCGGCATGGAGAAGCCTACGATCTTCAACCTATCGACCTGGCTAAATAACATTCGGAAAGCCCCTCTGAAGCCAGACCAGAAAGTTTGCCTTATCAGGCAATACATCATCCCTCGCCTACTCTACGGCTTACAAAATCCGGGAGTAACATCCAAAGTTCTCCGCGCAGCTGACAGATTGATCCGAAGTAATATCAAGGGCATTTTACATCTGAACGTCCACACTCCGGACGCTCTCGTACACGCAAGTGTACGAGATGGCGGTCTGGGTGTTATGGAATTGCGTAAAGCAATTCCAAGAATATTTCTGGGTCGTCTGGCAAACCTGCTAGAAAAGACCGATCAGGTTCTTGTCGCGGTACTTCAATCCGACCATGTGCGTTCCCTGATGCAACGTCTATCAGGGCTGGCGGGCGATATACCAGAGTCCGCTTACTGGAGAGAGAGAATCGCCTCCGGCGCCCTCTCCAAAGGCCTGCAACAAGCTTCGGAAGATTCTGCTAGCAGACTCTGGGTCAGCGAAAAACCTGCTGGCTGGTCGGGCCGGGACCATGTACGTGCCGTGCAATTACGCACGGCCAACTTACCCACAAAGGCAATACCATCTGTCCCGGTAGACCAAAGACGGTGCCGACACGGCTGCGCCTACGATGAATCCATTGCACATGTGTTGCAGACATGTCCCTGCACACACGAGATAAGGATTCGTAGGCACAACGCCGTCGTTGAGAAAATAGCTCGCCACTGCCGCACAAGTGGGTGGAGCGTCGAAGATGAGCCACATTTAAGATCCTCCAGTGGCCAATTATTCAAACCCGATCTGGCAGTCCATATGCCAGACGGAAAAGTGGTCATAGCAGATGTCCAGATAGCTTGGGACTCTGAAGACCTTAAGATACCGTATATGCGTAAGCGGGACAAATATGACGTCCCTGCATTCCATCAAGCAGCCGGACGAGCGTGGCCGGGTAAGGAGCTTTCCTTCGCCCCGATCATCTTGGGCGCCCGTGGCATATGGCCACGGATCAACAATGACCGATCCTCGGCATTGAAAATACCCCCCGCTGTCAGACGTTCCTGCGTGCATGCGGTGCTTAAATGGGGAATTTCGACCCATGCGGCTTTTATGAAGTCAGTATGGGCGAAACACACTAACCCTAGACCGGCACCCGCTCGAAAGTAGTTTGGGAGTGGACACTAAGATCCCTTCGGTTCCGGCCAAACCCTGGACGCCATGGTATCTCTGGCCACCACACACGAGCAAACATTAGGCGCGAACAACAGTCGCCAGCTCCTAGCTCCCAGACCGACTACTGGTCACACGTCGCCTCTGCGCGATTTACCCATAGCCAAATGCCTCGTCATCTAATTAGTGACGCGCATGAATGGATTAACGAGATTCCCTCTGTCCCTACCTACTCCCTCCCTAGGAGTCGCCACCTTGCACGTGGTGGGAGGGCTTAAGTAGCTCCAATGAACCCGAATGCGATGCCGGCGGGAACATTCGTTCCTGGCAGGGTCTCCCTAGCCGGTAAGGATGAAGGGGAGGAGTGAAAACTAAGAGCGACTCAACCCTCAGGAGTCGTCGCGTCCGCGCGGCGAACAGGGGAACTAGCGAACCCCGGGGTTTGCCCCGAGCTACGGACGGCCGAGCGCAGCTGCGCCGTTATATACCGCAACCGCGACCCACATTTCAGGAACTCAGGCGGCGCGTGGCCGGGGTACGTTTTGTGGGGAATCGCGGCCGGGAAGTTCGCCTTAATTGGCCAACTTACGAGACGCAACCTCTATAAAAGCCGACAGCTAAGTCGTTAAAACTTTCAGAGCACCTGGGCCACTCTGTCATAGATAAGTCCCTTCTCCCTTGGAATGGGCGTCACCCGAGGGAGTGAAATTTATATCGTCCCAACTCGTGGGAACAATTATGGAAACCAATACAAATAAAACCCCTTTAAACAAAAACAGAATGGAAACTGAAAATACCCAATCAAAACGAAAACGGCAGCTCAGGCCGCTAATAAGAAAACGCCCAAAAAGCAGCAGCAGCAGCAGCAGTAGTAACAGCTACAGTGAAGCAGAATTACAGGACAGCAGCCCTGAAAAACTGCAGAAGGCAGAGGCGAAATACGAAATACGAGCCTGTCTTCAATCATTCAAAAGACAAATAACAGCTCTTGATGAAATAAGCAAATCCGTTAAGGAAAAATCCGCAAAACAGAAAATGATCGAAGCCATCGAAAACCTTGAAAAGTGTCACAGATTTCTGAGCGACAACATTGAAGAAGAAACTGAACAAAACAATACTCAAAAAGCAATGAACCTAATCAACGAGAAATTGGATAACTTATCTGAGAAATTACTAATGCAGAACGGTCCAACTTATGCGAGTAAAGCTGGAAATACTCAAGTTCCAAAATTGCTCGCTAAGGGAATTAAACCCATTAGAAGCAAACCAAGACAAAGAGTAATCGTTGAGCTAAAAGAGGGGGTTCAATCCCCCTTTAAAACCAAGGACGACCTTAAAACAAAAGTGATCTCTACCCTCAACCTGAGGAGAATGGGGGTTACAATAGATAAAATTTACAAGACCCGACAGATGGGTGTCTGTCTTGAATCACAAGATGAAAGTATTAATAAAATAGTAACAGACAAAGAAATTACCAAAAAGTTGAAGAAAATTGGTCTTACGGCTAAAATACCAACCAAGTTCAATCCACGTCTTATAATTAAGGCAGTTCCGGCCTCTCTTGAAGGCACGGACTTAGAAGAAGCTATTAGCTGGCAGAACATACCACAGGAAACGAAGGGAACAATTAAAGCCCTCTTCAAAATTGGAAAGAGGAATCTCCCTATCACTAATTGGGTAGTGGAGGTCTCCCCTGAAATTAGGAAAGCTATTATTGGGAGACAAAGAGTCTACGTCGATGCAAACTCTTACAAAGCAGAAGATTACATTGGCATCAAGAGATGCTACAAATGCCAGAGATTTGGCCACCTGGCTAAAGACTGCAAGAGCGAAGAAAAGTGCAGCACCTGCTCGGGCGACCACTCGAGCGGGAGCTGCAAAATTAAAGATGTACAACAGCATGCTTGCATAAACTGCGAACGTGCAAAAATTGAAGAAAATAATCACACGGCTGATAATCAGAAATGTCCAATTTACCGAAGAACAATTGAAAGAATCATTGAGACCATTAACTATGGTTAATACACCTAATAACACAATAAAATTTGCACAAATCAACACTCAAAGAGCACACTCGGCCACTCTCGAAGCGCAGATTGAAGCAACCCAGCGCCAAATTGATATTCTGATCGTGCAGGAGCCTTACAGTTATATGCACAGGCAACTGCACAAAATCAACAAAGCTTACTTTAACACTAAAGCCCTGTACAAACAAGGTAAATTACCACCAAAAACCGCAATATATGTGTTAAATAAAGAATTCGATGTACTACACTTGGAGGAATTCTCCTCCTCTTACCTAACCGCAGCAAAAATAAAAGTAAACAAGGAGGAATACTTAGTTATTTCCGCTTACTATCCGCCAAATGACGACTGTCTTCCATTAATAGAAGAAATAGACAAAGTTCTAAGAATAAACAAACACCAAAAATCTATCATTGGAATTGATTCCAATGCTAAATCGACTCTGTGGCATTCGACAAATACCGATGCCCGCGGAGAACTCATTGAAAGATGGTTGGAGGACAAAGACATATATACCATGAACCAACTACAATTACACACAACCTTTGAAGGCCCCAGGGGCATAAGCAACATTGACTTAACACTTGCGACAGGAGATCTTGTACGCAAACTTACCAACTGGCAGATTCTCCCAGAATCTTGTCATAGTGACCACAACATGATCACTTTCGAAATTGAGACTAAAACAACAACTCAAGCAGCCTCCCAGGAGATACTGCTTTTACCTACACAAGATGAGCTAGTACTAAAAGTGGTAGATCTAACTACCCAAATTGATGAATTAATACTCTGGACACCAACAACTGATACAATAGACCAAAAACTCAACGCTTTGGTCCAAGGACTAAGCCAAATTCAGAAGGAGTACACCCGAAGGAAAGTGACCGATCCCTCTAAACCTAAGTGGTGGACAGCAGAAATAAATGCTTTAAAAACCGCAGTCCGTCGACATCGAAGAAGATGGCAGAAAGCACGAGAACCAGAGGATAAGCTAAATAAAAGTCGAATATACCAAAAAGAAAAGCAGAAATACTTCAAAATAATCGAAAAGGAAAGGCATAAGAGTTGGCATCATTTTGCCAACT
>CAXIEJ010000195.1:1567500-1577500 GCA_964023215.1 Eledona agricola | reverse complement strand
TGCAATAAATCGAAAATAGATCCGACAAATTTATATAAATATGTATATAAATAATATTTATAATATTTGTATATATAGAGATAGTCAAAATCGTCGCATTTATTTTATTTGAAACGACTCCGATGAAAACTTGTAAAATTTCGACAAACAGTCGGCGTTTATTATACTTTAGTATATTTGTCGACAAATGTCTTTATTCGACACTAAGTCCGACGAATTCGTCTCCGAAGAATAAATCGTGAAAATCGTCGCTTTTATTTAATTTCAACTTTTGCCGATGAAAACTTGTAAAACTTCGACAAACAGTCGGCGATTATTATACTTTAGTATATTCGTCGACAAATGTCTTTATTCGACACTAAGTCCGACGAATTCGTCTCCGAAAGACAAATCGTGAAAATCGTCGCTTTTATTTAATTTCAACTTTTGCCGATGAAAACTTGTTAAATTTCGACAAACAGTCGGCGTTCATTATACTTTAGTATATTCGTCGACAAATGTCTTTATTCGACACTAAGTCCGATGAATTCGTCTCCGAATAAAACGTGAAAATCGTCGCTTTTATTTAATTTCAACTTTTGCCGATGAAAACTTGTAAAATTTCGACAAACAGTCGGCGTTCATTATATTTTAGTATATTCGACGACAAATGTCTTTATTCGACACTAAGTCCGATGAATTCGTCTCAGAAGGATAAATCGTTAAAATCGTCGCTTTTATTTAATTTCAACTTTTGCCGATGAAAACTTGTAAAATTTCGACAAACAGTCGGCGTTCATTATACTTTAGTATGTTCGTCGACAAATGTCTTTATTCGACACTAAGTCCGACGAATTCGTCTCCGAAGAATAAATCGTGAAAATCGTCGCTTCTATTTAATTTCAACTTTTGCCGATGAAATCTTTTAAAATTTCGACAAACAGTCGGCGTTCATTATACTTTAGTATGTTCGTCGACAAATGTCTTTATTCGACACTAAGTCCGATGAATTCGCCTCCGAAGAATAAATCGTGAAAATCGTCGCTTTTATTTAATTTCAACTTTTGCCGATGAAAACTTGTAAAATTTCGACAAACAGTCGGCGTTCATTATACTTTAGTATGTTCGTCGACAAATGTCTTTATTCGACACTAAGTCCGACGAATTCGTCTCCGAAGAATAAATCGTGAAAATCGTCGCTTCTATTTAATTTCAACTTTTGCCGATGAAATCTTTTAAAATTTCGACAAACAGTCGGCGTTCATTATACTTTAGTATGTTCGTCGACAAATGTCTTTATTCGACACTAAGTCCGACGAATTCGTCTCCGAAGAATAAATCGTGAAAATCGTCGCTTCTATTTAATTTCAACTTTTGCCGATGAAATCTTTTAAAATTTCGACAAACAGTCGGCGTTCATTATACTTTAGTATGTTCGTCGACAAATGTCTTTATTCGACACTAAGTCCGATGAATTCGTCTCCGAAGAATAAATCGTGAAAATCGTCGCTTCTATTTAATTTCAACTTTTGCCGATGAAATCTTTTAAAATTTCGACAAACAGTCGGCGTTCATTATACTTTAGTATATTCGACGACAAATGTCTTTATTCGACACTAAGTCCGATGAATTCGTCTCCGAAAGATAAATCGTTAAAATCGTCGCTTTTATTTAATTTCAACTTTTGCCGATGAAAACTTGTAAAATTTCGACAAACAGTCGGCGTTCATTATACTTTAGTATGTTCGTCGACAAATGTCTTTATTCGACACTAAGTCCGACGAATTCGTTTCCGAAGAATAAATCGTGAAAATCGTCGCTTTTATTTAATTTCAACTTGTGCCGATGAAAACTTGTAAAATTTCGACAAACAGTCGGCGTTCATTATATTTTAGTATATTCGACGACAAATGTCTTTATTCGACACCAAGTCCGACGAATTCGTCTCCGAAGAATAAAACGTTAAAATCGTCGCTTTTATTTAATTTCAACTTTTGCCGATGAAAACTTGTAAAATTTCGACAAACAGTCGGCGTTCATTATACTTTAGTATGTTCGTCGACAAATGTCTTTATTCGACACTAAGTCCGACGAATTCGTTTCCGAAGAATAAATCGTGAAAATCGTCGCTTTTATTTAATTTCAACTTGTGCCGATGAAAACTTGTAAAATTTCGACAAACAGTCGGCGTTCATTATATTTTAGTATATTCGACGACAAATGTCTTTATTCGACACTAAGTCCGACGAATTCGTCTCCGAAGAATAAAACGTTAAAATCGTCGCTTTTATTTAATTTCAACTTTTGCCGATGAAAACTTGTAAAATTTCGACAAACAGTCGGCGTTCATTATACTTTAGTATGTTTGTCGACAAATGTCTTTATTCGACACCAAGTCCGACGAATTCGTCTCCGAAGAATAAATCGTAAAAATCGTCGCTTTTATTTAATTTCAACTTTTGCCGATGAAAACTTGTAAAATTTCGACAAACAGTCGGCGTTCATTATACTTTAGTATGTTTGTCGACAAATGTCTTTATTCGACACTAAGTCCGACGAATTCGTCTCCGAAGAATAAATCGTGAAAATCGTCGCTTCTATTTAATTTCAACTTTTGCCGATGAAAACTTGTAAAATTTCGACAAACAGTCGGCGTTCATTATACTTTAGTATATTTGTCGACAAATGTCTTTATTCGACACTAAGTCCGACGAATTCGTCTCCGAAGGATAAATCGTAAAAATCGTCGCTTTTATTTAATTTCAACTTTTGCCGATGAAAACTTGTAAAATTTCGACAAACAGTCGGCGTTCATTATAGTAAAGGAGTGTAACTTTTAAAAATAATTTTTTTAAACTTTTTAATGTACCACAGACATTCAATAATTAATAATATGTATTAATAATAAAAGTACATGAAATTCTGAACCATAAAATATAAGATATTTCCCAACGGGAAAATTTATTTTACCATTGGTTATAATAGGCGCTCCCCGTCCGCGCGTACAGCTCCGAACCGTGACCGCTTGCTATATATGTAGGCGACAAGCCTCGTGGGGTCCGTCTACAGTTAGACTTTGGTCTGAACACACAGCGTGGTCGCGGAATCGACAAATTTATTTAAGTTTGTTCTCCTTATGCGATTCAATGTATGAGAATTGAAAAAAACTTTAGTTTTTTTTCGAAAAAATTTTCGTTTACTCACTGCGTTCCAGGCGCTAACATACGAAACGATCGTGATAATTTCACGAAAAATGTACACATAGTCGCTTATCTAGCGTAGAATGTAGAGAATGTTTAAAATTGTATCGACCTGTCTAAAGTAAAGTGTTTACGTCCGGCATTTTAACTTTCAGACGCACGACGGTCACAAATGAACGATTGTAAAATGTAGCAACTGCTACAAATTATAAAATTACGTGGCGTGGCGTTTCGTCTTTTTGACTTTTCGCACGTACGTATATACAAAAATCAGTTCCCTGGTTGATCCTGCCAGTAGTCATATGCTTGTCTCAAAGATTAAGCCATGCATGTCTCAGTACAAGCCAAATTAAGGTGAAACCGCGAAAGGCTCATTAAATCAGTTATGGTTCCTTAGATTGTACCCAGATTTACTTGGATAACTGTGGTAATTCTAGAGCTAACACATGCAAACAGAGCTCCAACTGGAGACGGAAGGAGTGCTTTTATTAGATCAAAACCAATCGGTGGCGATTTCGGTCGTCATCGTACAATTTGTTGAATCTGAATAACTTTATGCTGATCGCACGGTCTTGCACCGGCGACGTATCTTTCAAATGTCTGCCTTATCAACTGTCGATGGTAGGTTCTGCGCCTACCATGGTTGTAACGGGTAACGGGGAATCAGGGTTCGATTCCGGAGAGGGAGCCTGAGAAACGGCTACCACATCCAAGGAAGGCAGCAGGCGCGCAAATTACCCACTCCCGGCACGGGGAGGTAGTGACGAAAAATAACGATACGGGACTCATCCGAGGCCCCGTAATCGGAATGAGTACACTCTAAACCCTTTAACGAGGATCAATTGGAGGGCAAGTCTGGTGCCAGCAGCCGCGGTAATTCCAGCTCCAATAGCGTATATTAAAGTTGCTGCGGTTAAAAAGCTCGTAGTCGAATTTGTGTCCCGTGCCGCCGGTTCATCGTTCGCGGTGTCAACTGGCGTGTTGCGGGACGTCCTGTCGGTGGGCTTAGCTCGCGAGGGCGGCCCAAGATTAATTTCCCGCCGCGGTGCTCTTCATTGAGTGTCGAGGTGGGCCGACACGTTTACTTTGAACAAATTAGAGTGCTTAAAGCAGGCTAAAATTACGCCTGAATATTCTGTGCATGGAATAATGGAATAGGACCTCGGTTCTATTTTGTTGGTTTTCGGAACCCCGAGGTAATGATTAATAGGAACGGATGGGGGCATTCGTATTGCGACGTTAGAGGTGAAATTCTTGGATCGTCGCAAGACGGACAGAAGCGAAAGCATTTGCCAAAAACGCTTTCATTGATCAAGAACGAAAGTTAGAGGTTCGAAGGCGATCAGATACCGCCCTAGTTCTAACCATAAACGATGCCAGCTAGCGATCCGCCGACGTTCCTCCGATGACTCGGCGGGCAGCTTCCGGGAAACCAAAGCTTTTGGGTTCCGGGGGAAGTATGGTTGCAAAGCTGAAACTTAAAGGAATTGACGGAAGGGCACCACCAGGAGTGGAGCCTGCGGCTTAATTTGACTCAACACGGGAAACCTCATCAGGCCCGGACACCGGAAGGATTGACAGATTGAGAGCTCTTTCTTGATTCGGTGGGTGGTGGTGCATGGCCGTTCTTAGTTGGTGGAGCGATTTGTCTGGTTAATTCCGATAACGAACGAGACTCTTGCCTGCTAAATAGACGTATTTCGACATCTCAAAGGCCCGCCGGTTCCGAGTTCGCTCGGTAATCGTGCGCGGTTTTTACTGTCGGCGTACATACATATCTTCTTAGAGGGACAGGTGGCTTCTAGCCGCACGAGATTGAGCAATAACAGGTCTGTGATGCCCTTAGATGTCCTGGGCCGCACGCGCGCTACACTGAAGGAATCAGCGTGTCCTCCCTGACCGAACGGTCCGGGTAACCCGCTGAACCTCCTTCGTGCTAGGGATTGGGGCTTGCAATTGTTCCCCATGAACGAGGAATTCCCAGTAAGCGTGAGTCATAAGCTCGCGTTGATTACGTCCCTGCCCTTTGTACACACCGCCCGTCGCTACTACCGATTGAATGATTTAGTGAGGTCTTCGGACTGGTGCGCGATGGCGTTTCGACGTCGTCGATGATACTGGGAAGATGACCGAACTTGATCATTTAGAGGAAGTAAAAGTCGTAACAAGGTTTCCGTAGGTGAACCTGCGGAAGGATCATTAACGTGTTTTTTCGTCACATTTGTGCGAAAATAACATTATATCCGATTTATTGAGTTCGAGGTATGTCGCACGGAGTCGACGGTACGTTCAGCCATTTGCGGTACCGTTGCCCGGTCTTCGCCATATATGTAATGTCACTTGCATCACATATGAAGATCGGCCGTTGATATTCCAAGAACGAGTCATGTACGACGTAAAAGCAGTTGCTGTAGTTTTCGAACTTTGCAAGATCGCCGTGTCTAGTAAATGCCTTTGTCAAACAACATAATACATATATAATATATACCCTATAACAGCGTTACCTAAACAAACGATGTGGGACACACTTATTCGTCTGGCGACGGACGACTTACATATGCACTTAGCTGTGTGCGAATATATCACTAAATATCCCTAAAGCAAAAAGACCGCAAGCGGTCCTCGATGTTGGGATGGATATATAATACTCGTATATTTACGAGACTTAAAACGTAGGTGTCCCGGTTTTGTGTTTGTTTGATTGATCAGTTACCACGCTGCATTCATTCGGCACACTCTGCCCGGGAATTGTTGTCTTGTCGGCGAGATGAGATTCCGTAACGGGCAGAACCCGGGTGCCAATATTAATTGATTTAGTTCCACGTGGGAGCTACCTGATAATATTATGATTGTGATGACAAAATGAGGCATTGAAAAACAAGCGAAGCGGTCTTTCTAACTATACTACGGAGTCTGCTGCCACGACGAAGATGACAAAAAGTCGTGTACGTTGTTTTCAGGAGCGGCTAATGCGGTTAGATAACAGATGCATTCGTCATGTACGACGTATAAACGTGCACGATTAGCACGTACGCGACGATGATGACGAAAAAACATTTGCGAACAAGACTGCACGGTGCCGCTGCTACTACGACGATGATGACGATAAATGCTAGTCTTGTACGTTGCCGGAGCTGCTGATGCGGTTGGATAACAATAGGATGCCTTTGTCATGTACGACGTATAAACGTGCAAAACTAGCACGTACGCGACGATGATGACGAAGAGAAAACATCCGGGAACAAAACCGTTGTCTGCGGCGTCCACGACGAAGTTGACGGAAGGCCAAAGGCGCTGGTCTTGTCACGTGCTTCGATTGAACCCTCCAATACGGTTGGATAACAGACGCCTTCGTTTGTCATGGACGACGTATAAACGTGCATACCTAGCACGTACGCGACGATGATGATGACGAATTGTGACGTTTGAGAACAAGACTTTGTGGAGGTTGGGTTCTGTTACTACGAAGGTGATGACCTAAATGTTAGTCTTGTACGTTGTTGGAGCTTTCTCGATGGCGGTTGGGAAACAAGCGGAGTCTTCGTCATGTACGACGTATAAACGTGCACAAATTAGCACGTACGCGACGATGATGACGATGACAGAAGACCTGGAAACAAAACCGCGGTCTGAAAAGCGTCCACGACGAAGTTGACGGCAGGCCAAAGGCTTTGGCCACCTCATGTACTTTGTTTGAACTCTCCAAAACGGTTGGATAACAGACGGCTTCGTTTCATCATGTACGACGTATAAACGTGCACTCTTAAGCACGTACGCGACGATGATGGTGATGACGAATTGACGTTTGAGAACAAGACTTGTTGAGGTTGGGTTCTGTTACGAAGATGATGACGGCCAAAATATGCCAGTCTTGTACGTTGCTGATGCTGCTAATGCGGTGGGATAACAAACGGATGCCTTTGTCATTTACGACGTATAAACGTGCAAAACTAGCACGTACGCGACGATGATGACGAAGAGAAAACATCTGGAAACAAAACCGTTGTCTGCGGCGTCCACGACGAAGTGGACGGCAGGCCAAAGGCGCTGGTCTTGTCACGTGCTTCGATTGAACTCTCCAATACGGTTGGATAACAGACGCCTTCGTTTGTCATGGACGACGTATAAACGTGCATACCTAGCACGTACGCGACGATGATGATGGCGAATTGTGACGTTTGAGAACAAGACTTTGTGGAGGTTGGGTTCTGTTACTACGAAGGTGATGACGATCTAAATGTTAGTCTTGTACGTTGTTGGAACTTTCTCGATGGCGGTTGGGAAACAAGCGGAGTCTTCGTCATGTACGACGTATAAACGTGCAGAAATTAGCACGTACGCGACGATGATGACGATGACAGAAGACCTGGAAACAAAACCGCGGTCTGAGAAGCGTCCACGACGAAGTTGACGGCAGGCCAAAGGCTTGACCACGTCATGTACTTTGTTTGAACTCTCCAAAACGGTTGGATAACAGACGGCTTCGTTTCAACATGTACGACGTATAAACGTGCGCTCTTAAGCACGTACGCGACGATGATGGTGATGACGAATTGACGTTTGAGAACAAGACTTGTTGAGGTTTGGGTTCTGTTACGAAGATGATGACGGTCAAAATATGCCAGTCTTGTACGTTGCTGATGCTGCTAATGCGGTGGGATAACAAACGGATGCCTTTGTCATTTACGACGTATAAACGTGCACAACTTAGCACGTACGCGTAGATTATGACGAAGAGAAAACATCTGGGAACAAAACCGTTGTCTGCGGCGTCCACGACGAAGTTGACGGCAGGCCAAAGGCACTGGTCTTGTCACGTGCTTCGATTGAACTCTCCAATACGGTTGGATAACAGACGCCTTCGTCTTGTCATGAACGACGTATAAACGAGCATACCTAGCACGTACGCGACGACGATGATGATGACGAATTGTGACGTTTGAGAACAAGACTTTGTGGAGGTTGCGTTCTGTTACTACGAAGGTGATGACGACCTAAATGTTAGTCTTGTACGTTGTTGGAGCTTTCTCGACGGCGGTTGGGAAACAAGCGGAGTCTTTGTCATGTACGACGTATAAATGTGCACAATTTAGCACGTACGCGACGATGATGACGATGACAGATGACCTGGAAACGAAACCGCGGTCTGAGAAGCGTCCACGACGAAGTTGACGACATGCCGAAGGCGAAGCTTGTCATGTACGTCGTTTGAACTAACTCTCCCAAACAGTCGGATAACAGACGTCTTCGTTCTTCATGTACGGCGTATAAACGTGAGTTCCCCTAAGCACGTACGCGACGATGATGATAACGAATTGATGTTCGATAACAAGACTGGTCGGAGATGTTACGACGAAGATGACTGCAAAAATGTCTACGGCCATGGTACCTAGATCTTAATAGACCGTTACACAGATGACGACAATAAGATCAGGGGTTTCGTTTTATTACAATTCGATTCCTCGAGGTTTTAAATGTTTTCCGCCAGGCCAATGCGACATCTTTTTTCCTATAGTCCTAGGGAACGTTCCCAGAGGACAACGTTAATTGCCGTCAATCGACGAAACGTACTACACCAATTATAAAGTACTTTATGTATTTTTAGGTGTTCTTTCGCTTTGCGGTGTGTCGTTGATACTCTTACAATGGGTGTGCGTTCCGGACTATTTTTAAATAAACGAAACTTTTACTGGATAGACGTCGAACGTTCCTCGAGAACGATGTTCGCCTATTAATATTTAAGATTACCCTGAACGGTGGATCACTTGGCTCGTGGGTCGATGAAGAACGCAGCTAATTGCGCGTCTAAGTGTGAACTGCAGGACACATGAACATCGACATTTCGAACGCACATTGCGGTCCCCGGACATTCTGTTCCCGGACCACTCCTGGCTGAGGGTCGTGTCAATTTCAAAGACTGCTCGGTTTTAAAAGGTCGCAAGACCGATTGAAATGTCGGAGCGTGTTGGACGTGCGATACGCATGGAACGCATGTTCTGTGTGACGTCCTAAAGCGCGATAGCGAACGGTCGAATAGATAATCTTGTCCTCCGATAGACGTAGAGCACGTGCGAACTGTTGTATTACATTCGTTGAACGTGTTAAGATCGTCTTGAAAAGGAAAGTGTTCTTTAGTAGATCATCACACGATGGTACGAGATCGAAGAGAATCTCTCTTGTCCACGGATAGACGTAAAGCACGTGCGATGCATTAATCGATAAACGTGCGATGATCGTTTTGAACTGGAAAGAGTTTTCTCTTGTCCACGGATAGACGTAGAGCACGTGCGATTTATAGGTCGATGAACGTGCGATGATCATTTTGAACTGGAAAGAGTTTTCTCTTGTCCACGGATAGACGTAGAGCACGTGCGATGCATAAATCGATAAACGTGCGATGATCGTTTTGAACTGGAAAGAGTTTTCTCTTGTCCACGGATAGATGTAGAGCACGTGCGATGCATTAATCGAGAAACGTGCGATGATCGTTTTGAACTGGAAAGAGTTTTCTCTTGTCCACGGATAGACGTAGAGCACGTGCGATGCATAAATCGATAAACGTGCGATGATCGTTTTGAACTGGAAAGAGTTTTCTCTTGTCCACGGATAGACGTAGAGCACGTGCGATTTATTGGTCGATGAACGTGCGATGATCATTTTGAACTGGAAAGAGTTTTCTCTTGTCCACGGATAGACGTAGAGCACGTGCGATGCATAAATCGATAAACGTGCGATGATCGTTTTGAACTGGAAAGAGTTTTCTCTTGTCCACGGATAGATGTAGAGCACGTGCGATTTATTGATCGATGAACGTGCGATGA
>CAXIEJ010000195.1:1562500-1565000 GCA_964023215.1 Eledona agricola | reverse complement strand
TTGCATGACGATCACCGTGTTCTCTCGATGTATATGTTATCTCAGAGAGGTCGTGACGGTGTATAAACGTGTAGTCATAGACAAGCACGTACGCATCGATTGTGACCGAATGAATGACGTTCATCAGAAACAAGCGTGTGGTCAGAAACAAATATGCTGATAAAAAAGATCACCGTGTTTAGTAGATTTGTTACTTCACACCACCGTGCATACGACGTATAAACGTGCAGTCAATAGCACGTACGCGGCGATGACGGATGGTTGTTGTTGTGACGTCGAAAAGCAAGCGAGGGGTCTAAAATATAATCAAATGTGAAAAAGATCACCGTGTTTATTAAGCGCTCCTAATTATTTGCGACGTATAAGCGGGCAGTCCGCGCGTCTAAATTTCGAACTATAAAACGTACAATACGTTTCTATTTAGACGTGGACAACAGCACGTACGCGACGATGGATGGTTAGGCAGACGCCGAAAAGCAAGCGAGGGGTCTTGATCAAATTAATTTGTTTAATGACGATCACCGTGTTTAGTAGGTGTCCGAAGCATCCGAACGACGTATAAACGGGCATAGTCGTTTTCCTATTTTTTACTGAGTGTGTCTAACATTTCGAACTATACGACACACAATATGTAATTTTTAGATTTCGACGCAAGCACGTACGCGACGTTTGATGACTTGTCTGGACTCCGGAAAGCAAGCGAAGTGGTCCGAAACCAAATGAATTTTTTGATCGCAGTTAAAGATCACCGTGTTTAGTAGATGATCCCTTGATGGTCTTGTACGACGTATAAACGGGCAGTCTTATCTAATTATTATTGAGTGTGTTGACTTTTCGAACTTTAAAACGCACAATACGTAATTTTTAGAATTTGACACGAGCACGTACGCGCCGCGAATAAGACTAGCGGGCAGTCGAAAAGCAAGCGTGGGATCTTTAATAAATAAATTTGTTTTAAACATCACCGTGTTTTGTAGGTGTTTGTCCTCCTGATCATGAACGACGTATAAACGGGCAGCCTGTCTATTAATTACTGAGTGTGTTGAATTTTCGAACTTTAAAACGCACAATACGTAGTCTTTAGAATTTGGCAAGCACGTACGCGACGATGATGACCACAGGAGTGATGGACGCCGAAGAGCAAGCGAGGGGTGTTTTTTACAGCTAAAATTGTCCAAGGATCACCGTGTTTAGTAGGTGTTTGTCCTCCTGATCATGTCGACGTATAAACGGGCAGTCTTTTCTATTTATTACTGAGTGTGTTGAATTTTCGAACTTTAAGACGCACAATACGTAGTTTTTAGAATTGGACACCAGCACGTACGCGACGATGATGACCAGAGAAGTTGATTGAAGCCGAAACGCAAGCGAGGGGTTCTTTAACAAATTTGTTTTAAGCATCACCGTGTTTTGTAGGTGTTTGTCCTCCTGTTCATGTACGACGTATAAACGGGCAGCCTGTCTGTTAATTACTGAGTGTGTTGAATTTTCGAACTTTAAAACGCACAATACGTAGTTTTTAGAATTTGGCAAGCACGTACGCGACGATGATGACAGGGTAGTTGATGGACGCCGAAGAGCAAGCGAGGGGTGCTTTTTACAGATAAACTTGTTTAATTATCACCGTGTTTAGTAGCAGTTTGTCCTCTTAGTCTAATACGACGTATAAACGGGCAGTCTGTCTATTAATTACAGAGTGTGTTGAATTTTCGAACTTTAAAACGCACAATACGTAATTTTTAGAATTTGACAAGCACGTACGCGTCGATGATGACCAATGCAGTGATAGACGGCGAAAAGCAAGCGAGGGGTAATTTAACAATATAAATTTGATGTATGGGAGGGATCACCGTGTTTAGTAGGTGTACTCTAGTTAGTCATGTACGACGTATAAACGGGCAGTCTCTGTCTATTATTTACTTCAGCGTGTGTTTAACATTTCGAACTATAAAACGCACAAGTAGTAAAAGTGGATTTTTGGCAAGCACGTACGCGACGATGATGACAGCAGGGTCGAAACCGAAAGGCAAGCGTGGGGTCCGCGCTCCTTAAAATATCACAAACATTTGATTGTATACACCCATCGGGCGAAAGGGAATCCGGTTCCTATTCCGGAACCCGGCAGCGGAACCGTTTATAAATCGGGCCCTCGCAAGAGAGTTCGTCGGGGTAACCCAAAAGGACCCGGAGACGCCGTCGGGAGATCCGGGAAGAGTTTTCTTTTCTGTATGAGCGTTCGAGTTCCATGGAATCCTCTAGCAGGGAGATATGGTTTGGAACGCGAAGAGCACCGCAGTTGCGGCGGTGTCCGGATCATCCCCTCGGACCTTGAAAATCCGGGAGAGGGCCACGTGGAAACGTCGCGCCGGCTCGTACCCATATCCGCAGCAGGTCTCCAAGGTGAATAGCCTCTAGTCGATAGAATAATGTAGGTAAGGGAAGTCGGCAAATTGGATCCGTAACTTCGGGATAAGGATTGGCTCTGAGGATCGGGGCGTGT
>CAXIEJ010000195.1:1550000-1557500 GCA_964023215.1 Eledona agricola | reverse complement strand
GTCCGACGAATTCGTTTCCGAAGAATAAATCGTGAAAATCGTCGCTTTTATTTAATTTCAACTTGTGCCGATGAAAACTTGTAAAATTTCGACAAACAGTCGGCGTTCATTATATTTTAGTATATTCGACGACAAATGTCTTTATTCGACACCAAGTCCGACGAATTCGTCTCCGAAGAATAAAACGTTAAAATCGTCGCTTTTATTTAATTTCAACTTTTGCCGATGAAAACTTGTAAAATTTCGACAAACAGTCGGCGTTCATTATACTTTAGTATGTTCGTCGACAAATGTCTTTATTCGACACTAAGTCCGACGAATTCGTTTCCGAAGAATAAATCGTGAAAATCGTCGCTTTTATTTAATTTCAACTTGTGCCGATGAAAACTTGTAAAATTTCGACAAACAGTCGGCGTTCATTATATTTTAGTATATTCGACGACAAATGTCTTTATTCGACACTAAGTCCGACGAATTCGTCTCCGAAGAATAAAACGTTAAAATCGTCGCTTTTATTTAATTTCAACTTTTGCCGATGAAAACTTGTAAAATTTCGACAAACAGTCGGCGTTCATTATACTTTAGTATGTTTGTCGACAAATGTCTTTATTCGACACCAAGTCCGACGAATTCGTCTCCGAAGAATAAATCGTAAAAATCGTCGCTTTTATTTAATTTCAACTTTTGCCGATGAAAACTTGTAAAATTTCGACAAACAGTCGGCGTTCATTATACTTTAGTATGTTTGTCGACAAATGTCTTTATTCGACACTAAGTCCGACGAATTCGTCTCCGAAGAATAAATCGTGAAAATCGTCGCTTCTATTTAATTTCAACTTTTGCCGATGAAAACTTGTAAAATTTCGACAAACAGTCGGCGTTCATTATACTTTAGTATATTTGTCGACAAATGTCTTTATTCGACACTAAGTCCGACGAATTCGTCTCCGAAGGATAAATCGTAAAAATCGTCGCTTTTATTTAATTTCAACTTTTGCCGATGAAAACTTGTAAAATTTCGACAAACAGTCGGCGTTCATTATAGTAAAGGAGTGTAACTTTTAAAAATAATTTTTTTAAACTTTTTAATGTACCACAGACATTCAATAATTAATAATATGTATTAATAATAAAAGTACATGAAATTCTGAACCATAAAATATAAGATATTTCCCAACGGGAAAATTTATTTTACCATTGGTTATAATAGGCGCTCCCCGTCCGCGCGTACAGCTCCGAACCGTGACCGCTTGCTATATATGTAGGCGACAAGCCTCGTGGGGTCCGTCTACAGTTAGACTTTGGTCTGAACACACAGCGTGGTCGCGGAATCGACAAATTTATTTAAGTTTGTTCTCCTTATGCGATTCAATGTATGAGAATTGAAAAAAACTTTAGTTTTTTTTCGAAAAAATTTTCGTTTACTCACTGCGTTCCAGGCGCTAACATACGAAACGATCGTGATAATTTCACGAAAAATGTACACATAGTCGCTTATCTAGCGTAGAATGTAGAGAATGTTTAAAATTGTATCGACCTGTCTAAAGTAAAGTGTTTACGTCCGGCATTTTAACTTTCAGACGCACGACGGTCACAAATGAACGATTGTAAAATGTAGCAACTGCTACAAATTATAAAATTACGTGGCGTGGCGTTTCGTCTTTTTGACTTTTCGCACGTACGTATATACAAAAATCAGTTCCCTGGTTGATCCTGCCAGTAGTCATATGCTTGTCTCAAAGATTAAGCCATGCATGTCTCAGTACAAGCCAAATTAAGGTGAAACCGCGAAAGGCTCATTAAATCAGTTATGGTTCCTTAGATTGTACCCAGATTTACTTGGATAACTGTGGTAATTCTAGAGCTAACACATGCAAACAGAGCTCCAACTGGAGACGGAAGGAGTGCTTTTATTAGATCAAAACCAATCGGTGGCGATTTCGGTCGTCATCGTACAATTTGTTGAATCTGAATAACTTTATGCTGATCGCACGGTCTTGCACCGGCGACGTATCTTTCAAATGTCTGCCTTATCAACTGTCGATGGTAGGTTCTGCGCCTACCATGGTTGTAACGGGTAACGGGGAATCAGGGTTCGATTCCGGAGAGGGAGCCTGAGAAACGGCTACCACATCCAAGGAAGGCAGCAGGCGCGCAAATTACCCACTCCCGGCACGGGGAGGTAGTGACGAAAAATAACGATACGGGACTCATCCGAGGCCCCGTAATCGGAATGAGTACACTCTAAACCCTTTAACGAGGATCAATTGGAGGGCAAGTCTGGTGCCAGCAGCCGCGGTAATTCCAGCTCCAATAGCGTATATTAAAGTTGCTGCGGTTAAAAAGCTCGTAGTCGAATTTGTGTCCCGTGCCGCCGGTTCATCGTTCGCGGTGTCAACTGGCGTGTTGCGGGACGTCCTGTCGGTGGGCTTAGCTCGCGAGGGCGGCCCAAGATTAATTTCCCGCCGCGGTGCTCTTCATTGAGTGTCGAGGTGGGCCGACACGTTTACTTTGAACAAATTAGAGTGCTTAAAGCAGGCTAAAATTACGCCTGAATATTCTGTGCATGGAATAATGGAATAGGACCTCGGTTCTATTTTGTTGGTTTTCGGAACCCCGAGGTAATGATTAATAGGAACGGATGGGGGCATTCGTATTGCGACGTTAGAGGTGAAATTCTTGGATCGTCGCAAGACGGACAGAAGCGAAAGCATTTGCCAAAAACGCTTTCATTGATCAAGAACGAAAGTTAGAGGTTCGAAGGCGATCAGATACCGCCCTAGTTCTAACCATAAACGATGCCAGCTAGCGATCCGCCGACGTTCCTCCGATGACTCGGCGGGCAGCTTCCGGGAAACCAAAGCTTTTGGGTTCCGGGGGAAGTATGGTTGCAAAGCTGAAACTTAAAGGAATTGACGGAAGGGCACCACCAGGAGTGGAGCCTGCGGCTTAATTTGACTCAACACGGGAAACCTCATCAGGCCCGGACACCGGAAGGATTGACAGATTGAGAGCTCTTTCTTGATTCGGTGGGTGGTGGTGCATGGCCGTTCTTAGTTGGTGGAGCGATTTGTCTGGTTAATTCCGATAACGAACGAGACTCTTGCCTGCTAAATAGACGTATTTCGACATCTCAAAGGCCCGCCGGTTCCGAGTTCGCTCGGTAATCGTGCGCGGTTTTTACTGTCGGCGTACATACATATCTTCTTAGAGGGACAGGTGGCTTCTAGCCGCACGAGATTGAGCAATAACAGGTCTGTGATGCCCTTAGATGTCCTGGGCCGCACGCGCGCTACACTGAAGGAATCAGCGTGTCCTCCCTGACCGAACGGTCCGGGTAACCCGCTGAACCTCCTTCGTGCTAGGGATTGGGGCTTGCAATTGTTCCCCATGAACGAGGAATTCCCAGTAAGCGTGAGTCATAAGCTCGCGTTGATTACGTCCCTGCCCTTTGTACACACCGCCCGTCGCTACTACCGATTGAATGATTTAGTGAGGTCTTCGGACTGGTGCGCGATGGCGTTTCGACGTCGTCGATGATACTGGGAAGATGACCGAACTTGATCATTTAGAGGAAGTAAAAGTCGTAACAAGGTTTCCGTAGGTGAACCTGCGGAAGGATCATTAACGTGTTTTTTCGTCACATTTGTGCGAAAATAACATTATATCCGATTTATTGAGTTCGAGGTATGTCGCACGGAGTCGACGGTACGTTCAGCCATTTGCGGTACCGTTGCCCGGTCTTCGCCATATATGTAATGTCACTTGCATCACATATGAAGATCGGCCGTTGATATTCCAAGAACGAGTCATGTACGACGTAAAAGCAGTTGCTGTAGTTTTCGAACTTTGCAAGATCGCCGTGTCTAGTAAATGCCTTTGTCAAACAACATAATACATATATAATATATACCCTATAACAGCGTTACCTAAACAAACGATGTGGGACACACTTATTCGTCTGGCGACGGACGACTTACATATGCACTTAGCTGTGTGCGAATATATCACTAAATATCCCTAAAGCAAAAAGACCGCAAGCGGTCCTCGATGTTGGGATGGATATATAATACTCGTATATTTACGAGACTTAAAACGTAGGTGTCCCGGTTTTGTGTTTGTTTGATTGATCAGTTACCACGCTGCATTCATTCGGCACACTCTGCCCGGGAATTGTTGTCTTGTCGGCGAGATGAGATTCCGTAACGGGCAGAACCCGGGTGCCAATATTAATTGATTTAGTTCCACGTGGGAGCTACCTGATAATATTATGATTGTGATGACAAAATGAGGCATTGAAAAACAAGCGAAGCGGTCTTTCTAACTATACTACGGAGTCTGCTGCCACGACGAAGATGACAAAAAGTCGTGTACGTTGTTTTCAGGAGCGGCTAATGCGGTTAGATAACAGATGCATTCGTCATGTACGACGTATAAACGTGCACGATTAGCACGTACGCGACGATGATGACGAAAAAACATTTGCGAACAAGACTGCACGGTGCCGCTGCTACTACGACGATGATGACGATAAATGCTAGTCTTGTACGTTGCCGGAGCTGCTGATGCGGTTGGATAACAATAGGATGCCTTTGTCATGTACGACGTATAAACGTGCAAAACTAGCACGTACGCGACGATGATGACGAAGAGAAAACATCCGGGAACAAAACCGTTGTCTGCGGCGTCCACGACGAAGTTGACGGCAGGCCAAAGGCGCTGGTCTTGTCACGTGCTTCGATTGAACCCTCCAATACGGTTGGATAACAGACGCCTTCGTTTGTCATGGACGACGTATAAACGTGCATACCTAGCACGTACGCGACGATGATGATGACGAATTGTGACGTTTGAGAACAAGACTTTGTGGAGGTTGGGTTCTGTTACTACGAAGGTGATGACCTAAATGTTAGTCTTGTACGTTGTTGGAGCTTTCTCGATGGCGGTTGGGAAACAAGCGGAGTCTTCGTCATGTACGACGTATAAACGTGCACAAATTAGCACGTACGCGACGATGATGACGATGACAGAAGACCTGGAAACAAAACCGCGGTCTGAAAAGCGTCCACGACGAAGTTGACGGCAGGCCAAAGGCTTTGGCCACCTCATGTACTTTGTTTGAACTCTCCAAAACGGTTGGATAACAGACGGCTTCGTTTCATCATGTACGACGTATAAACGTGCACTCTTAAGCACGTACGCGACGATGATGGTGATGACGAATTGACGTTTGAGAACAAGACTTGTTGAGGTTGGGTTCTGTTACGAAGATGATGACGGCCAAAATATGCCAGTCTTGTACGTTGCTGATGCTGCTAATGCGGTGGGATAACAAACGGATGCCTTTGTCATTTACGACGTATAAACGTGCAAAACTAGCACGTACGCGACGATGATGACGAAGAGAAAACATCTGGAAACAAAACCGTTGTCTGCGGCGTCCACGACGAAGTGGACGGCAGGCCAAAGGCGCTGGTCTTGTCACGTGCTTCGATTGAACTCTCCAATACGGTTGGATAACAGACGCCTTCGTTTGTCATGGACGACGTATAAACGTGCATACCTAGCACGTACGCGACGATGATGATGGCGAATTGTGACGTTTGAGAACAAGACTTTGTGGAGGTTGGGTTCTGTTACTACGAAGGTGATGACGATCTAAATGTTAGTCTTGTACGTTGTTGGAACTTTCTCGATGGCGGTTGGGAAACAAGCGGAGTCTTCGTCATGTACGACGTATAAACGTGCAGAAATTAGCACGTACGCGACGATGATGACGATGACAGAAGACCTGGAAACAAAACCGCGGTCTGAGAAGCGTCCACGACGAAGTTGACGGCAGGCCAAAGGCTTGACCACGTCATGTACTTTGTTTGAACTCTCCAAAACGGTTGGATAACAGACGGCTTCGTTTCAACATGTACGACGTATAAACGTGCGCTCTTAAGCACGTACGCGACGATGATGGTGATGACGAATTGACGTTTGAGAACAAGACTTGTTGAGGTTTGGGTTCTGTTACGAAGATGATGACGGTCAAAATATGCCAGTCTTGTACGTTGCTGATGCTGCTAATGCGGTGGGATAACAAACGGATGCCTTTGTCATTTACGACGTATAAACGTGCACAACTTAGCACGTACGCGTAGATTATGACGAAGAGAAAACATCTGGGAACAAAACCGTTGTCTGCGGCGTCCACGACGAAGTTGACGGCAGGCCAAAGGCACTGGTCTTGTCACGTGCTTCGATTGAACTCTCCAATACGGTTGGATAACAGACGCCTTCGTCTTGTCATGAACGACGTATAAACGAGCATACCTAGCACGTACGCGACGACGATGATGATGACGAATTGTGACGTTTGAGAACAAGACTTTGTGGAGGTTGCGTTCTGTTACTACGAAGGTGATGACGACCTAAATGTTAGTCTTGTACGTTGTTGGAGCTTTCTCGACGGCGGTTGGGAAACAAGCGGAGTCTTTGTCATGTACGACGTATAAATGTGCACAATTTAGCACGTACGCGACGATGATGACGATGACAGATGACCTGGAAACGAAACCGCGGTCTGAGAAGCGTCCACGACGAAGTTGACGACATGCCGAAGGCGAAGCTTGTCATGTACGTCGTTTGAACTAACTCTCCCAAACAGTCGGATAACAGACGTCTTCGTTCTTCATGTACGGCGTATAAACGTGAGTTCCCCTAAGCACGTACGCGACGATGATGATAACGAATTGATGTTCGATAACAAGACTGGTCGGAGATGTTACGACGAAGATGACTGCAAAAATGTCTACGGCCATGGTACCTAGATCTTAATAGACCGTTACACAGATGACGACAATAAGATCAGGGGTTTCGTTTTATTACAATTCGATTCCTCGAGGTTTTAAATGTTTTCCGCCAGGCCAATGCGACATCTTTTTTCCTATAGTCCTAGGGAACGTTCCCAGAGGACAACGTTAATTGCCGTCAATCGACGAAACGTACTACACCAATTATAAAGTACTTTATGTATTTTTAGGTGTTCTTTCGCTTTGCGGTGTGTCGTTGATACTCTTACAATGGGTGTGCGTTCCGGACTATTTTTAAATAAACGAAACTTTTACTGGATAGACGTCGAACGTTCCTCGAGAACGATGTTCGCCTATTAATATTTAAGATTACCCTGAACGGTGGATCACTTGGCTCGTGGGTCGATGAAGAACGCAGCTAATTGCGCGTCTAAGTGTGAACTGCAGGACACATGAACATCGACATTTCGAACGCACATTGCGGTCCCCGGACATTCTGTTCCCGGACCACTCCTGGCTGAGGGTCGTGTCAATTTCAAAGACTGCTCGGTTTTAAAAGGTCGCAAGACCGATTGAAATGTCGGAGCGTGTTGGACGTGCGATACGCATGGAACGCATGTTCTGTGTGACGTCCTAAAGCGCGATAGCGAACGGTCGAATAGATAATCTTGTCCTCCGATAGACGTAGAGCACGTGCGAA
>CAXIEJ010000195.1:1542500-1545000 GCA_964023215.1 Eledona agricola | reverse complement strand
CACGTACGCGTCGATGATGACCAATGCAGTGATAGACGGCGAAAAGCAAGCGAGGGGTAATTTAACAATATAAATTTGATGTATGGGAGGGATCACCGTGTTTAGTAGGTGTACTCTAGTTAGTCATGTACGACGTATAAACGGGCAGTCTCTGTCTATTATTTACTTCAGCGTGTGTTTAACATTTCGAACTATAAAACGCACAAGTAGTAAAAGTGGATTTTTGGCAAGCACGTACGCGACGATGATGACAGCAGGGTCGAAACCGAAAGGCAAGCGTGGGGTCCGCGCTCCTTAAAATATCACAAACATTTGATTGTATACACCCATCGGGCGAAAGGGAATCCGGTTCCTATTCCGGAACCCGGCAGCGGAACCGTTTATAAATCGGGCCCTCGCAAGAGAGTTCGTCGGGGTAACCCAAAAGGACCCGGAGACGCCGTCGGGAGATCCGGGAAGAGTTTTCTTTTCTGTATGAGCGTTCGAGTTCCATGGAATCCTCTAGCAGGGAGATATGGTTTGGAACGCGAAGAGCACCGCAGTTGCGGCGGTGTCCGGATCATCCCCTCGGACCTTGAAAATCCGGGAGAGGGCCACGTGGAAACGTCGCGCCGGCTCGTACCCATATCCGCAGCAGGTCTCCAAGGTGAATAGCCTCTAGTCGATAGAATAATGTAGGTAAGGGAAGTCGGCAAATTGGATCCGTAACTTCGGGATAAGGATTGGCTCTGAGGATCGGGGCGTGTCGGGCTTGTCGGGGAAGCGGGTGACGGCTAACGTGCCGGGCCTGGGCGAGGTGAAGCTTGTCTGATCCGAGCCCGGTCCCGTGCCTTGGCCCCCCACGGAACCGTCTTGCTGCGAGGCTCCGGGTGCGCTCGAAAGAGCGTCCGGATGTCCTCTTCGGCCACCATTCAACGATCAGCTCAGAACTGGCACGGACCTGGGGAATCCGACTGTCTAATTAAAACAAAGCATTGCGATGGCCCCAACGGGTGTTGACGCAATGTGATTTCTGCCCAGTGCTCTGAATGTCAACTTGAAGAAATTCAAAAAAGCGCGGGTAAACGGCGGGAGTAACTATGACTCTTGCAACAGTTTGAAAAAAGTCATAGGGCCGACACCTTCTCGTGGTCCCGCTGAGCAATAGTGTTTCTACTATTGGCTAAGTTAATCGGCGCTTAGTGCGAGTACGGCATATATTTGTGTTTATTACTGCGTCATTCCTCTAGTGTAACCACAAGTAGTCGTACGCATTGAGAAACTGATCTAGGACGAACATCAATATGCCTAGAATCCCGGAGAAGCCTAATACGCCTCTGGTTGAAAAGACGGCTATGGGTATAACCACTTCAAAATCGGACTCCCAGAAACCAAATTCGGGAGAGTCGAGGCCGTCTATCGGGGCCTCCGCAGGCGATGCGGGAGGCTTCGTTTGCGAATGTGGTCGGAGCTATGCCATGAAGGCAACTCTGGCTAGACATAAGAAGGAGTGCGGAAAGCGCGACACCACCAAATGTCAGTGGTGCGACGCCAAGTTCGCCACCTTCATCGGAGTGAGGCAGCACGAGAGAAGAGCACATCCTCAACTCTATACTGAGGAGCTCCAAAACAAGTTGCCGGCCTCACAAAGCGAACTCATGGGTAAGATCTCCGTAGTGGAAGCCAAAGCCAGTAACGGCATATTTTATAAAAATATGATGGCTGCCACAGGTCTGACTCACCAGCAGGTCAGATCGATCAGGGAAAAACCGGAGTACCGGGCATATTTAGAGAGAGCGAAGAGGGCGTTGGTTAGTTCCCCCCCCAAGACCAACAGCCCCATCGACGTTTCGACTGGAGCAATTCCTAAAAGAGTTGTCTCTGGAAGAACGGCGACAGTACGCCTCTCCAGGCCGACCACCTTGCCACCGGCCCCTAGGGCCGAGAAAGCCAGCTCCGGATCGGCAAACACGGCGACCAGACTTTCCACGGTCCGCCGAGTTTCTGGAAGCACTGGTGCCGTTCCGAAAAGAACGGTCACCAGGAAAACAGAAACAAAAGCCGAGCAGAACACCCTGACCAGCGGCATGAGTAAGCAGTTGAGGCCAGATTCTAACACCGAAACCTCACCCATGGCGAACACCCAAAAAGAGACGACCATCAGTCTCATCCGCAAATCAAAAATGCTGAGTAGTAGTGAAGGTGTGGATAACTGTATTGTCCTGTTGGATTCTCCTCCACCTATAACAACTGAACAACAGCAAACGGATATCGGAGGGGGACTCCCTGCACGGGAAAAGCCCGTGGAGGACCTCGAGAAACCAAACCACCCGTCTAGGTATTCACCAACAAGCACGACCACCTGTGCTCCCGGGCCCGAAAGGGCCACGATCGTTTTAGTCCAGCAGACCAGGACAAGAGTCCTGAGAAGGCGAAGCCGCAGCGTGCCGCCTCCCACACCTGCTTCGCCAGTCTGCGCCGTCGAGGATGGGGAGCCACCCCAAGTGTTAGCCGGATACCT
>CAXIEJ010000195.1:1527500-1537500 GCA_964023215.1 Eledona agricola | reverse complement strand
TATTCTTGTAAAAAATGCAATAAATCAAAAATAAGCCCGACAAATTTATATAAATATATATATAAATAATATTTATATATAAAGAGATAGTCAAAATCGTCGCATTTATTTTATTTGAAACATTTTCGTTGAAAATTCGAAAAAATGCAACAATCATTCCGTATTCATTATAGTTTAGTATTCTTGTGAAAAATGCAATAAATCGAAAATAGATCCGACAAATTTATATAAATATGTATATAAATAATATTTATAATTTTTATATATAAAGAGATAGTCAAAATCGTCGCATTTATTTTATTTGAAACGTTTCCGTTGAAAATTCGTAAAAATGCAACAATCATTCCGTATTCATTATAGTTTAGTATTCTTGTGAAAAATGCAATAAATCGAAAATAGATCCGACAAATTTATATAAATATGTATATAAATAATATTTATAATATTTGTATATATAGAGATAGTCAAAATCGTCGCATTTATTTTATTTGAAACGACTCCGATGAAAACTTGTAAAATTTCGACAAACAGTCGGCGTTTATTATACTTTAGTATATTTGTCGACAAATGTCTTTATTCGACACTAAGTCCGACGAATTCGTCTCCGAAGAATAAATCGTGAAAATCGTCGCTTTTATTTAATTTCAACTTTTGCCGATGAAAACTTGTAAAACTTCGACAAACAGTCGGCGATTATTATACTTTAGTATATTCGTCGACAAATGTCTTTATTCGACACTAAGTCCGACGAATTCGTCTCCGAAAGACAAATCGTGAAAATCGTCGCTTTTATTTAATTTCAACTTTTGCCGATGAAAACTTGTTAAATTTCGACAAACAGTCGGCGTTCATTATACTTTAGTATATTCGTCGACAAATGTCTTTATTCGACACTAAGTCCGATGAATTCGTCTCCGAATAAAACGTGAAAATCGTCGCTTTTATTTAATTTCAACTTTTGCCGATGAAAACTTGTAAAATTTCGACAAACAGTCGGCGTTCATTATATTTTAGTATATTCGACGACAAATGTCTTTATTCGACACTAAGTCCGATGAATTCGTCTCAGAAGGATAAATCGTTAAAATCGTCGCTTTTATTTAATTTCAACTTTTGCCGATGAAAACTTGTAAAATTTCGACAAACAGTCGGCGTTCATTATACTTTAGTATGTTCGTCGACAAATGTCTTTATTCGACACTAAGTCCGACGAATTCGTCTCCGAAGAATAAATCGTGAAAATCGTCGCTTCTATTTAATTTCAACTTTTGCCGATGAAATCTTTTAAAATTTCGACAAACAGTCGGCGTTCATTATACTTTAGTATGTTCGTCGACAAATGTCTTTATTCGACACTAAGTCCGATGAATTCGCCTCCGAAGAATAAATCGTGAAAATCGTCGCTTTTATTTAATTTCAACTTTTGCCGATGAAAACTTGTAAAATTTCGACAAACAGTCGGCGTTCATTATACTTTAGTATGTTCGTCGACAAATGTCTTTATTCGACACTAAGTCCGACGAATTCGTCTCCGAAGAATAAATCGTGAAAATCGTCGCTTCTATTTAATTTCAACTTTTGCCGATGAAATCTTTTAAAATTTCGACAAACAGTCGGCGTTCATTATACTTTAGTATGTTCGTCGACAAATGTCTTTATTCGACACTAAGTCCGACGAATTCGTCTCCGAAGAATAAATCGTGAAAATCGTCGCTTCTATTTAATTTCAACTTTTGCCGATGAAATCTTTTAAAATTTCGACAAACAGTCGGCGTTCATTATACTTTAGTATGTTCGTCGACAAATGTCTTTATTCGACACTAAGTCCGATGAATTCGTCTCCGAAGAATAAATCGTGAAAATCGTCGCTTCTATTTAATTTCAACTTTTGCCGATGAAATCTTTTAAAATTTCGACAAACAGTCGGCGTTCATTATACTTTAGTATATTCGACGACAAATGTCTTTATTCGACACTAAGTCCGATGAATTCGTCTCCGAAAGATAAATCGTTAAAATCGTCGCTTTTATTTAATTTCAACTTTTGCCGATGAAAACTTGTAAAATTTCGACAAACAGTCGGCGTTCATTATACTTTAGTATGTTCGTCGACAAATGTCTTTATTCGACACTAAGTCCGACGAATTCGTTTCCGAAGAATAAATCGTGAAAATCGTCGCTTTTATTTAATTTCAACTTGTGCCGATGAAAACTTGTAAAATTTCGACAAACAGTCGGCGTTCATTATATTTTAGTATATTCGACGACAAATGTCTTTATTCGACACCAAGTCCGACGAATTCGTCTCCGAAGAATAAAACGTTAAAATCGTCGCTTTTATTTAATTTCAACTTTTGCCGATGAAAACTTGTAAAATTTCGACAAACAGTCGGCGTTCATTATACTTTAGTATGTTCGTCGACAAATGTCTTTATTCGACACTAAGTCCGACGAATTCGTTTCCGAAGAATAAATCGTGAAAATCGTCGCTTTTATTTAATTTCAACTTGTGCCGATGAAAACTTGTAAAATTTCGACAAACAGTCGGCGTTCATTATATTTTAGTATATTCGACGACAAATGTCTTTATTCGACACTAAGTCCGACGAATTCGTCTCCGAAGAATAAAACGTTAAAATCGTCGCTTTTATTTAATTTCAACTTTTGCCGATGAAAACTTGTAAAATTTCGACAAACAGTCGGCGTTCATTATACTTTAGTATGTTTGTCGACAAATGTCTTTATTCGACACCAAGTCCGACGAATTCGTCTCCGAAGAATAAATCGTAAAAATCGTCGCTTTTATTTAATTTCAACTTTTGCCGATGAAAACTTGTAAAATTTCGACAAACAGTCGGCGTTCATTATACTTTAGTATGTTTGTCGACAAATGTCTTTATTCGACACTAAGTCCGACGAATTCGTCTCCGAAGAATAAATCGTGAAAATCGTCGCTTCTATTTAATTTCAACTTTTGCCGATGAAAACTTGTAAAATTTCGACAAACAGTCGGCGTTCATTATACTTTAGTATATTTGTCGACAAATGTCTTTATTCGACACTAAGTCCGACGAATTCGTCTCCGAAGGATAAATCGTAAAAATCGTCGCTTTTATTTAATTTCAACTTTTGCCGATGAAAACTTGTAAAATTTCGACAAACAGTCGGCGTTCATTATAGTAAAGGAGTGTAACTTTTAAAAATAATTTTTTTAAACTTTTTAATGTACCACAGACATTCAATAATTAATAATATGTATTAATAATAAAAGTACATGAAATTCTGAACCATAAAATATAAGATATTTCCCAACGGGAAAATTTATTTTACCATTGGTTATAATAGGCGCTCCCCGTCCGCGCGTACAGCTCCGAACCGTGACCGCTTGCTATATATGTAGGCGACAAGCCTCGTGGGGTCCGTCTACAGTTAGACTTTGGTCTGAACACACAGCGTGGTCGCGGAATCGACAAATTTATTTAAGTTTGTTCTCCTTATGCGATTCAATGTATGAGAATTGAAAAAAACTTTAGTTTTTTTTCGAAAAAATTTTCGTTTACTCACTGCGTTCCAGGCGCTAACATACGAAACGATCGTGATAATTTCACGAAAAATGTACACATAGTCGCTTATCTAGCGTAGAATGTAGAGAATGTTTAAAATTGTATCGACCTGTCTAAAGTAAAGTGTTTACGTCCGGCATTTTAACTTTCAGACGCACGACGGTCACAAATGAACGATTGTAAAATGTAGCAACTGCTACAAATTATAAAATTACGTGGCGTGGCGTTTCGTCTTTTTGACTTTTCGCACGTACGTATATACAAAAATCAGTTCCCTGGTTGATCCTGCCAGTAGTCATATGCTTGTCTCAAAGATTAAGCCATGCATGTCTCAGTACAAGCCAAATTAAGGTGAAACCGCGAAAGGCTCATTAAATCAGTTATGGTTCCTTAGATTGTACCCAGATTTACTTGGATAACTGTGGTAATTCTAGAGCTAACACATGCAAACAGAGCTCCAACTGGAGACGGAAGGAGTGCTTTTATTAGATCAAAACCAATCGGTGGCGATTTCGGTCGTCATCGTACAATTTGTTGAATCTGAATAACTTTATGCTGATCGCACGGTCTTGCACCGGCGACGTATCTTTCAAATGTCTGCCTTATCAACTGTCGATGGTAGGTTCTGCGCCTACCATGGTTGTAACGGGTAACGGGGAATCAGGGTTCGATTCCGGAGAGGGAGCCTGAGAAACGGCTACCACATCCAAGGAAGGCAGCAGGCGCGCAAATTACCCACTCCCGGCACGGGGAGGTAGTGACGAAAAATAACGATACGGGACTCATCCGAGGCCCCGTAATCGGAATGAGTACACTCTAAACCCTTTAACGAGGATCAATTGGAGGGCAAGTCTGGTGCCAGCAGCCGCGGTAATTCCAGCTCCAATAGCGTATATTAAAGTTGCTGCGGTTAAAAAGCTCGTAGTCGAATTTGTGTCCCGTGCCGCCGGTTCATCGTTCGCGGTGTCAACTGGCGTGTTGCGGGACGTCCTGTCGGTGGGCTTAGCTCGCGAGGGCGGCCCAAGATTAATTTCCCGCCGCGGTGCTCTTCATTGAGTGTCGAGGTGGGCCGACACGTTTACTTTGAACAAATTAGAGTGCTTAAAGCAGGCTAAAATTACGCCTGAATATTCTGTGCATGGAATAATGGAATAGGACCTCGGTTCTATTTTGTTGGTTTTCGGAACCCCGAGGTAATGATTAATAGGAACGGATGGGGGCATTCGTATTGCGACGTTAGAGGTGAAATTCTTGGATCGTCGCAAGACGGACAGAAGCGAAAGCATTTGCCAAAAACGCTTTCATTGATCAAGAACGAAAGTTAGAGGTTCGAAGGCGATCAGATACCGCCCTAGTTCTAACCATAAACGATGCCAGCTAGCGATCCGCCGACGTTCCTCCGATGACTCGGCGGGCAGCTTCCGGGAAACCAAAGCTTTTGGGTTCCGGGGGAAGTATGGTTGCAAAGCTGAAACTTAAAGGAATTGACGGAAGGGCACCACCAGGAGTGGAGCCTGCGGCTTAATTTGACTCAACACGGGAAACCTCATCAGGCCCGGACACCGGAAGGATTGACAGATTGAGAGCTCTTTCTTGATTCGGTGGGTGGTGGTGCATGGCCGTTCTTAGTTGGTGGAGCGATTTGTCTGGTTAATTCCGATAACGAACGAGACTCTTGCCTGCTAAATAGACGTATTTCGACATCTCAAAGGCCCGCCGGTTCCGAGTTCGCTCGGTAATCGTGCGCGGTTTTTACTGTCGGCGTACATACATATCTTCTTAGAGGGACAGGTGGCTTCTAGCCGCACGAGATTGAGCAATAACAGGTCTGTGATGCCCTTAGATGTCCTGGGCCGCACGCGCGCTACACTGAAGGAATCAGCGTGTCCTCCCTGACCGAACGGTCCGGGTAACCCGCTGAACCTCCTTCGTGCTAGGGATTGGGGCTTGCAATTGTTCCCCATGAACGAGGAATTCCCAGTAAGCGTGAGTCATAAGCTCGCGTTGATTACGTCCCTGCCCTTTGTACACACCGCCCGTCGCTACTACCGATTGAATGATTTAGTGAGGTCTTCGGACTGGTGCGCGATGGCGTTTCGACGTCGTCGATGATACTGGGAAGATGACCGAACTTGATCATTTAGAGGAAGTAAAAGTCGTAACAAGGTTTCCGTAGGTGAACCTGCGGAAGGATCATTAACGTGTTTTTTCGTCACATTTGTGCGAAAATAACATTATATCCGATTTATTGAGTTCGAGGTATGTCGCACGGAGTCGACGGTACGTTCAGCCATTTGCGGTACCGTTGCCCGGTCTTCGCCATATATGTAATGTCACTTGCATCACATATGAAGATCGGCCGTTGATATTCCAAGAACGAGTCATGTACGACGTAAAAGCAGTTGCTGTAGTTTTCGAACTTTGCAAGATCGCCGTGTCTAGTAAATGCCTTTGTCAAACAACATAATACATATATAATATATACCCTATAACAGCGTTACCTAAACAAACGATGTGGGACACACTTATTCGTCTGGCGACGGACGACTTACATATGCACTTAGCTGTGTGCGAATATATCACTAAATATCCCTAAAGCAAAAAGACCGCAAGCGGTCCTCGATGTTGGGATGGATATATAATACTCGTATATTTACGAGACTTAAAACGTAGGTGTCCCGGTTTTGTGTTTGTTTGATTGATCAGTTACCACGCTGCATTCATTCGGCACACTCTGCCCGGGAATTGTTGTCTTGTCGGCGAGATGAGATTCCGTAACGGGCAGAACCCGGGTGCCAATATTAATTGATTTAGTTCCACGTGGGAGCTACCTGATAATATTATGATTGTGATGACAAAATGAGGCATTGAAAAACAAGCGAAGCGGTCTTTCTAACTATACTACGGAGTCTGCTGCCACGACGAAGATGACAAAAAGTCGTGTACGTTGTTTTCAGGAGCGGCTAATGCGGTTAGATAACAGATGCATTCGTCATGTACGACGTATAAACGTGCACGATTAGCACGTACGCGACGATGATGACGAAAAAACATTTGCGAACAAGACTGCACGGTGCCGCTGCTACTACGACGATGATGACGATAAATGCTAGTCTTGTACGTTGCCGGAGCTGCTGATGCGGTTGGATAACAATAGGATGCCTTTGTCATGTACGACGTATAAACGTGCAAAACTAGCACGTACGCGACGATGATGACGAAGAGAAAACATCCGGGAACAAAACCGTTGTCTGCGGCGTCCACGACGAAGTTGACGGCAGGCCAAAGGCGCTGGTCTTGTCACGTGCTTCGATTGAACCCTCCAATACGGTTGGATAACAGACGCCTTCGTTTGTCATGGACGACGTATAAACGTGCATACCTAGCACGTACGCGACGATGATGATGACGAATTGTGACGTTTGAGAACAAGACTTTGTGGAGGTTGGGTTCTGTTACTACGAAGGTGATGACCTAAATGTTAGTCTTGTACGTTGTTGGAGCTTTCTCGATGGCGGTTGGGAAACAAGCGGAGTCTTCGTCATGTACGACGTATAAACGTGCACAAATTAGCACGTACGCGACGATGATGACGATGACAGAAGACCTGGAAACAAAACCGCGGTCTGAAAAGCGTCCACGACGAAGTTGACGGCAGGCCAAAGGCTTTGGCCACCTCATGTACTTTGTTTGAACTCTCCAAAACGGTTGGATAACAGACGGCTTCGTTTCATCATGTACGACGTATAAACGTGCACTCTTAAGCACGTACGCGACGATGATGGTGATGACGAATTGACGTTTGAGAACAAGACTTGTTGAGGTTGGGTTCTGTTACGAAGATGATGACGGCCAAAATATGCCAGTCTTGTACGTTGCTGATGCTGCTAATGCGGTGGGATAACAAACGGATGCCTTTGTCATTTACGACGTATAAACGTGCAAAACTAGCACGTACGCGACGATGATGACGAAGAGAAAACATCTGGAAACAAAACCGTTGTCTGCGGCGTCCACGACGAAGTGGACGGCAGGCCAAAGGCGCTGGTCTTGTCACGTGCTTCGATTGAACTCTCCAATACGGTTGGATAACAGACGCCTTCGTTTGTCATGGACGACGTATAAACGTGCATACCTAGCACGTACGCGACGATGATGATGGCGAATTGTGACGTTTGAGAACAAGACTTTGTGGAGGTTGGGTTCTGTTACTACGAAGGTGATGACGATCTAAATGTTAGTCTTGTACGTTGTTGGAACTTTCTCGATGGCGGTTGGGAAACAAGCGGAGTCTTCGTCATGTACGACGTATAAACGTGCAGAAATTAGCACGTACGCGACGATGATGACGATGACAGAAGACCTGGAAACAAAACCGCGGTCTGAGAAGCGTCCACGACGAAGTTGACGGCAGGCCAAAGGCTTGACCACGTCATGTACTTTGTTTGAACTCTCCAAAACGGTTGGATAACAGACGGCTTCGTTTCAACATGTACGACGTATAAACGTGCGCTCTTAAGCACGTACGCGACGATGATGGTGATGACGAATTGACGTTTGAGAACAAGACTTGTTGAGGTTTGGGTTCTGTTACGAAGATGATGACGGTCAAAATATGCCAGTCTTGTACGTTGCTGATGCTGCTAATGCGGTGGGATAACAAACGGATGCCTTTGTCATTTACGACGTATAAACGTGCACAACTTAGCACGTACGCGTAGATTATGACGAAGAGAAAACATCTGGGAACAAAACCGTTGTCTGCGGCGTCCACGACGAAGTTGACGGCAGGCCAAAGGCACTGGTCTTGTCACGTGCTTCGATTGAACTCTCCAATACGGTTGGATAACAGACGCCTTCGTCTTGTCATGAACGACGTATAAACGAGCATACCTAGCACGTACGCGACGACGATGATGATGACGAATTGTGACGTTTGAGAACAAGACTTTGTGGAGGTTGCGTTCTGTTACTACGAAGGTGATGACGACCTAAATGTTAGTCTTGTACGTTGTTGGAGCTTTCTCGACGGCGGTTGGGAAACAAGCGGAGTCTTTGTCATGTACGACGTATAAATGTGCACAATTTAGCACGTACGCGACGATGATGACGATGACAGATGACCTGGAAACGAAACCGCGGTCTGAGAAGCGTCCACGACGAAGTTGACGACATGCCGAAGGCGAAGCTTGTCATGTACGTCGTTTGAACTAACTCTCCCAAACAGTCGGATAACAGACGTCTTCGTTCTTCATGTACGGCGTATAAACGTGAGTTCCCCTAAGCACGTACGCGACGATGATGATAACGAATTGATGTTCGATAACAAGACTGGTCGGAGATGTTACGACGAAGATGACTGCAAAAATGTCTACGGCCATGGTACCTAGATCTTAATAGACCGTTACACAGATGACGACAATAAGATCAGGAGTTTCGTTTTATTACAATTCGATTCCTCGAGGTTTTAAATGTTTTCCGCCAGGCCAATGCGACATCTTTTTTCCTATAGTCCTAGGGAACGTTCCCAGAGGACAACGTTAATTGCCGTCAATCGACGAAACGTACTACACCAATTATAAAGTACTTTATGTATTTTTAGGTGTTCTTTCGCTTTGCGGTGTGTCGTTGATACTCTTACAATGGGTGTGCGTTCCGGACTATTTTTAAATAAACGAAACTTTTACTGGATAGACGTCGAACGTTCCTCGAGAACGATGTTCGCCTATTAATATTTAAGATTACCCTGAACGGTGGATCACTTGGCTCGTGGGTCGATGAAGAACGCAGCTAATTGCGCGTCTAAGTGTGAACTGCAGGACACATGAACATCGACATTTCGAACGCACATTGCGGTCCCCGGACATTCTGTTCCCGGACCACTCCTGGCTGAGGGTCGTGTCAATTTCAAAGACTGCTCGGTTTTAAAAGGTCGCAAGACCGATTGAAATGTCGGAGCGTGTTGGACGTGCGATACGCATGGAACGCATGTTCTGTGTGACGTCCTAAAGCGCGATAGCGAACGGTCGAATAGATAATCTTGTCCTCCGATAGACGTAGAGCACGTGCGAACTGTTGTATTACATTCGTTGAACGTGTTAAGATCGTCTTGAAAAGGAAAGTGTTCTTTAGTAGATCATCACACGATGGTACGAGATCGAAGAGAATCTCTCTTGTCCACGGATAGACGTAAAGCACGTGCGATGCATTAATCGATAAACGTGCGATGATCGTTTTGAACTGGAAAGAGTTTTCTCTTGTCCACGGATAGACGTAGAGCACGTGCGATTTATAGGTCGATGAACGTGCGATGATCATTTTGAACTGGAAAGAGTTTTCTCTTGTCCACGGATAGACGTAGAGCACGTGCGATGCATAAATCGATAAACGTGCGATGATCGTTTTGAACTGGAAAGAGTTTTCTCTTGTCCACGGATA
>CAXIEJ010000195.1:1507500-1517500 GCA_964023215.1 Eledona agricola | reverse complement strand
AAATCTTTTAAAATTTCGACAAACAGTCGGCGTTCATTATACTTTAGTATGTTCGTCGACAAATGTCTTTATTCGACACTAAGTCCGATGAATTCGCCTCCGAAGAATAAATCGTGAAAATCGTCGCTTTTATTTAATTTCAACTTTTGCCGATGAAAACTTGTAAAATTTCGACAAACAGTCGGCGTTCATTATACTTTAGTATGTTCGTCGACAAATGTCTTTATTCGACACTAAGTCCGACGAATTCGTCTCCGAAGAATAAATCGTGAAAATCGTCGCTTCTATTTAATTTCAACTTTTGCCGATGAAATCTTTTAAAATTTCGACAAACAGTCGGCGTTCATTATACTTTAGTATGTTCGTCGACAAATGTCTTTATTCGACACTAAGTCCGACGAATTCGTCTCAGAAGGATAAATCGTTAAAATCGTCGCTTTTATTTAATTTCAACTTTTGCCGATGAAAACTTGTAAAATTTCGACAAACAGTCGGCGTTCATTATATTTTAGTATATTCGACGACAAATGTCTTTATTCGACACTAAGTCCGATGAATTCGTCTCAGAAGGATAAATCGTTAAAATCGTCGCTTTTATTTAATTTCAACTTTTGCCGATGAAAACTTGTAAAATTTCGACAAACAGTCGGCGTTCATTATACTTTAGTATGTTCGTCGACAAATGTCTTTATTCGACACTAAGTCCGACGAATTCGTCTCCGAAGAATAAATCGTGAAAATCGTCGCTTCTATTTAATTTCAACTTTTGCCGATGAAATCTTTTAAAATTTCGACAAACAGTCGGCGTTCATTATACTTTAGTATGTTCGTCGACAAATGTCTTTATTCGACACTAAGTCCGATGAATTCGCCTCCGAAGAATAAATCGTGAAAATCGTCGCTTTTATTTAATTTCAACTTTTGCCGATGAAAACTTGTAAAATTTCGACAAACAGTCGGCGTTCATTATACTTTAGTATGTTCGTCGACAAATGTCTTTATTCGACACTAAGTCCGACGAATTCGTCTCCGAAGAATAAATCGTGAAAATCGTCGCTTCTATTTAATTTCAACTTTTGCCGATGAAATCTTTTAAAATTTCGACAAACAGTCGGCGTTCATTATACTTTAGTATGTTCGTCGACAAATGTCTTTATTCGACACTAAGTCCGACGAATTCGTCTCCGAAGAATAAATCGTGAAAATCGTCGCTTCTATTTAATTTCAACTTTTGCCGATGAAATCTTTTAAAATTTCGACAAACAGTCGGCGTTCATTATACTTTAGTATGTTCGTCGACAAATGTCTTTATTCGACACTAAGTCCGATGAATTCGTCTCCGAAGAATAAATCGTGAAAATCGTCGCTTCTATTTAATTTCAACTTTTGCCGATGAAATCTTTTAAAATTTCGACAAACAGTCGGCGTTCATTATACTTTAGTATATTCGACGACAAATGTCTTTATTCGACACTAAGTCCGATGAATTCGTCTCCGAAAGATAAATCGTTAAAATCGTCGCTTTTATTTAATTTCAACTTTTGCCGATGAAAACTTGTAAAATTTCGACAAACAGTCGGCGTTCATTATACTTTAGTATGTTCGTCGACAAATGTCTTTATTCGACACTAAGTCCGACGAATTCGTTTCCGAAGAATAAATCGTGAAAATCGTCGCTTTTATTTAATTTCAACTTGTGCCGATGAAAACTTGTAAAATTTCGACAAACAGTCGGCGTTCATTATATTTTAGTATATTCGACGACAAATGTCTTTATTCGACACCAAGTCCGACGAATTCGTCTCCGAAGAATAAAACGTTAAAATCGTCGCTTTTATTTAATTTCAACTTTTGCCGATGAAAACTTGTAAAATTTCGACAAACAGTCGGCGTTCATTATACTTTAGTATGTTCGTCGACAAATGTCTTTATTCGACACTAAGTCCGACGAATTCGTTTCCGAAGAATAAATCGTGAAAATCGTCGCTTTTATTTAATTTCAACTTGTGCCGATGAAAACTTGTAAAATTTCGACAAACAGTCGGCGTTCATTATATTTTAGTATATTCGACGACAAATGTCTTTATTCGACACTAAGTCCGACGAATTCGTCTCCGAAGAATAAAACGTTAAAATCGTCGCTTTTATTTAATTTCAACTTTTGCCGATGAAAACTTGTAAAATTTCGACAAACAGTCGGCGTTCATTATACTTTAGTATGTTTGTCGACAAATGTCTTTATTCGACACCAAGTCCGACGAATTCGTCTCCGAAGAATAAATCGTAAAAATCGTCGCTTTTATTTAATTTCAACTTTTGCCGATGAAAACTTGTAAAATTTCGACAAACAGTCGGCGTTCATTATACTTTAGTATGTTTGTCGACAAATGTCTTTATTCGACACTAAGTCCGACGAATTCGTCTCCGAAGAATAAATCGTGAAAATCGTCGCTTCTATTTAATTTCAACTTTTGCCGATGAAAACTTGTAAAATTTCGACAAACAGTCGGCGTTCATTATACTTTAGTATATTTGTCGACAAATGTCTTTATTCGACACTAAGTCCGACGAATTCGTCTCCGAAGGATAAATCGTAAAAATCGTCGCTTTTATTTAATTTCAACTTTTGCCGATGAAAACTTGTAAAATTTCGACAAACAGTCGGCGTTCATTATAGTAAAGGAGTGTAACTTTTAAAAATAATTTTTTTAAACTTTTTAATGTACCACAGACATTCAATAATTAATAATATGTATTAATAATAAAAGTACATGAAATTCTGAACCATAAAATATAAGATATTTCCCAACGGGAAAATTTATTTTACCATTGGTTATAATAGGCGCTCCCCGTCCGCGCGTACAGCTCCGAACCGTGACCGCTTGCTATATATGTAGGCGACAAGCCTCGTGGGGTCCGTCTACAGTTAGACTTTGGTCTGAACACACAGCGTGGTCGCGGAATCGACAAATTTATTTAAGTTTGTTCTCCTTATGCGATTCAATGTATGAGAATTGAAAAAAACTTTAGTTTTTTTTCGAAAAAATTTTCGTTTACTCACTGCGTTCCAGGCGCTAACATACGAAACGATCGTGATAATTTCACGAAAAATGTACACATAGTCGCTTATCTAGCGTAGAATGTAGAGAATGTTTAAAATTGTATCGACCTGTCTAAAGTAAAGTGTTTACGTCCGGCATTTTAACTTTCAGACGCACGACGGTCACAAATGAACGATTGTAAAATGTAGCAACTGCTACAAATTATAAAATTACGTGGCGTGGCGTTTCGTCTTTTTGACTTTTCGCACGTACGTATATACAAAAATCAGTTCCCTGGTTGATCCTGCCAGTAGTCATATGCTTGTCTCAAAGATTAAGCCATGCATGTCTCAGTACAAGCCAAATTAAGGTGAAACCGCGAAAGGCTCATTAAATCAGTTATGGTTCCTTAGATTGTACCCAGATTTACTTGGATAACTGTGGTAATTCTAGAGCTAACACATGCAAACAGAGCTCCAACTGGAGACGGAAGGAGTGCTTTTATTAGATCAAAACCAATCGGTGGCGATTTCGGTCGTCATCGTACAATTTGTTGAATCTGAATAACTTTATGCTGATCGCACGGTCTTGCACCGGCGACGTATCTTTCAAATGTCTGCCTTATCAACTGTCGATGGTAGGTTCTGCGCCTACCATGGTTGTAACGGGTAACGGGGAATCAGGGTTCGATTCCGGAGAGGGAGCCTGAGAAACGGCTACCACATCCAAGGAAGGCAGCAGGCGCGCAAATTACCCACTCCCGGCACGGGGAGGTAGTGACGAAAAATAACGATACGGGACTCATCCGAGGCCCCGTAATCGGAATGAGTACACTCTAAACCCTTTAACGAGGATCAATTGGAGGGCAAGTCTGGTGCCAGCAGCCGCGGTAATTCCAGCTCCAATAGCGTATATTAAAGTTGCTGCGGTTAAAAAGCTCGTAGTCGAATTTGTGTCCCGTGCCGCCGGTTCATCGTTCGCGGTGTCAACTGGCGTGTTGCGGGACGTCCTGTCGGTGGGCTTAGCTCGCGAGGGCGGCCCAAGATTAATTTCCCGCCGCGGTGCTCTTCATTGAGTGTCGAGGTGGGCCGACACGTTTACTTTGAACAAATTAGAGTGCTTAAAGCAGGCTAAAATTACGCCTGAATATTCTGTGCATGGAATAATGGAATAGGACCTCGGTTCTATTTTGTTGGTTTTCGGAACCCCGAGGTAATGATTAATAGGAACGGATGGGGGCATTCGTATTGCGACGTTAGAGGTGAAATTCTTGGATCGTCGCAAGACGGACAGAAGCGAAAGCATTTGCCAAAAACGCTTTCATTGATCAAGAACGAAAGTTAGAGGTTCGAAGGCGATCAGATACCGCCCTAGTTCTAACCATAAACGATGCCAGCTAGCGATCCGCCGACGTTCCTCCGATGACTCGGCGGGCAGCTTCCGGGAAACCAAAGCTTTTGGGTTCCGGGGGAAGTATGGTTGCAAAGCTGAAACTTAAAGGAATTGACGGAAGGGCACCACCAGGAGTGGAGCCTGCGGCTTAATTTGACTCAACACGGGAAACCTCATCAGGCCCGGACACCGGAAGGATTGACAGATTGAGAGCTCTTTCTTGATTCGGTGGGTGGTGGTGCATGGCCGTTCTTAGTTGGTGGAGCGATTTGTCTGGTTAATTCCGATAACGAACGAGACTCTTGCCTGCTAAATAGACGTATTTCGACATCTCAAAGGCCCGCCGGTTCCGAGTTCGCTCGGTAATCGTGCGCGGTTTTTACTGTCGGCGTACATACATATCTTCTTAGAGGGACAGGTGGCTTCTAGCCGCACGAGATTGAGCAATAACAGGTCTGTGATGCCCTTAGATGTCCTGGGCCGCACGCGCGCTACACTGAAGGAATCAGCGTGTCCTCCCTGACCGAACGGTCCGGGTAACCCGCTGAACCTCCTTCGTGCTAGGGATTGGGGCTTGCAATTGTTCCCCATGAACGAGGAATTCCCAGTAAGCGTGAGTCATAAGCTCGCGTTGATTACGTCCCTGCCCTTTGTACACACCGCCCGTCGCTACTACCGATTGAATGATTTAGTGAGGTCTTCGGACTGGTGCGCGATGGCGTTTCGACGTCGTCGATGATACTGGGAAGATGACCGAACTTGATCATTTAGAGGAAGTAAAAGTCGTAACAAGGTTTCCGTAGGTGAACCTGCGGAAGGATCATTAACGTGTTTTTTCGTCACATTTGTGCGAAAATAACATTATATCCGATTTATTGAGTTCGAGGTATGTCGCACGGAGTCGACGGTACGTTCAGCCATTTGCGGTACCGTTGCCCGGTCTTCGCCATATATGTAATGTCACTTGCATCACATATGAAGATCGGCCGTTGATATTCCAAGAACGAGTCATGTACGACGTAAAAGCAGTTGCTGTAGTTTTCGAACTTTGCAAGATCGCCGTGTCTAGTAAATGCCTTTGTCAAACAACATAATACATATATAATATATACCCTATAACAGCGTTACCTAAACAAACGATGTGGGACACACTTATTCGTCTGGCGACGGACGACTTACATATGCACTTAGCTGTGTGCGAATATATCACTAAATATCCCTAAAGCAAAAAGACCGCAAGCGGTCCTCGATGTTGGGATGGATATATAATACTCGTATATTTACGAGACTTAAAACGTAGGTGTCCCGGTTTTGTGTTTGTTTGATTGATCAGTTACCACGCTGCATTCATTCGGCACACTCTGCCCGGGAATTGTTGTCTTGTCGGCGAGATGAGATTCCGTAACGGGCAGAACCCGGGTGCCAATATTAATTGATTTAGTTCCACGTGGGAGCTACCTGATAATATTATGATTGTGATGACAAAATGAGGCATTGAAAAACAAGCGAAGCGGTCTTTCTAACTATACTACGGAGTCTGCTGCCACGACGAAGATGACAAAAAGTCGTGTACGTTGTTTTCAGGAGCGGCTAATGCGGTTAGATAACAGATGCATTCGTCATGTACGACGTATAAACGTGCACGATTAGCACGTACGCGACGATGATGACGAAAAAACATTTGCGAACAAGACTGCACGGTGCCGCTGCTACTACGACGATGATGACGATAAATGCTAGTCTTGTACGTTGCCGGAGCTGCTGATGCGGTTGGATAACAATAGGATGCCTTTGTCATGTACGACGTATAAACGTGCAAAACTAGCACGTACGCGACGATGATGACGAAGAGAAAACATCCGGGAACAAAACCGTTGTCTGCGGCGTCCACGACGAAGTTGACGGCAGGCCAAAGGCGCTGGTCTTGTCACGTGCTTCGATTGAACCCTCCAATACGGTTGGATAACAGACGCCTTCGTTTGTCATGGACGACGTATAAACGTGCATACCTAGCACGTACGCGACGATGATGATGACGAATTGTGACGTTTGAGAACAAGACTTTGTGGAGGTTGGGTTCTGTTACTACGAAGGTGATGACCTAAATGTTAGTCTTGTACGTTGTTGGAGCTTTCTCGATGGCGGTTGGGAAACAAGCGGAGTCTTCGTCATGTACGACGTATAAACGTGCACAAATTAGCACGTACGCGACGATGATGACGATGACAGAAGACCTGGAAACAAAACCGCGGTCTGAAAAGCGTCCACGACGAAGTTGACGGCAGGCCAAAGGCTTTGGCCACCTCATGTACTTTGTTTGAACTCTCCAAAACGGTTGGATAACAGACGGCTTCGTTTCATCATGTACGACGTATAAACGTGCACTCTTAAGCACGTACGCGACGATGATGGTGATGACGAATTGACGTTTGAGAACAAGACTTGTTGAGGTTGGGTTCTGTTACGAAGATGATGACGGCCAAAATATGCCAGTCTTGTACGTTGCTGATGCTGCTAATGCGGTGGGATAACAAACGGATGCCTTTGTCATTTACGACGTATAAACGTGCAAAACTAGCACGTACGCGACGATGATGACGAAGAGAAAACATCTGGAAACAAAACCGTTGTCTGCGGCGTCCACGACGAAGTGGACGGCAGGCCAAAGGCGCTGGTCTTGTCACGTGCTTCGATTGAACTCTCCAATACGGTTGGATAACAGACGCTTTCGTTTGTCATGGACGACGTATAAACGTGCATACCTAGCACGTACGCGACGATGATGATGGCGAATTGTGACGTTTGAGAACAAGACTTTGTGGAGGTTGGGTTCTGTTACTACGAAGGTGATGACGATCTAAATGTTAGTCTTGTACGTTGTTGGAACTTTCTCGATGGCGGTTGGGAAACAAGCGGAGTCTTCGTCATGTACGACGTATAAACGTGCAGAAATTAGCACGTACGCGACGATGATGACGATGACAGAAGACCTGGAAACAAAACCGCGGTCTGAGAAGCGTCCACGACGAAGTTGACGGCAGGCCAAAGGCTTGACCACGTCATGTACTTTGTTTGAACTCTCCAAAACGGTTGGATAACAGACGGCTTCGTTTCAACATGTACGACGTATAAACGTGCGCTCTTAAGCACGTACGCGACGATGATGGTGATGACGAATTGACGTTTGAGAACAAGACTTGTTGAGGTTTGGGTTCTGTTACGAAGATGATGACGGTCAAAATATGCCAGTCTTGTACGTTGCTGATGCTGCTAATGCGGTGGGATAACAAACGGATGCCTTTGTCATTTACGACGTATAAACGTGCACAACTTAGCACGTACGCGTAGATTATGACGAAGAGAAAACATCTGGGAACAAAACCGTTGTCTGCGGCGTCCACGACGAAGTTGACGGCAGGCCAAAGGCACTGGTCTTGTCACGTGCTTCGATTGAACTCTCCAATACGGTTGGATAACAGACGCCTTCGTCTTGTCATGAACGACGTATAAACGAGCATACCTAGCACGTACGCGACGACGATGATGATGACGAATTGTGACGTTTGAGAACAAGACTTTGTGGAGGTTGCGTTCTGTTACTACGAAGGTGATGACGACCTAAATGTTAGTCTTGTACGTTGTTGGAGCTTTCTCGACGGCGGTTGGGAAACAAGCGGAGTCTTTGTCATGTACGACGTATAAATGTGCACAATTTAGCACGTACGCGACGATGATGACGATGACAGATGACCTGGAAACGAAACCGCGGTCTGAGAAGCGTCCACGACGAAGTTGACGACATGCCGAAGGCGAAGCTTGTCATGTACGTCGTTTGAACTAACTCTCCCAAACAGTCGGATAACAGACGTCTTCGTTCTTCATGTACGGCGTATAAACGTGAGTTCCCCTAAGCACGTACGCGACGATGATGATAACGAATTGATGTTCGATAACAAGACTGGTCGGAGATGTTACGACGAAGATGACTGCAAAAATGTCTACGGCCATGGTACCTAGATCTTAATAGACCGTTACACAGATGACGACAATAAGATCAGGGGTTTCGTTTTATTACAATTCGATTCCTCGAGGTTTTAAATGTTTTCCGCCAGGCCAATGCGACATCTTTTTTCCTATAGTCCTAGGGAACGTTCCCAGAGGACAACGTTAATTGCCGTCAATCGACGAAACGTACTACACCAATTATAAAGTACTTTATGTATTTTTAGGTGTTCTTTCGCTTTGCGGTGTGTCGTTGATACTCTTACAATGGGTGTGCGTTCCGGACTATTTTTAAATAAACGAAACTTTTACTGGATAGACGTCGAACGTTCCTCGAGAACGATGTTCGCCTATTAATATTTAAGATTACCCTGAACGGTGGATCACTTGGCTCGTGGGTCGATGAAGAACGCAGCTAATTGCGCGTCTAAGTGTGAACTGCAGGACACATGAACATCGACATTTCGAACGCACATTGCGGTCCCCGGACATTCTGTTCCCGGACCACTCCTGGCTGAGGGTCGTGTCAATTTCAAAGACTGCTCGGTTTTAAAAGGTCGCAAGACCGATTGAAATGTCGGAGCGTGTTGGACGTGCGATACGCATGGAACGCATGTTCTGTGTGACGTCCTAAAGCGCGATAGCGAACGGTCGAATAGATAATCTTGTCCTCCGATAGACGTAGAGCACGTGCGAACTGTTGTATTACATTCGTTGAACGTGTTAAGATCGTCTTGAAAAGGAAAGTGTTCTTTAGTAGATCATCACACGATGGTACGAGATCGAAGAGAATCTCTCTTGTCCACGGATAGACGTAAAGCACGTGCGATGCATTAATCGATAAACGTGCGATGATCGTTTTGAACTGGAAAGAGTTTTCTCTTGTCCACGGATAGACGTAGAGCACGTGCGATTTATAGGTCGATGAACGTGCGATGATCATTTTGAACTGGAAAGAGTTTTCTCTTGTCCACGGATAGACGTAGAGCACGTGCGATGCATAAATCGATAAACGTGCGATGATCGTTTTGAACTGGAAAGAGTTTTCTCTTGTCCACGGATAGATGTAGAGCACGTGCGATGCATTAATCGAGAAACGTGCGATGATCGTTTTGAACTGGAAAGAGTTTTCTCTTGTCCACGGATAGACGTAGAGCACGTGCGATGCATAAATCGATAAACGTGCGATGATCGTTTTGAACTGGAAAGAGTTTTCTCTTGTCCACGGATAGACGTAGAGCACGTGCGATTTATTGGTCGATGAACGTGCGATGATCATTTTGAACTGGAAAGAGTTTTCTCTTGTCCACGGATAGACGTAGAGCACGTGCGATGCATAAATCGATAAACGTGCGATGATCGTTTTGAACTGGAAAGAGTTTTCTCTTGTCCACGGATAGATGTAGAGCACGTGCGATTTATTGATCGATGAACGTGCGATGATCATTTTGAACTGGAAAGAGTTTTCTCTTGTCCACGGATAGATGTAGAGCACGTGCGATTTATTGATCGATGAACGTGCGATGATCATTTTGAACTGGAAAGAGTTTTCTCTTGTCCACGGA
>CAXIEJ010000195.1:1500000-1505000 GCA_964023215.1 Eledona agricola | reverse complement strand
ATCAGAAACAAGCGTGTGGTCAGAAACAAATATGCTGATAAAAAAGATCACCGTGTTTAGTAGATTTGTTACTTCACACCACCGTGCATACGACGTATAAACGTGCAGTCAATAGCACGTACGCGGCGATGACGGATGGTTGTTGTTGTGACGTCGAAAAGCAAGCGAGGGGTCTAAAATATAATCAAATGTGAAAAAGATCACCGTGTTTATTAAGCGCTCCTAATTATTTGCGACGTATAAGCGGGCAGTCCGCGCGTCTAAATTTCGAACTATAAAACGTACAATACGTTTCTATTTAGACGTGGACAACAGCACGTACGCGACGATGGATGGTTAGGCAGACGCCGAAAAGCAAGCGAGGGGTCTTGATCAAATTAATTTGTTTAATGACGATCACCGTGTTTAGTAGGTGTCCGAAGCATCCGAACGACGTATAAACGGGCATAGTCGTTTTCCTATTTTTTACTGAGTGTGTCTAACATTTCGAACTATACGACACACAATATGTAATTTTTAGATTTCGACGCAAGCACGTACGCGACGTTTGATGACTTGTCTGGACTCCGGAAAGCAAGCGAAGTGGTCCGAAACCAAATGAATTTTTTGATCGCAGTTAAAGATCACCGTGTTTAGTAGATGATCCCTTGATGGTCTTGTACGACGTATAAACGGGCAGTCTTATCTAATTATTATTGAGTGTGTTGACTTTTCGAACTTTAAAACGCACAATACGTAATTTTTAGAATTTGACACGAGCACGTACGCGCCGCGAATAAGACTAGCGGGCAGTCGAAAAGCAAGCGTGGGATCTTTAATAAATAAATTTGTTTTAAACATCACCGTGTTTTGTAGGTGTTTGTCCTCCTGATCATGAACGACGTATAAACGGGCAGCCTGTCTATTAATTACTGAGTGTGTTGAATTTTCGAACTTTAAAACGCACAATACGTAGTCTTTAGAATTTGGCAAGCACGTACGCGACGATGATGACCACAGGAGTGATGGACGCCGAAGAGCAAGCGAGGGGTGTTTTTTACAGCTAAAATTGTCCAAGGATCACCGTGTTTAGTAGGTGTTTGTCCTCCTGATCATGTCGACGTATAAACGGGCAGTCTTTTCTATTTATTACTGAGTGTGTTGAATTTTCGAACTTTAAGACGCACAATACGTAGTTTTTAGAATTGGACACCAGCACGTACGCGACGATGATGACCAGAGAAGTTGATTGAAGCCGAAACGCAAGCGAGGGGTTCTTTAACAAATTTGTTTTAAGCATCACCGTGTTTTGTAGGTGTTTGTCCTCCTGTTCATGTACGACGTATAAACGGGCAGCCTGTCTGTTAATTACTGAGTGTGTTGAATTTTCGAACTTTAAAACGCACAATACGTAGTTTTTAGAATTTGGCAAGCACGTACGCGACGATGATGACAGGGTAGTTGATGGACGCCGAAGAGCAAGCGAGGGGTGCTTTTTACAGATAAACTTGTTTAATTATCACCGTGTTTAGTAGCAGTTTGTCCTCTTAGTCTAATACGACGTATAAACGGGCAGTCTGTCTATTAATTACAGAGTGTGTTGAATTTTCGAACTTTAAAACGCACAATACGTAATTTTTAGAATTTGACAAGCACGTACGCGTCGATGATGACCAATGCAGTGATAGACGGCGAAAAGCAAGCGAGGGGTAATTTAACAATATAAATTTGATGTATGGGAGGGATCACCGTGTTTAGTAGGTGTACTCTAGTTAGTCATGTACGACGTATAAACGGGCAGTCTCTGTCTATTATTTACTTCAGCGTGTGTTTAACATTTCGAACTATAAAACGCACAAGTAGTAAAAGTGGATTTTTGGCAAGCACGTACGCGACGATGATGACAGCAGGGTCGAAACCGAAAGGCAAGCGTGGGGTCCGCGCTCCTTAAAATATCACAAACATTTGATTGTATACACCCATCGGGCGAAAGGGAATCCGGTTCCTATTCCGGAACCCGGCAGCGGAACCGTTTATAAATCGGGCCCTCGCAAGAGAGTTCGTCGGGGTAACCCAAAAGGACCCGGAGACGCCGTCGGGAGATCCGGGAAGAGTTTTCTTTTCTGTATGAGCGTTCGAGTTCCATGGAATCCTCTAGCAGGGAGATATGGTTTGGAACGCGAAGAGCACCGCAGTTGCGGCGGTGTCCGGATCATCCCCTCGGACCTTGAAAATCCGGGAGAGGGCCACGTGGAAACGTCGCGCCGGCTCGTACCCATATCCGCAGCAGGTCTCCAAGGTGAATAGCCTCTAGTCGATAGAATAATGTAGGTAAGGGAAGTCGGCAAATTGGATCCGTAACTTCGGGATAAGGATTGGCTCTGAGGATCGGGGCGTGTCGGGCTTGTCGGGGAAGCGGGTGACGGCTAACGTGCCGGGCCTGGGCGAGGTGAAGCTTGTCTGATCCGAGCCCGGTCCCGTGCCTTGGCCCCCCACGGAACCGTCTTGCTGCGAGGCTCCGGGTGCGCTCGAAAGAGCGTCCGGATGTCCTCTTCGGCCACCATTCAACGATCAGCTCAGAACTGGCACGGACCTGGGGAATCCGACTGTCTAATTAAAACAAAGCATTGCGATGGCCCCAACGGGTGTTGACGCAATGTGATTTCTGCCCAGTGCTCTGAATGTCAACTTGAAGAAATTCAAAAAAGCGCGGGTAAACGGCGGGAGTAACTATGACTCTTGCAACAGTTTGAAAAAAGTCATAGGGCCGACACCTTCTCGTGGTCCCGCTGAGCAATAGTGTTTCTACTATTGGCTAAGTTAATCGGCGCTTAGTGCGAGTACGGCATATATTTGTGTTTATTACTGCGTCATTCCTCTAGTGTAACCACAAGTAGTCGTACGCATTGAGAAACTGATCTAGGACGAACATCAATATGCCTAGAATCCCGGAGAAGCCTAATACGCCTCTGGTTGAAAAGACGGCTATGGGTATAACCACTTCAAAATCGGACTCCCAGAAACCAAATTCGGGAGAGTCGAGGCCGTCTATCGGGGCCTCCGCAGGCGATGCGGGAGGCTTCGTTTGCGAATGTGGTCGGAGCTATGCCATGAAGGCAACTCTGGCTAGACATAAGAAGGAGTGCGGAAAGCGCGACACCACCAAATGTCAGTGGTGCGACGCCAAGTTCGCCACCTTCATCGGAGTGAGGCAGCACGAGAGAAGAGCACATCCTCAACTCTATACTGAGGAGCTCCAAAACAAGTTGCCGGCCTCACAAAGCGAACTCATGGGTAAGATCTCCGTAGTGGAAGCCAAAGCCAGTAACGGCATATTTTATAAAAATATGATGGCTGCCACAGGTCTGACTCACCAGCAGGTCAGATCGATCAGGGAAAAACCGGAGTACCGGGCATATTTAGAGAGAGCGAAGAGGGCGTTGGTTAGTTCCCCCCCCAAGACCAACAGCCCCATCGACGTTTCGACTGGAGCAATTCCTAAAAGAGTTGTCTCTGGAAGAACGGCGACAGTACGCCTCTCCAGGCCGACCACCTTGCCACCGGCCCCTAGGGCCGAGAAAGCCAGCTCCGGATCGGCAAACACGGCGACCAGACTTTCCACGGTCCGCCGAGTTTCTGGAAGCACTGGTGCCGTTCCGAAAAGAACGGTCACCAGGAAAACAGAAACAAAAGCCGAGCAGAACACCCTGACCAGCGGCATGAGTAAGCAGTTGAGGCCAGATTCTAACACCGAAACCTCACCCATGGCGAACACCCAAAAAGAGACGACCATCAGTCTCATCCGCAAATCAAAAATGCTGAGTAGTAGTGAAGGTGTGGATAACTGTATTGTCCTGTTGGATTCTCCTCCACCTATAACAACTGAACAACAGCAAACGGATATCGGAGGGGGACTCCCTGCACGGGAAAAGCCCGTGGAGGACCTCGAGAAACCAAACCACCCGTCTAGGTATTCACCAACAAGCACGACCACCTGTGCTCCCGGGCCCGAAAGGGCCACGATCGTTTTAGTCCAGCAGACCAGGACAAGAGTCCTGAGAAGGCGAAGCCGCAGCGTGCCGCCTCCCACACCTGCTTCGCCAGTCTGCGCCGTCGAGGATGGGGAGCCACCCCAAGTGTTAGCCGGATACCTTGCCCGTCAGGTAGCTGATGGCGCACTTGAGGACCCCACCTTGGCCGAGCTTGTCAACGCTGCGCTTTTGCTGGACGACGAAGGTCTGTCGGCAACCATCGATCGTTGGCTATCCACGCTGCTCGATACATCTAAGCAGAGATGTAGACGGCCCGGGAAAAAGACAAGGAGGCAACCTGAAAAGCACTATGGTCAAACTAACACCGGCCACGGCCAGAGGACCACCAACTTCAAAAAATTTCAGGACCTCTTTGCCAAGAATAGACGAGGTTTGGCGGAACGAGTACTTGCGGGCAGGGGGGAAGAGGCTTGCAACCTATTCCCTTCCGTAACAAGTGTAGAGGAGTTTTTCGGGGGAGCCTTGGAAACTCCTTCACCCAATGATGATGTTCCGTTTTCGCCGAAACACCAAGCGTCACACGATTTTGCACCCATCACCGAGGACGAAATACGGTTAGCGCGGGCCGGTTGGCAAATTTCTGCCCCGGGTACCGACGGCATAGCCGTAGCTACCGTGAAGACCATGTCCGAAAGATGTTTGGCTGTCCTGTACAACGTTTTAGTGTACAGGAACATACAGCCAACATCCTGGCGAAATCTACGCACGACGCTGATTCATAAGGATGGAGATCCAAATAATCCTAGCAACTATCGCCCAATTACTATCGGTTCTGCAATGCAAAGGCTGCTCCATAGAGTCCTTGCCGCTCGTCTGTCAAAGCAGGTCGCGTTGTGTTCTTCGCAGCGGGGCTTTGCCGAGATAGACGGTACGATGGCAAACAGTATGATCCTCCACGAATATCTGAGGCAGCGCAAGCAGACGGGCAAGGCATACAGCATCCTTTCACTGGATCTACGAAAGGCATTT
>CAXIEJ010000195.1:1455000-1495000 GCA_964023215.1 Eledona agricola | reverse complement strand
TTACAAAAAATGCTACAAATCATAGCAAACTATCCCTAACTCACCTAAATTAATTCCGCTACCATAAATCACCCCCAACTACCCCTTACCACCCCAAACTCAGCCCAATCACTTTAAAATTACAAAAAATGTTACAAGCAATATCAAACTATGCCAAACTCATCTAAATTACTTCGGCTTCCATTAATCACCCCCAACTACCCCTTACCTCCCCAAAATAGGCTCAATCACTTTAAAATTACAAAAAAATTCTACAAACCGTAGTAAACTGTGCCAAACTCGCCTAAATTATTTCGGCTAACATTAATCACCCCCAACTACCCCTTACCACCCCAAAATAAGCCCAATCACTTTAAAATTACAAAAAATGCTACAAACCATAGCAAGCTATGCCAAACTCACTTAAATTACTTCGGCTACCATAAATCACCCCCAACTACCCCTTACCACCCCAAAATAAACCCAATCACTTTAAAATTACAAAAAATGTTATAAGCCATATCAAACTATGCCAAACTCATCTAAATTACTTCGGCTTCCATTAATCACCCCCAACTACCCCTTACCTCCCCAAAATAGGCTCAATCACTTTAAAATTACAAAAAAATTCTACAAACCATAGCAAACTATGCCTAACTCACCTAAATTATTTCGGCTACCATAAATCACCCCCAATTACCCCCTACCACACCAAAATAAGCCCAATCACTTTAAAATTACAAAAAATTCTACAAACCATAGCAAACTATGCCAAACTCCCCTAAATTACTTCGGCTACCATAAATCACCCCCAACTACCCTTTACAATCCCTAAATAAGACCAATCACATACAATTACAAAAAATGCTACAAATCATAGCAAACTATGCCTAACTCACCTAAATTACTTCGGCTACCATAAATCACCCCCAACTACCCCTTACAACCCCAAAATAAGCACAATCACTTTAAAATTACAAAAAATGTTATAAGCCATATCAAACTATGCCAAACTCATCTAAATTACTTCGGCTTCCATAAATCACCCCGAACTACCCCTTACAACCCCAAAATAAGCCCAATCGCTTTAAAATTACAAAAAATGTTATAAGCCATATCAAACTATGCCAAACTCATCTAAATTACTTCGGCTTCCATAAATCACCCCAAACCACCCCTTACAACCCCAAAATAAGCCCAATCACTTTAAAATTACAAAAAATGCTACAAACCATAGCAAACTATTCCAAACTCACCTAAATTACTTCGGCTACCATAAATCACCCCCAACTACCCCTTACCACCCCAAAATAAGCCCAATCACTTTAAAATTACAAAAAATGCTACAAACCATAGCGAGCTATGCCAAACTCACTTAAATTACTTCGGCTACCATAAATCACCCCCAACTACCCCTTACCAACCACAAACTAAACCCAATCACTTTAAAATTACAAAAAATGCTACAAACCATACCAAACTACGTCGAACTCACTTAAATTACTTCGGCTACCATAAATCACCCTCAATTACCCCTTACAAACCACAAACTAAACCCAATTACTTTAAAATTACAAAAAATGCTACAAACCATAGCAAACTATCTCAAACTCACTTGAATTACTTCGGCTACCATAAATCACCCCCAACTACCCTTTACCTACCCAAAATAAGCCCAATCACTTTAAAATTACAAAAAATGTTACATACCATAGCAAACTATGTCAAACTCACTTAAATTACTTCGGCTACCATAAATCACCCCCAACTACCCCTTACCACCCCAAACAAAGCCCAATCACTTTAAAATTACAAAAAAAGCTACAAACCATAGCAAACTATTCCAAACTCACCTAAATTACTTCGGCTACCATAAATCACCCCCCACTACCCCTTACCACCCCAAAATAAGCCCAATCACTTTAAAATTACAAAAAATGTTACCTACCATAGCAAACTATGTCAAACTCACTTAAATTACTTCGGCTACCATAAATCACCCTTAACTACCCCTTACCAACCACAAACTAAACCCAATCACTTTAAAATTACAAAAAATATTACAAACCATAGCAAACTATGTCAAACTCACTTAAATTACTTCGGCTACCATAAATCACCCCCCACTACCCCTTACCTCCCCAAAATAAGCCCAATCACTTTAAAATTACAAAAAATGTTACATACCATAGCAAACTATCTCAAACTCACTTGAATTACTTCGGCTACCATAAATCACCCCCAACTACCCTTTACCACCCCAAACTAAGCCCAATCACTTTAAAATTACAAAAAATGCTACAAACCATAGCAAACTATTCCAAACTCACCTAAATTACTTCGGCTACCATAAATCACCCCCCACTACCCCTTACCTACCCAAAATAAGCCCAATCACTTTAAAATTACAAAAAATGTTACATACCATAGCAAACTATGTCAAACTCACTTAAATTACTTCGGCTACAATAAATCACCCCCAACTACCCCTTACCACCCCAAACTAAGCCCAATCACTTTAAAATTACAAAAAATGCTACAAACCATAGCAAACTATTCCAAACTCACCTAAATTACTTCGGCTACCATAAATCACCCCCCACTACCCCTTACCTCCCCAAAATAAGCCCAATCACTTTAAAATTACAAAAAATGATACATACCATAGCAAACTATGTCAAACTCACTTAAATTACTTCGGTTACCATAAATCACCCCCCACTACCCCTTACCTCCCCAAAATAAGCCCAATCACTTTAAAATTACAAAAAATGTTACCTACCATAGCAAACTATGTCAAACTCACTTAAATTACTTCGGCTACCATAAATCACCCTTAACTACCCCTTACCAACCACAAACTAAACCCAATCACTTTAAAATTACAAAAAATATTACAAACCATAGCAAACTATGTCAAACTCACTTAAATTACTTCGGCTACCATAAATCACCCCCCACTACCCCTTACCTCCCCAAAATAAGCCCAATCACTTTAAAATTACAAAAAATGTTTCATACCATAGCAAACTATGTCAAACTCACTTAAATTACTTCGGTTACCATAAATCACCCTTAACTACCCCTTACCAACCACAAACTAAACCCAATCACTTTAAAATTACAAAAAATGTTACAAACCATAGCAAACTATGTCAAACTCACTTAAATTACTTTGGCTACCATAAATCACCCCCCACTACCCGTCACCTTCCCAAAATAAGCCCAATCACTTTAAAATTACAAAAAATGTTACATACCATAGCAAACTATCTCAAACTCACTTGAATTACTTCGGCTACCATAAATCACCCCCAACCACCCCTTACCACCCCAAATTAAGCCCAATCACTTTAAAATTACAAAAAATGCTACAAACCATAGCAAACTATGCCAAACTCACTTAAATTACTTCGGCTATCATAAATCACCCCCAACAACCCCTTACCACCCCAAAATAAGCCCAATTACTTTAAAATTACAAAAAATGCTACAAACCATAGCAAACTATGCCAAACTTACTTAAATTACTTTGGCTTCAATAAATCACCCCCAACTACCCCTTACCACCCCAAAATAAGCTCAATCACTTTAAAATTACAAAAAATTTCTACAAACCGTAGCAAACTATGCCAAACTCCCCTAAATTACTTCGGCTACCATAAATCACCCCGAACTACCCCTTACAACCCCAAAATAAGCCCAATCACTTTAACATTACAAAAAATGCTACAAACCATAGCAAACTATTCCAAACTCACCTAAATTACTTCGGCTACCATAAATCACCCCCAACTACCCCTTACCACCCCAAAATAAGCCCAATCACTTTAAAATTACAAAAAATGCTACAAACCATAGCAAACTATGCCAAACTCACTTAAATTACTTTGGCTTCAATAAATCACCCCCAACTACCCCTTACCACCCCAAAATAAGCTCAATCACTTTAACATTACAAAAAATGCTACAAACCATAGCAAACTATTCCAAACTCACCTAAATTACTTCGGCTACCATAAATCACCCCCAACTACCCCTTACAACCCCAAAATTAGCCCTATCACTTTAAAATTACGAAAAATGCTACAAACCATAGCAAACTATCTCAAACTCACCTGAATTACTTCGGCTACCATAAATCACCCCCAACTACCCCTTACCACCCCAAACTAAGCCCAATCACTTTAAAATTACAAAAAATGCTATAAACCATAGCAAACTATTCCAAACTCATCTAAATTACTTCGGCTACCATAAATCACCCCCAACTACCCCTTACCTACCCAAAATAAGCCTAATGACTTTAAAATTACAAAAAATTCTACAAACCATAGCAAACTATGCCAAAGTCACCTAAATTACTTCGGCTATCATAAATCACCCCCAACTACCCCTTACCACCCCAAAAAAAGCCCAATCACTTTAAAATTACAAAAAATGCTACAAACCATAGCAAACTATTCCAAACTCACCTAAATTACTTCGGCTACCATAAATCACCCCCAACTACCCCTTACCGCCCCAAAATTGGCCTAATCACTTTAAAATTACAAAAATGCTACAAAACATAGCAAGCTATGCCAAACTCACTTAAATTACTTCGGCTACCATAAATTAATAATCATTTTCAATCAAAATCTTCTATTTGGTTGTGTTATTTATAAATGCCTTATCGTATTAAATCATAAAATATTAATAAATATATGCACATAAAATATATTGTTCCGACTAATAGACGTTATTCTGAATATTAAATATGCTGATACCTATTTTGATTCTCTTCCACCTTCCAATAAATGTTTGTTCCAGTTGAGATGCAAACATAAACGTATTTCTGAATTGCAACACGCTGACGGGGCAAGCCCTACCTTTTCAACATGCGTGCATTTGTATAAACAGCTCTATGGTTTTTAACTTTAAAGAGGTATAAAGGCGGTGTAAGCGCTAGAGTTTCGTAAAAATATCTGAAAAATTCGAAATTCTGCAATTGAATCAGAACTATCTTTGTGTTCGATAGTAAATTTATACTTGGAGTGGCACTGCCAACCCTGCAACCCCTGACGAGGCACCTGCTGACTACTCTCCTTCCAGGGAAACTTTATAAATCAACGTCAAAATAATTTAGGGCGCCTGAATGTGAAAATATCACTGTGTAATAAGTTCAGACTTGCAACACTTGAAATTTCGATATTTGTTTGTAATTCGTCACAGGTCCATGAAGAAATGCATGTTAATGTAAACAAGTGTTAGTTTGTCGGAGAGGCCGAATAAGATTTTTTCATCCACCACATTCCCGTCAAAATAATTATTTACTTTAGAATGTTCATTTTTCTAATTCATTTCGTGAAAATAATGACGGGCCATACGAGTACACCTGTGCGAGTATTATTTAGTACATACAAATTAATCTCTTTTGTTATCCAAATTGATTACATACGCACTAGGCACGTGCACCTCATATAATTGTGAAAATTGCCGCTTCAGCGTCTGAAACGCTGGTATTCAACGTCGCCAAGGTCGAGGCGACGCATCGGTATTCGAAGTTCTATCGCTATTAAATAAATTATTTTATTCCCGATATTCCCGATTTGTTCTTGCCGTTAACCAAAACTCTCCCCAATCGATTTTCGAAAAATTTCCAGCGTCGGACCGGACTTCACTTATTTTCGTACGCTAATTTTTACGTTCAGGTAATGATAGTGGTGTATTTGTTCTTCACCAAACCTGCTCCGGCCAAAATCCGAAATTTTCACTGACATCATACGCTTAAGTATTGTGTGCTTATACACGATTTACACTATTTATTTTACGTACATTGCGTTCATTATGGTTCTGCATTATTTATAACTAAGATGGAGCAGTTTGAAAATCTAATAGTAAGCGGAGAACAAATACCACCATGTATAATTCCCGTGAAAAGTGATGGAAATAGCCTTTCTTACTATCTTTCCTATTGCATTTTTAATACCGGAAATAGAGCTCAAGAGCGAAGAATAACTTCGATTTTTTTTATACATAATTCCTAAATACTTCGTTTTTATGGTGTAAAATTTTGTATCTATATATTTCAACATTGTCTTTAACGTTGTCAGAGAACTAAATGGGAATAATTTGGAATAATTTAGCTCCTATGTCAACTCTCCTTCTCTTGAAACTTTGGAAAACAACGACAAAATTCTTTAGGGCGCCTTGATTTGAAAATATAACTCTGTATAATAAGTTTAGACTGACTAGAGTGAAAAGAAAGGAGCTTGCACCCAGAAACGAAATTAAATGGAACACTTGAAGTTGCAATATTTGTTTGTAATTCGTCAGAAGTCCATGAGGGAATGCGTGTTAATGTAAACAAATGTGAGTTTATTGGAGAGGCCGAATAAGATTTTTACATTATTGATGCAGCTGGAGCCTGCCACGTCAAGGGCAAGGTCACAAACGTGAAAAGGCGATGCTCGATTTAGTTTGATTGAGTATCTATGCAGAAATTCGCACATACCAAGCGTTGGATAAGCCTTTCTTATCGTTTCTGAGAATTCGAGAATTACTGGTTCAGCGTGTGGAGCAGTACTCGATCGCGGTGTTTAATTTTAACACAACTACAATTGTGAAAATTTCTGCTCCAGCGTCGGAAACTGTTCGCAAAGTCGCCAAATTCGATGAGGCGACGCATCAGTGTTCGAAGGTCTACCGCTATCAAATAAAGTATTTTAATTTAACATTTGATCCTCGCGTTAACCAAATCTGCCCCCAATCAATTTTCGAAAAATTATCAGCATCGGACTGGACTCCACTTATATTTGTACGCTAATTTTTACGTTTAGTTAATGATAGTGGTGTATTTGTTTTTCACCAAATTTGCCCCGAAATTTTCACCGTTGTATGTACCAGATATCACTGACATTCATACCAGTAAGCGCTAAATTTTCGTAAAAATATCTGAAAAATTCATAATTCTGCAACTGAATTACAGAACTAATTTTGTGTTCGATAGTAAATTTATACTTGGAGTGGCACTGCCAACCCTGCCACCCCTGACGAGCCCCACTGCTGACTACTTTCCTTCCAGAAAAGTTTTTGAAATCAGCGGCAAAATAAATTTAGGGCACCTGGATGTGAAAATATCACTATGTAATAAGTTCAGACTGACAAGAGTGAAAAAAACCGCTTGCATCCAGAAACGAAATCAAATGGAACACTTGAAATTTAGATATTTGTTTGTAATTCGTCACAGGTCCATGAAGGCATGCATGTTAATGTAAACAAGTGTTAGTTTGTCGGAGATGCCGAATAAGATTTTTACACCCACCACATTCCCGTCAAAATATTTATTTACTTTAGTATGTTAATTCATTTTGTGCAAATTATGACGGGCCAGTCGAGTACACCTGCGCGAGTATTATTTGGTTATCCAAATTCTTTTAATACGCACTAGGCACGTGCACCTAATATAATTGTTAAAATTGCTGCTTCAGCGTCTGGAACGCTGGTACTCAACGTCGCCAAGGTCGAGGCGACGCATCAGTATTCGAAGTTCTATCGCTATTAAATTAATTTTTTTAATATAATATTCCCGATTTGTTCTTGACGTTAAGTAAATATCTCCCCAATCGATTTTCGAAAAATTACCATCGTCGTACCGGACTCCACTTATACACCGTACGCTAATTTTTACGTTCATTTAATGATAGTGGTGTATTTGATCTTCACCAAACCTGCTCCGGCCAAAATCCGAAATTTGCAGTTTAACCGGATTTCACTGACATCATAAGTAATGTGTGCTTATACACGATTTACACTATTTATTTTATGTACATTGTGTTCATTATTGTTCTGCATTATTTATAACTAAGATGGAGGAATAGTAAGCGGGGTACAAATACCACCACGTATAATTTCTCTGAAAAGTGATGGAAATAGTCTTTTTTACTATCTTTCCTATTGCATTTTATTACCGAAAATAGAGCTCAAGAGGTTCGCACTATAATTGTTCATTTTAAAATTACCAAATTTTCTGTATATTTTACCTGAATACGTTAAACACCCCTAAACATAATTCTTTTAAGACGCACTAGGCACGTGCACCTAATATAATTGTTAAAATTGCTGCTTCAGCGTCTGGAACGCTGGTACTCAACGTCGCCAAGGTCGAGGCGACGCATCAGTATTCGAAGTTCTATCGCTATTAAATAAATTTTTTTAATATAATATTCCCCATTTGTTCTTGACGTTAAGTAAATATCTCCCCAATCGATTTTCGAAAAATTACCATCGTCGTACCGGTCTCCACTTATATACCGTACGCTAATTTTTACGTTCATTTAATGATAGTGGTGTATTTGTTCTTCACCAAACCTGCTCCGGCCAAAATCCGAAATTTGCAGTTTTACCGGATTTCACTGACATCATAAGTAATGTGTGCTTATACACGATTTACACTATTTATTTTATGTACATTGTGTTCATTATTGTTCTGCATTATTTATAACTAAGATGGAGGAATAGTAAGCGGGGTACAAATACCACCACGTATAATTCCTCTGAAAAGTGATGGAAATAGTCTTTTTTACTATCTTTCCTATTGCATTTTATTACCGAAAATAGAGCTCAAGAGGTTCGCACTATGATTGTTCATTTTTAAATTACCAAATTTTCTGTATATTTTACCTGAATACGTTAAACACCCCTAAACATAATGTACCATTCCAAACTACTCTCAAAAATCATACACTTGCCATTCCAAACTACCCCACATCAACCTAAAATGTAAAAAAATTACGAATTACAAGTAAACTACGCTAAACTCGCATAAATTACTTCGACTTCCGCTATATCACCCCAACCACTTCTTACCAAGCCAAACTAAACCCAATCGCATTAAAATTACCAAAAGTTTCGTTTAATCCGCCAAAGCTAAACCCCGCCAACCATCAATAACCATTCAAAACAATCCCCAAAAAAAACCTTATCATCCGAAACTACACCAAATACATCGTTTTTATGGTGTGAAATTATGTATTTATATATTTCAACATTCTTCGACGACATTCTTTAACGTTGTTAGAGAACTAAATGGGAATAATTTGGAATAGTTCAGCTTCTCTGTCAACTCTCCTTCTCTTGAAGAGTGAAAAAGAGTGAAAAAAAAGGAGCTTGCACCCAGAAACGAAATTATCGTCATTTTCCAAATCATATTGAAGTACCCGGTCCTGGCAATGCAGGTTAATTTCAGCAAATTTGTTTATTTTGTGATTGGAAAAGTAGAGCATTCCTGTTTAATTGTATTATAATGTCGATTAGTCTACATCACAAATACACCACTTTTGTCAACACTGCGTTTATTTAATCTACGTCCGGGCAACGCCGGGTACATTCAGCTAGTCTATATATATAAAGCGAAGTGTCCTCACTGACACACTCATTCATCTACACACTGATTCATAATCAACCCACAGCCCAAACCGTGAGGGTTGGAGACTTGAAATTTTAGACACGGGTGTATCATGTGCCGAAAGTGAACACTAAGAAGGGATTTTGCGAAATTCGGCCCGGTTCCTTTGTAATTCAATAAAAACCGGCTAAAATAAACAAAAAATGATCGGATCGCGGAGACCGTGTTTATGTTAGAAGCACGTATCTAGCCAAAACAACTTCGACGACGGGCGACCTGTTTACATTAAAAGCACTTATTTAACCTAAACAATTTCAACGTCGAGTTTCTGCTTTTGTGATCAAATTTTTACCGTACCTAGCGAGGCCGCGGATATTTTTATTATAATCTTGATTTCAATTATAATGTCGATCCGTGACTCAATAAAAAATTACAAAACCACTGCAAATTTAATCCGTCAACATTAAACATCCTCAAATATCTCTTACAATTGCAAACTTTACCAAATCAACCCCAAAAAATTCCCGAACTACGCCAAACTGACATAAATTAGATCCGCCGTTATCTTAAATCAGCCCTTACCACCCTTTAGCAACCCCAAGTAACTCCAATCACTTTAAAATAAAACAAAATGACACAAATCATAGCAAACTATGCCTAACTCACCTAAATTACTTCGGCTACCATAAATCACCCCCAACTACCACTTACCACCCCAAAATAAACCCAATTACTTTAAAATTACAAAAAATTATACAAACCATAGCAAACTATGTCAAACTCACCTAAATTACTTCGGCTACCATAAATCACCCCCAAATACCCCTTACAACCCCAAAATAAGCCCAATCACTTTAAAATTACAAAAAATGTTACAAGCCATATCAAACTATGCCAAACTCATCTAAATTACTTCGGCTTCCATAAATCACCCCCAACTACCCCTTACCAACCCCAATATAAGCCCAATCACTTTAAAATTACAAAAAATGCTACAAACCATAGCAAACTATTCCAAAGTCACCTAAATTACTTCGGCTATCATAAATCATCCCCAACTACCCCCTACCACCCAAAATAAGCCCAATCACTTTAAAATTACAAAAAATTTTACAAGCAATATCAAACTATGCCAAACTCATCTAAATTACTTCGGCTACCATAAATCACCCCAACTACCCCTTACCATCCCAAACTAAGCCCAATCACTTTAAAATTACAAAAAATGATACAAACCATAGCAAACTATGCCAAACTCACCCAAATTACTTCGGCTATCATAAATCACCCCCAACTCCCCTTACCACCCCTAAATAAGCCCAATTACTTTAAAATTACAAAAAATTATACAAACCATACCAAATTATGTCAAACTCACCTAAATTACTTCGGCTACCATAAATCACCCCCAACTACCCCTTACAACCCCAAAATTAGCCCAATCACTTTAAAATTACGAAAAATGCTACAAACCATAGCAAACTATCTCAAACTCACCTGAATTACTTCGGCTACCATAAATCACCCCCAACTACCCCTTACCACCCCAAACTAAGCCCAATTACTTTAAAATTACAAAAAATGCTACAAACCATAGCAAACTATTCCAAACTCACCTAAATTACTTCGGCTCCCATAAATCACCCCCAACTACCCCTTACCACCCCAAAATAAGCCCAATCACTTTAAAATTACAAAAAATGCTACAAACCATAACAAACTATTCCAAAGTCACCTAAATTACTTCGGCTTTCATAAATCATCCCCAACTACCCCTTACCACCCCAAAATAAGCCCAATCACTTTAAAATTACTAAATATTCTACAAACCATAGCAAACTATGCCTAACTCACCTAAATTACTTCGGCTACCATAAATCACCCTCAACTACCCCCTACCACCCCAAAATATGCCCAATCACTTTAAAATTACAAAAAATTCTACAAACCATAACAAACTATGCCAAACTCCCCTAAATTACTTCGGCAACCATAAATCACCCCCAACTACCGCTTACAACCCCAAAATAAGACCAATCACTTTAAAATTACAAAAAATGCTATATACTATACCAAACTATGCCAAACTCACTTAAATTACTTCGGCTATCATAAATCACCCCCAACTACCCCTTACCACCCCTAACTCATCCCAATCACTTTAAAATTACAAAAAATGCTACAAACCATAGCAAACTATGCCTAACTCACCTAAATTACTTCGGCTAACATAAATCACCCCCAACTACCCCTTACTACCCCAAAATAAGCCCAATCACTTTAAAATTATAAAAAATGCTACAAACCTTAGCACACTATGCCTAACTTACCTAAATTACTTCGGCTAACATAAATCACCCCCAACAACCCCTTACTACCCCAAAATAAGCCCAATCACTTTAAAATTACAAAAAATGCTACAAACCATAGCAAACTATGCCTAACTCACCTAAATTACTTCGGCTAACATAAATCACCCCCAACTACCCCTTACTACCCCAAAATAAGCCCAATCACTTTAAAATTATAAAAAATTTTACAAACCATACCAAACTATGCCAAACTCACTTAAATTACTTCGGCTTCCATAAATCACCCCAAACTACCCCTTACAGCCCCAAAATAAACCCAATCACTTTAAAATTATAAAATATTCAACAAATCATAGCAAACTATGCCTAACTCACCTAAATTACTTCGGCTACCATAAATCACCTACAACTACCCCTTACCACCCCAAAATAAGCCCAATCACTTTAAAATTACAAAAATGCTACAAACCATAGCAAACTATGCCAAACTCACTTAAATTACTTTGGCTTCTATAAATCACCCCCAACTACCCCTTACCACCCCAAAATAGGCTCAATCACTTTAAGATTACAAAAAAATTCTACAAACCGTAGCAAACTATGCCAAACTCCCCTAAATTATTTCGGCTACCATAAATCACCCCGAACTACCCCTTACAACCCCAAAATAAGCCCAATCAATTTAAAATTACAAAATATTTAACAAATTATAGCAAACTATGCCTAACTCACCTAAATTACTTCGGCTACCATAAATCACCCCCAATTACCCCTTACCACCCCAAAATAAGCCCAATCACTTTAAAATTACAAAAAATGCTACAAACCATAGCAAACTATGCCAAACTCACTTAAGTTACTTTGGCTTCTATAAATCACCCCCAACTACCCCTTACCACCCCAAAATAGGCTCAATCATTTTAAAATTACAAAAAAATTCTACAAACCGTAGCAAACTATGCCAAACTCCCCTAAATTACTTCGGCTACCATAAATCACCCCGAACTACCCCTTACAATTCCAAAATAAGCCCAATCACTTTAAAATTACAAAATATTCAACAAATCATAGCAAAATATGCCTAACTCACCTAAATTACTTCGGCTACCATAAATCACCCCCAACTACCCCTTACCACCCCAAAATAAGCCCAATCACTTTAAAATTACAAAAAATGCTACAAACCATAGCAAACTATGCCTAACTCACCTAACTTACTTCGGCTACCATAAATCACCCCCAACTACCCCTTACCACCATAAAATAAGCCCAATCACTTTAAAATTACGAAAAATGCTACAAGCCATAGCAAACTATCTCAAACTTACCTGAATTACTTCGGCTACCATAAATCACCCCCAACTACCCCTTACCACCCCAAACTAAGCCCAACCACTTTAAATTTACAAAAAATGCTACAAACCATAGCAAACTATTCCAAACTCAAATAAATTACTTCGGCTACCATAAATCACCCCCAATTACCCCTTACCGCCCCAAAATTAGCCTAATCACTTTAAAATTACAAAAATGCTACAAAACATAGCAAGCTATGCCAAACTCACTTAAATTACTTCGGCTACCATAAATTAATAATCGTTTTCAATCAAATTCTTCTATTTGGTTGTGTTATTTATAAATGCCTTATCGTATTAAATCATAAAATATTAATAAATATCTGCACATAAAATATATTGTTCCGACTAATAGTCGTTATTCTGAATATTAAATATGCTGATACCTATTTTGATTCTCTTCCACCTTCCAATAAATATTTGTTCCAGTTGAGATGCAAACATAAACGTATTTTTGAATTGCAACACGCTGACGGGGCAAGCCCTACCTTTTCAACATGCGTGCATTTGTTTAAACAGCTCTATGGTTTTTAACTTTAAAGAGGTATAAAGGCGGTGTAAGCGCTAGAGTTTCGTAAAAATATCTGAAAAATTCGAAATTCTGCAATTGAATCAGAACTATCTTTGTGTTCGATAGTAAATTTATACTTGGAGTGGCACTGCCAACCCTGCCACCCCTGACGAGGCACCTGCTGACTATCTCCTTCCAGGGAAACTATATAAATCAACGTCAATATAATTTAGGGCGCCTGAATGTGAAAATATCACTGTCTAATAAGTTCAGACTGACATGGAACATTTGAAATTTCGATATTTGTTTGTAATTCGTCACAGGTCCATGAAGGAATGCATGTTAATGTAAACAAGTGTTAGTTTGTCGGAGAGACCGAATAAGATTTTTAACATTCCTGTCAAAATATTTATTTAGTTTAGAATGTTAATTTCTTAAATTGATTTTGTAAAAATTATGACGGGCCATACGAGTACACCTGTGCGAGTATTATTTGGTACCTACAAATTAATCTCTTTTGTTATCCAAATTGTTTTTATACGCACTAGGCACGTGCACCTCATATAATTGTGAAAATTGCTGCTTCAGCGTCTGGATCGCTGGTACTCAACGTCGCCAAGGTCGAGGCGACGCATCGGTATTCAAAGTTCTATCGCTATTAAATAAATTATTTTAATATAATATTCCCGATTTGTTCTTGCCGTTAACCAAAACTCTCCCCAATCGATTTTCGAAAAATTTCCAGCGTCGGACCGGACTCCACTTATTTTCGTACGCTAATTTTTACGTTCAGTTAATGATAATGGTGTATTTGTTCTTCACCAAACCTGCTCCGGCCAAAATCCGAAATTTTCACTGACATCATACGCTTAAGTATTGTATGCTTAGACACGATTTATTTACACTATTTATTTTACGTACATTGCGTTCATTATTGTTCTGCATTATTTATAACTAAGATGGAGCAGTTTGAAAATCTAATAGTAAGCGGAGAACAAATACCACCACGTATAATTCCCGTGAAAAGTGATGGAAATAGTCTTTCTTACTATCTTTTCTATTGCATTTCTAATACCGGAAATAGAGCTCAAGAGCGAAGAATAACTTCGAATTTTTTTATACATAATTCCTAAATACTTCGTTTTTATGGTGTAAAATTTTGTATTTATATATTTCAACATTGTCTTTAACGTTGTCAGAGAACTAAATGGGAATAATTTGGAATAATTTAGCTTCTAGGTCAACTCTCCTAGACTAGAGTGAAAAGAAAGGAGCTTGCACCCAGAAACGAAATTATCGTCATTTTCCAAATCATATTGAAGTACCCGGTCCTGGCAATGCAGGTTAGTTTCAGCAAATTTGTTTATTTTGTGATTGGACAAGTAGAGCATTCCTGTTTAATTGTATTATAATGTCGATTAGTCTACATCAGAAATACACCACTTTTGTCAACACTGCGTTTATTTAATTTACGTCCGGGCAACGCCGGGTACATTCAGCTAGTTTATATATAAAGAGAGAGTCAAAATCGTCGCATTTATTTTATTTGAAACATTTCCGTTGAAAATTCGTAAAAATGCAACAATTATTCCGTATTCATTATAGTTTAGTATTCTTGTGAAAAATGCAATAAATCGAAAATAGATCCGACAAATTTATATAAATATGTATATAAATAATATTTATAATATTTATATATAAAGAGATAGTCAAAATCGTCGCATTTATTTTATTTGAAACGACTACGATGAAATAAAAATTTCGACAAACAGTCGGCGTTTACTATACTTTAGTATATTTGTCGACAAATGTCTTTATTCGACACTAAGTCCGACGAATTCGTCTCCGAAGGATAAATCGTTAAAATCGTCGGTTTTATTTAATTTCAACTTTTGCCGATGAAAACTTGTAAAATTTCGACAAACAGTCGGCGTTCATTATACTTTAGTATATTCGACGACAAATGTCTTTATTCGACATTAAGGCCGATGAATTCGTCTCCGAAAGATAAATCGTTAAAATCGTCGGTTTTATTTAATTTCAACTTTTGCCGATGAAAACTTGTAGAATTTCGACAAACAGTCGGCGTTCATTATACTTTAGTATGTTCGTCGACAAATGTTTTTATTCGACACTAAGTCCGAAGAATTCGTCTCCGAAGGATAAATCGCTAAAATCGTCGCTTTTATTTAATTTCAACTTTTGCCGATGAAAACTTGTAAAATTTCGACAAACAGTCGGCGTTCATTATACTTTAGTATGTTCGTCGACAAATGTTTTTATTCGACACTAAGTCCGAAGAATTCGTCTCCGAAGGATAAATCGCTAAAATCGTCGCTTTTATTTAATTTCAACTTTTGCCGATGAAAACTTGTAAAATTTCGACAAACAGTCGGCGTTCATTATACTTTAGTATATTCGTCGACAAATGTCTTTATTCGACACTAAGTCCGACGAATTCGTCTCCGAAGAATAAATCGTTAAAATCGTCGGTTTTATTTAATTTCAACTTTTGCCGATGAAAACTTGTAAAATTTCGACAAACAGTCGGCGTTCATTATACTTTAGTATGTTCGTCGACAAATGTCTTTATTCGCCACTAAGTCCGACTAATTCGTCTCCGAAGAATAAATCGTGAAAGTCGTCGCTTTATTTAATTTCAACTTTTGCCGATGAAAACTTGTAAAATTTCGACAAACAGTCGGCGTTCATTATATTTTAGTATATTGGTCGACAAATGTCTTTATTCGACACTAAGTCCGAAGAATTCGTCTCCGAAGGATAAATCGTTAAAATCGTCGCTTTTATTTAATTTCAACTTTTGCCGATGAAAACTTGTAAAATTTCGACAAACAGTCGGCGTTCATTATATTTTAGTATATTCGACGACAAATGTCTTTATTCGACACTAAGTCCGATGAATTCGTCTCAGAAGGATAAATCGTTAAAATCGTCGCTTTTATTTAATTTCAACTTTTGCCGATGAAAACTTGTAAAATTTCGACAAACAGTCGGCGTTTATTATACTTTAGTATATTCGTCGACAAATGTCTTTATTCGACACTAAGTCCGACGAATTCGTCTCCGAAGAATAAATCGTGAAAGTCGTCGCTTTATTTAATTTCAACTTTTGCCGATGAAAACTTGTAAAATTTCGACAAACAGTCGGCGTTCATTATACTTTAGTATATTCGTCGACAAATGTCTTTATTCGACACTAAGTCCGATGAATTCGTCTCCGAAAGATAAATCGTTAAAATCGTCGCTTTTATTTAATTTCAACTTTTGCCGATGAAAACTTGTAAAATTTCGACAAACAGTCGGCGTTTATTATACTTTAGTATCTTCGTCTACAAATGTCTTTATTCGACACTAAGTCCGACGAATTCGTCTCCGAAGAATAAATCGTGATAATCGTCGGTTTTATTTAATTTCAACTTTTGCCGATGAAAACTTGTAAAATTTCGACAAACAGTCGGCGTTTATTATACTTTAGTATCTTCGTCTACAAATGTCTTTATTCGACACTAAGTCCGACGAATTCGTCTCCGAAGAATAAATCGTGATAATCGTCGGTTTTATTTAATTTCAAATTTTGCCGATGAAAACTTGTAAAATTTCGACAAACAGTCGGCGTTCATTATACTTTAGTATATTCGTCGACAAATGTCTTTATTCGATACTAAGTCCGACGAATTCGTCTTCGAAGAATAAATCGTGAAAATCGTCGCTTTTATTTAATTTCAACTTTTGCCGATGAAAACTTGTAAAATTTCGACAAACAGTCGGCGTTTATTATACTTTAGTATCTTCGTCTACAAATGTCTTTATTCGACACTAAGTCCGAAGAATTCGTCTCCGAAGGATAAATCGTTAAAATCGTCGCTTTTATTTGATTTCAACTTTTGCCGATGAAAACTTGTAAAATTTCGACAAACAGTCGGCGTTCATTATATTTTAGTATATTCGACGACAAATGTCTTTATTCGACACTAAGTCCGATGATTTCGTCTCCGAAGGATAAATCGTTAAAATCGTCGGTTTTATTTAATTTCAACTTTTGCCGATGAAAACTTGTAAAATTTCGACAAACAGTCGGCGTTCATTATACTTTAGTATGTTCGTCGACAAATGTCTTTATTCGACACTAAGTCCGACGAATTCGTCTCCGAAGAATAAATCGTGAAAGTCGTCGCTTTATTTAATTTCAACTTGTGCCGATGAAAACTTGTAAAATTTCGACAAACAGTCGGCGTTCATTGTATTTTAGTATATTGGTCGACAAATGTCTTTATTCGACACTAAGTCCGAAGAATTCGTCTCCGAAGGATAAATCGTTAAAATCGTCGCTTTTATTTAATTTCAACTTTTGCCGATGAAAACTTGTAAAATTTCGACAAACAGTCGGCGTTTATTATATTTTAGTATATTCGACGACAAATGTCTTTATTCGACACTAAGTCCGATGAATTCGTCTCAGAAGGATAAATCGTTAAAATCGTCGCTTGTATTTAATTTCAAATTTTGCCGATGAAAACTTGTAAAATTTCGACAAACAGTCGGCGTTCATTATACTTTAGTATATTCGTCGACAAATGTCTTTATTCGACACTAAGTCCGACGAATTCGTCTCCGAAGAATAAATCGTGATAATCGTCGGTTTTATTTAATTTCAACTTTTGCCGATGAAAACTTGTAAAATTTCGACAAACAGTCGGCGTTTATTATACTTTAGTATCTTCGTCTACAAATGTCTTTATTCGACACTAAGTCCGACGAATTCGTCTCCGAAGAATAAATCGTGATAATCGTCGGTTTTATTTAATTTCAAATTTTGCCGATGAAAACTTGTAAAATTTCGACAAACAGTCGGCGTTCATTATACTTTAGTATATTCGTCGACAAATGTCTTTATTCGATACTAAGTCCGACGAATTCGTCTTCGAAGAATAAATCGTGAAAATCGTCGCTTTTATTTAATTTCAACTTTTGCCGATGAAAACTTGTAAAATTTCGACAAACAGTCGGCGTTTATTATACTTTAGTATCTTCGTCTACAAATGTCTTTATTCGACACTAAGTCCGACGAATTCGTCTCCGAAGAATAAATCGTGATAATCGTCGGTTTTATTTAATTTCAACTTTTGCCGATGAAAACTTGTAAAATTTCGACAAACAGTCGGCGTTCATTATACTTTAGTATATTCGTCGACAAATGTCTTTATTCGACACTAAGTCCGACGAATTCGTCTCCGAAGAATAAATCGTGAAAGTCGTCGCTTTATTTAATTTCAACTTTTGCCGATGAAAACTTTTAAAATTTCGACAAACAGTCGGCGTTTATTATACTTTAGTATCTTCGTCTACAAATGTCTTTATTCGACACTAAGTCCGACGAATTCGTCTCCGAAGAATAAATCGTGATAATCGTCGGTTTTATTTAATTTCAAATTTTGCCGATGAAAACTTGTAAAATTTCGACAAACAGTCGGCGTTCATTATACTTTAGTATATTCGTCGACAAATGTCTTTATTCGATACTAAGTCCGACGAATTCGTCTTCGAAGAATAAATCGTGAAAATCGTCGCTTTTATTTAATTTCAACTTTTGCCGATGAAAACTTGTAAAATTTCGACAAACAGTCGGCGTTTATTATACTTTAGTATCTTCGTCTACAAATGTCTTTATTCGACACTAAGTCCGAAGAATTCGTCTCCGAAGGATAAATCGTTAAAATCGTCGCTTTTATTTAATTTCAACTTTTGCCGATGAAAACTTGTAAAATTTCGACAAACAGTCGGCGTTCATTATATTTTAGTATATTCGACGACAAATGTCTTTATTCGACACTAAGTCCGATGAATTCGTCTCAGAAGGATAAATCGTTAAAATCGTCGCTTTTATTTAATTTCAACTTTTGCCGATGAAAACTTGTAAAATTTCGACAAACAGTCGGCGTTTATTATACCTTAGTATATTGGTCGACAAATGTCTTTATTCGACACTAAGTCCGAAGAATTCGTCTCCGAAGGATAAATCGCTAAAATCGTCGCTTTTATTTAATTTCAACTTTTGCCGATGAAAACTTGTAAAATTTCGACAAACAGTCGGCGTTCATTATATTTTAGTATATTGGTCGACAATTGTCTTTATTCGACACTAAGTCCGAAGAATTCGTCTCCGAAGGATAAATCGTTAAAATCGTCGCTTTTATTTAATTTCAACTTTTGCCGATGAAAACTTGTAAAATTTCGACAAACAGTCGGTGTTTATTATATTTTAGTATATTCGACGACAAATGTCTTTATTCGACACTAAGTCCGATGAATTCGTCTCAGAAGGATAAATCGTTAAAATCGTCGCTTTTATTTAATTTCAAATTTTGCCGATGAAAACTTGTAAAATTTCGACAAACAGTCGGCGTTCATTATACTTTAGTATATTCGTCGACAAATGTCTTTATTCGACACTAAGTCCGATGAATTCGTCTCCGAAGGATAAATCGTTAAAATCGTCGGTTTTATTTAATTTCAACTTTTGCCGATGAAAACTTGTAAAATTTCGACAAACAGTCGGCGTTCATTATACTTTAGTATGTTCGTCGACAAATGTCTTTATTCGACACTAAGTCCGACGAATTCGTCTCCGAAGAATAAATCGTGAAAGTCGTCGCTTTATTTAATTTCAACTTGTGCCGATGAAAACTTGTAAAATTTCGACAAACAGTCGGCGTTTATTATACTTTAGTATATTGGTCGACAAATGTCTTTATTCGACACTAAGTCCGAAGAATTCGTCTCCGAAGGATAAATCGTTAAAATCGTCGCTTTTATTTAATTTCAACTTTTGCCGATGAAAACTTGTAAAATTTCGACAAACAGTCGGCGTTCATTATATTTTAGTATATTGGTCGACAAATGTCTTTATTCGACACTAAGTCCGAAGAATTCGTCCCCGAAGGATAAATCGTTAAAATCGTCGCTTTTATTTAATTTCAACTTTTGCCGATGAAAACTTGTAAAATTTCGACAAACAGTCGGCGTTTATTATATTTTAGTATATTCGACGACAAATGTCTTTATTCGACACTAAGTCCGATGAATTCGTCTCAGAAGGATAAATCGTTAAAATCGTCGCTTGTATTTAATTTCAAATTTTGCCGATGAAAACTTGTAAAATTTCGACAAACAGTCGGCGTTCATTATACTTTAGTATATTCGTCGACAAATGTCTTTATTCGACACTAAGTCCGACGAATTCGTCTCCGAAGAATAAATCGTGATAATCGTCGGTTTTATTTAATTTCAACTTTTGCCGATGAAAACTTGTAAAATTTCGACAAACAGTCGGCGTTTATTATACTTTAGTATCTTCGTCTACAAATGTCTTTATTCGACACTAAGTCCGACGAATTCGTCTCCGAAGAATAAATCGTGATAATCGTCGGTTTTATTTAATTTCAAATTTTGCCGATGAAAACTTGTAAAATTTCGACAAACAGTCGGCGTTCATTATACTTTAGTATATTCGTCGACAAATGTCTTTATTCGATACTAAGTCCGACGAATTCGTCTTCGAAGAATAAATCGTGAAAATCGTCGCTTTTATTTAATTTCAACTTTTGCCGATGAAAACTTGTAAAATTTCGACAAACAGTCGGCGTTTATTATACTTTAGTATCTTCGTCTACAAATGTCTTTATTCGACACTAAGTCCGACGAATTCGTCTCCGAAGAATAAATCGTGATAATCGTCGGTTTTATTTAATTTCAACTTTTGCCGATGAAAACTTGTAAAATTTCGACAAACAGTCGGCGTTCATTATACTTTAGTATATTCGTCGACAAATGTCTTTATTCGATACTAAGTCCGACGAATTCGTCTTCGAAGAATAAATCGTGAAAATCGTCGCTTTTATTTAATTTCAACTTTTGCCGATGAAAACTTGTAAAATTTCGACAAACAGTCGGCGTTTATTATACTTTAGTATCTTCGTCTACAAATGTCTTTATTCGACACTAAGTCCGAAGAATTCGTCTCCGAAGGATAAATCGTTAAAATCGTCGCTTTTATTTAATTTCAACTTTTGCCGATGAAAACTTGTAAAATTTCGACAAACAGTCGGCGTTCATTATATTTTAGTATATTCGACGACAAATGTCTTTATTCGACACTAAGTCCGATGAATTCGTCTCAGAAGGATAAATCGTTAAAATCGTCGCTTTTATTTAATTTCAACTTTTGCCGATGAAAACTTGTAAAATTTCGACAAACAGTCGGCGTTTATTATACCTTAGTATATTGGTCGACAAATGTCTTTATTCGACACTAAGTCCGAAGAATTCGTCTCCGAAGGATAAATCGCTAAAATCGTCGCTTTTATTTAATTTCAACTTTTGCCGATGAAAACTTGTAAAATTTCGACAAACAGTCGGCGTTCATTATATTTTAGTATATTGGTCGACAATTGTCTTTATTCGACACTAAGTCCGAAGAATTCGTCTCCGAAGGATAAATCGTTAAAATCGTCGCTTTTATTTAATTTCAACTTTTGCCGATGAAAACTTGTAAAATTTCGACAAACAGTCGGTGTTTATTATATTTTAGTATATTCGACGACAAATGTCTTTATTCGACACTAAGTCCGATGAATTCGTCTCAGAAGGATAAATCGTTAAAATCGTCGCTTTTATTTAATTTCAAATTTTGCCGATGAAAACTTGTAAAATTTCGACAAACAGTCGGCGTTCATTATACTTTAGTATATTCGTCGACAAATGTCTTTATTCGACACTAAGTCCGATGAATTCGTCTCCGAAGGATAAATCGTTAAAATCGTCGGTTTTATTTAATTTCAACTTTTGCCGATGAAAACTTGTAAAATTTCGACAAACAGTCGGCGTTCATTATACTTTAGTATGTTCGTCGACAAATGTCTTTATTCGACACTAAGTCCGACGAATTCGTCTCCGAAGAATAAATCGTGAAAGTCGTCGCTTTATTTAATTTCAACTTGTGCCGATGAAAACTTGTAAAATTTCGACAAACAGTCGGCGTTTATTATACTTTAGTATATTGGTCGACAAATGTCTTTATTCGACACTAAGTCCGAAGAATTCGTCTCCGAAGGATAAATCGTTAAAATCGTCGCTTTTATTTAATTTCAACTTTTGCCGATGAAAACTTGTAAAATTTCGACAAACAGTCGGCGTTCATTATATTTTAGTATATTGGTCGACAAATGTCTTTATTCGACACTAAGTCCGAAGAATTCGTCCCCGAAGGATAAATCGTTAAAATCGTCGCTTTTATTTAATTTCAACTTTTGCCGATGAAAACTTGTAAAATTTCGACAAACAGTCGGCGTTCATTATATTTTAGTATATTCGACGACAAATGTCTTTATTCGACACTAAGTCCGATGAATTCGTCTCAGAAGGATAAATCGTTAAAATCGTCGCTTTTATTTAATTTCAAATTTTGCCGATGAAAACTTGTAAAATTTCGACAAACAGTCGGCGTTCATTATACTTTAGTATATTCGTCGACAAATGTCTTTATTCGACACTAAGTCCGACGAATTCGTCTCCGAAGAATAAATCGTGAAAATCGTCGGTTTTATTTAATTTCAACTTTTGCCGATGAAAACTTGTAAAATTTCGACAAACAGTCGGCGTTCATTATACTTTAGTATATTCGACGACAAATGTCTTTATTCGACATTAAGTCCGATGAATTCGTCTCCGAAAGATAAATCGTTAAAATCGTCGCATTTATTTAATTTCAACTTTTGCCGATGAAAACTTGTAAAATTTCGACAAACAGTCGGCGTTCATTATATTTTAGTATATTCGACGACAAATGTCTTTATTCGACATTAAGTCCGAAGAATTCGTCTCCGAAGGATAAATCGCTAAAATCGTCGCTTATATTTAATTTCAAATTTTGCCGATGAAAACTTGTAAAATTTCGACAAACAGTCGGCGTTCATTATACTTTAGTATGTTCGTCGACAAATGTCTTTATTCGACACTAACTCCGACGAATTCGTCTCCGAAGGATAAATCGTTAAAATCGTCGGTTTTATTTAATTTCAACTTTTGCCGATGAAAACTTGTAAAATTTCGACAAACAGTCGGCGTTCATTATACTTTAGTATGTTCGTCGACAACTGTCTTTATTCGACACTAAGTCCGACGAATTCGTCTCCGAAGAATAAATCGTGATAATCGTCGGTTTTATTTAATTTCAACTTTTGCCGATAAAAACTTGTAAAATTTCGACAAACAGTCGGCGTTCATTATACTTTAGTATGTTCGTCGACAACTGTCTTTATTCGACATTAAGGCCGATGAATTCGTCTCCGAAAGATAAATCGTTAAAATCGTCGCTTTTATTTAATTTCAACTTTTGCCGATGAAAACTTTTAAAATTTCGACAAACAGTCGGCGCTCATTATACTTTAGTATGTTTGTCGACAAATGTCTTTATTCGACACCAAGTCCGACGAATTCGTCTCCGAAGAATAAATCGTGAAAGTCGTCGCTTTATTTAATTTCAACTTGTGCCGATGAAAACTTGTAAAATTTCGACAAACAGTCGGCGTTTATTATACTTTAGTATATTGGTCGACAAATGTCTTTATTCGACACTAAGTCCAAAGAATTCGTCTCCAAAGGATAAATCGTTAAAATCGTCGCTTTTATTTAATTTCAACTTTTGCCGATAAAAACTTGTAAAATTTCGACAAACAGTCGGCGTTTATTATACTTTAGTATATTGGTCGACAAATGTCTTTATTCGACACTAAGTCCGATGAATTCGTCTCCGAAAGATAAATCGTTAAAATCGTCGCTTTTATTTAATTTCAACTTTTGCCGATGAAAACTTGTAAAATTTCGACAAACAGTCGGCGTTCATTATATTTTAGTATATTAGTCGACAAATGTCTTTATTCGACACTAAGTCCGAAGAATTCGTCTCCGAAGGATAAATCGTTAAAATCGTCGCTTTTATTTAATTTCAACTGGCGTGTTGCGGGACGTCCTGTCGGTGGGCTTAGCTCGCGAGGGCGGCCCAAGATTAATTTCCCGCCGCGGTGCTCTTCATTGAGTGTCGAGGTGGGCCGACACGTTTACTTTGAACAAATTAGAGTGCTTAAAGCAGGCTAAAATTACGCCTGAATATTCTGTGCATGGAATAATGGAATAGGACCTCGGTTCTATTTTGTTGGTTTTTGGAACCCCGAGGTAATGATTAATAGGAACGGATGGGGGCATTCGTATTGCGACGTTAGAGGTGAAATTCTTGGATCGTCGCAAGACGGACAGAAGCGAAAGCATTTGCCAAAAACGCTTTCATTGATCAAGAACGAAAGTTAGAGGTTCGAAGGCGATCAGATACCGCCCTAGTTCTAACCATAAACGATGCCAGCTAGCGATCCGCCGACGTTCCTCCGATGACTCGGCGGGCAGCTTCCGGGAAACCAAAGCTTTTGGGTTCCGGGGGAAGTATGGTTGCAAAGCTGAAACTTAAAGGAATTGACGGAAGGGCACCACCAGGAGTGGAGCCTGCGGCTTAATTTGACTCAACACGGGAAACCTCATCAGGCCCGGACACCGGAAGGATTGACAGATTGAGAGCTCTTTCTTGATTCGGTGGGTGGTGGTGCATGGCCGTTCTTAGTTGGTGGAGCGATTTGTCTGGTTAATTCCGATAACGAACGAGACTCTTGCCTGCTAAATAGACGTATTTCGACATCTCAAAGGCCCGCCGGTTCCGAGTTCGCTCGGTAATCGTGCACGGTTTTTACTGTCGGCGTACATACATATCTTCTTAGAGGGACAGATGGCTTCTAGCCGCACGAGATTGAGCAATAACAGGTCTGTGATGCCCTTAGATGTCCTGGGCCGCACGCGCGCTACACTGAAGGAATCAGCGTGTCCTCCCTGACCGAACGGTCCGGGTAACCCGCTGAACCTTCTTCGTGCTAGGGATTGGGGCTTGCAATTGTTCCCCATGAACAAGGAATTCCCAGTAAGCGTGAGTCATAAGCTCGCGTTGATTACGTCCCTGCCCTTTGTACACACCGCCCGTCGCTACTACCGATTGAATGATTTAGTGAGGTCTTCGGACTGGTGCGCGAAGGCGTTTCGACGTCGTCGATGATACTGGGAAGATGACCGAACTTGATCATTTAGAGGAAGTAAAAGTCGTAACAAGGTTTCCGTAGGTGAACCTGCGGAAGGATCATTAACGTGTTTTTTCGTCACATTTGTGCGAAAATAACATTATATCCGATTTATTGAGTTCGAGGTATGTCGCACGGAGTCGACGGTACGTTCAGCCATTTGCGGTACCGTTGCCCGGTCTTCGCCATATATGTAATGTAACTTGCATCACATATGAAGATCGGCCGTTGATATTCCAAGAACGAGTCATGTACGACGTAAAAGCAGTTGCTGTAGTTTTCGAACTTTGCAAGATCGCCGTGTCTAGTTAATGCCTTTGTCAAACAACATAATACATATATAATTTATAATATATACCCTATAACAGCGTTACCTAAACAAACGATGTGGGACACACTTATTCGTCTGGCGACGGACGACTTACATATGCACTTAGCTGTGTGCGAATATATCACTAAATATCCCTAAAGCAAAAAGACCGCAAGCGGTCCTCGATGTTGGGATATATAATACTCGTATATTTACAAGACTTTAAACGTAGGTGTCCCGGTTTTTTGTTTGTTTGATTGATCAGTTACCACGCTGCATTCATTCGGCACACTCTGCCCGGGAATTGTTGTCTTGTCGGCGAGATGAGATTCCGTAACGGGCAGAACCCGGGTGCCAATATTAATTGATTTAGTTCCACGTGGGAGCTACCTGATAATATTATGATTGTGATGATAAAATGAGGCATTGAAAAACAAGCGAAGCGGTCTTTCTAACTATACTACATAGTCTGCTGCCACGACGAAGATGACAAAAAGTCGTGTACGTTGTTTTCAGGAGCGGCTAATGCGGTTAGATAACAGATGCATTCGTCATGTACGACGTATAAACGTGCACGATTAGCACGTACGCGACGATGATGACGAAAAAACATTTGCGAACAAGACTGCACGGTGCCGCTGCTACTACGACGATGACGACGATAAATGCTAGTCTTGTACGTTGCCGGAGCTGCTGATGCGGTTGGATAACAATAGGATGCCTTTGACATGTACGACGTATAAACGTGCAAAACTAGCACGTACGCGTCGATGATGACGAAGAGAAAACATCTGGGAACAGAACCGTTGTCTGCGGCGTCCACGACGAAGTTGACGGCAGGCCAAAGGCACTGGTCTTGTCACGTGCTTCGATTGAACTCTCCAATACGGTTGGATAACAGACGCCTTCGTTTGTCATAGACGACGTATAAACGTGCATACCTAGCACGTACGCGACGATGATGATGACGAATTGTGACGTTTGAGAACAAGACTTTGTGGAGTTTGGGTTCTGTTACTACGAAGGTGATGACCTAAATGTTAGTCTTGTACGTTGTTGGAGCTTTCTCGATGGCGGTTGGGAAACAAGCGGAGTCTTCGTCATGTACGACGTATAAACGTGCAGAAATTAGCACGTACGCGACGATGATGACGATGACAGAAGACCTGGAAACAAAACCGCGGTCTGAAAAGCGTCCACGACGAAGTTGACGGCAGGCCAAAGGCTTGGCCACCTCATGTACTTTGTTTGAACACTCCAAAACGGTTGGATAACAGACGGCTTCGTTTCATCATGTACGACGTATAAACGTGCACTCTTAAGCACGTACGCGACGATGATGGTGATCACGAATTGACGTTTGAGAACAAGATTTGTTGAGGTTGGGTTCTGTTACGAAGATGATGACGGCCAAAATATGCCAGTCTTGTACGTTGCTGATGCTGCTAATGCCGTGGGATAACAAACGGATGCCTTTGTCATTTACGACGTATAAACGTGCAAAACTAGCACGTACGCGACGATAATGACGAAGAGAAAACATCTGGAAACAATACCGTTGTCAGCGGCGTCCACGACGAAGTTGACGGCAGGCCAAAGGCACTGGTCTTGTCACGTGCTTCGATTGAACTCTCCAATACGGTTGGATAACAGACGCCTTCGTCTTGTCATGAAACGACGTATAAACGAGCATACCTAGCACGTACGCGACGATGATGATGACGAATTGTGACGTTTGAGAACAAGACTTTGTGGAGGTTGCGTTCTGTTACTACGAAGGTGATGACGACCTAAATGTTAGTCTTGTACGTTGTTGGAGCTTTCTCGACGGCGGTTGGGAAACAAGCGGAGTCTTTGTCATGTACGACGTATAAATGTGCACAATTTAGCACGTACGCGACGATGATGACGATGACAGATGACCTGGAAACGAAACCGCGGTCTGAGAAGCGTCCACGACGAAGTTGACGACATGCCGAAGGCGAAGCTTGTCATGTACGTCGTTTGAACTAACTCTCCCAAACAGTCGGATAACAGACGTCTTCGTTCTTCATGTACGGCGTATAAACGTGAGTTCCCCTAAGCACGTACGCGACGATGATGATAACGAATTGATGTTCGATAACAGGACTGGTCGGAGATGTTACGACGAAGATGACTGCAAAAATGTCTACGGCCATGGTACCTAAATATTAATAGACCGTTACACAGATGACGACAATAAGATCAGGGGTTTCGTTTTATTACAATTCGATTTCTCGAGGTTTTAAATGTTTTCCGCCAGGCCAATGCGACATCTTTTTTCCTATAGTCCTAGGGAACGTTCCCAGAGGACAACGTTAATTGCCGTCAATCGACGAAACGTACTACACCAATTATAAAGTACTTTATGTATTTTTAGGTGTTCTTTCGCTTTGCGGTGTGTCGTTGATACTCTTATAATGGGTGTGCGTTCCGGACTATTTTTAAATAAACGAAACTTTTACTGGATAGACGTCGAACGTTCCTCGAGAACGATGTTCGCCTATTATTATTTAAGATTACCCTGAACGGTGGATCACTTGGCTCGTGGGTCGATGAAGAACGCAGCTAATTGCGCGTCTAAGTGTGAACTGCAGGACACATGAACATCGACATTTCGAACGCACATTGCGATCCCCAGACATTCTGTTCCCGGACCACTCCTGGCTGAGGGTCGTGTCAATTTCAAAGACTGCTCGGTTTTATAAGGTCGCAAGACCGATTGAAATGTCGGAGCGTGTTGGACGTGCGATACGCCGGAGCGTGTTGGACGTGCGATACGCATGGAACGCATGTTCTGTGTGACGTCCTAAAGCGCGATAGCGAACGGTCGAATAGATAATCTTGTCCTCCGATAGACGTAGAGCACGTGCGAACTGTTGTATTACATTCGTTGAACGTGTTAAGATCGTCTTGAAAAGGAAAGTGTTTTTTAGTAGATCATCACACGATGGTACGAGATCGAAGAGAATCTCTCTTGTCCACGGATAGACGTAAAGCACGTGCGATGCATTAATCGATAAACGTGCGATAATCGTTTTGAACTGGAAAGAGTTTTCTCTTGTCCACGGATAGTTGTAGAACACGTGCGATGCATTAATCGATAAACGTGCGATGATCGTTTTGAACTGGAAAGAGTTTTCTCTTGTCCACGGATAGACGTAGAGCACGTGCGATTTATTGATCGATGAACGTGCGATGATCATTTTGAACTGGAAAGAGTTTTCTTAGTAGATTGTATCTTTGTGTTTGAACAGAACTTTCGTTTGACGTACAGCACGTACGAGCCTCGGTGTTTATCGTGTCTCACGTGTTTCTTAAGCGTTGCGGTCGTCGTGTCCGAGAAATCAGACGACGACGTCGGACCGCCGTTCGAAACCGACACGAAAACATTTTCGAACTAATTTAGGCTTCGTTGAATGTGTGACGATCGTCAACATGTTTGTCAATATGTTCGAAAAATTTCGTATGCGACCTCAGATCAGGAGAGACTACCCGCTGAATTTAAGCATATTAATCCGGTAAAGCGAATGATTAGAGGCATTGGGGTCGAAACGACCTCAACCTATTCTCAAACTTTAAATGGGTGAGATCTCCGGCTTGCTCGAACTATTGAAGCCGCGAGACTCGAATTAGAATGCCAAGTGGGCCATTTTTGGTAAGCAGAACTGGCGCTCTGGGATGAACCAAACGCCGAGTTAAAGCGCCTAAATCGACGCTTATGGGATACCATGAAAGGCGTTGGTAACTTAAGACATCAGGACGGTGGCCATGGAAGTCGGAATCCGCCAAGGAGTGTGTAACAACTCACCTGCCGAAGTTACCAGCCCTGAAAATGGATGGCGCTGAAGCGTCGTGCTTATACTCGGCCGTCAGCGGCATGTGCGACCGACCAATTTATTGCGTTCGATCATGAAGCCCTGACGAGTAGAAGGGTCGCGGCGGTGAGCGTGACCAGGGTAGTTGATGGACGCCGAAGAGCAAGCGAGGGGTGCTTTTTACAGATAAACTTGTTTAATTATCACCGTGTTTAGTAGCAGTTTGTCCTCTTAGTCTAATACGACGTATAAACGGGCAGTCTGTCTATTAATTACAGAGTGTGTTGAATTTTCGAACTTTAAAACGCACAATACGTAATTTTTAGAATTTGACAAGCACGTACGCGTCGATGATGACCAATGCAGTGATAGACGGCGAAAAGCAAGCGAGGGGTAATTTAACAATATAAATTTGATGTATGGGAGGGATCACCGTGTTTAGTAGGTGTACTCTAGTTAGTCATGTACGACGTATAAACGGGCAGTCTTTCTATTATTTACTACAGCGTGTGTCTAACATTTCGAACTATAAAACGCACAAGTAGTAAAAGTGGATTTTTGGCAAGCACGTACGCGACGATGATGACAGCAGGGTCAAAACCAAAAGGCAAGCGTGGGGTCCGCGCTCCTTAAAATATCACAAACATTTGATTGTATACACCCATCGGGCGAAAGGGAATCCGGTTCCTATTCCGGAACCCGGCAGCGGAACCGTTTATAAATCGGGCCCTCGCAAAAGAGTTCGTCGGGGTAACCCAAGGACCCGGAGACGCCGTCGGGAGATCCGGGAAGAGTTTTCTTTTCTGTATGAGCGTTCGAGTTCCATGGAATCCTCTAGCAGGGAGATATGGTTTGGAACGCGAAGAGCACCGCAGTTGCGGCGGTGTCCGAATCATCCCCTCGGACCTTGAAAATCCGGGAGAGGGCCACGTGGAAACGTCGCGCCGGCTCGTACCCATATCCGCAGCAGGTCTCCAAGGTGAATAGCCTCTAGTCGATAGAATAATGTAGGTAAGGAAAGTCGGCAAATTGGATCCGTAACTTCGGGAAAAGGATTGGCTCTGAGGATCGGGGCGTGTCGGGCTTGTCGGGGAAGCGGGTGACGGCTAACGTGCCGGGCCTGGGCGAGGTGAAGCTTGTCTGATCCGAGCCCGGTCCCGTGCCTTGGCCCCCCACGGAACCGTCTTGCTGCGAGGCTCCGGGTGCGCTCGAAAGAGCGTCCGGATGTCCTCTTCGGCCACCATTCAACGATCAGCTCAGAACTGGCACGGACCCGGGGAATCCGACTGTCTAATTAAAACAAAGCATTGCGATGGCCCCAACGGGTGTTGACGCAATGTGATTTCTGCCCAGTGCTCTGAATGTCAACTTGAAGAAATTCAAAAAAGCGCGGGTAAACGGCGTTAGTAACTATGACTCTCAGTGTAACAGACAGTCAGTGCGCATCGGCCGAGCGGTCAACACCTCAAATTTTCCGCTCCGCATTTGTGACCTAAATTAATAATTTCCTTGTGTAATCGTAAGATATCGGCGTGTTATGGTGCAGGAATCGAGTGCGGCTATGCTGACGATCTAATTAACCAAGTTATAAGCCGAGAAAGTACCAATTTTTTTCTTGCTCCATTTCTCGGCCTCACCGTACGCAATGAGATCCTAACTTGCACCCCCGAAAGCGCTTACTGGAGAGCTTCGATTTAATACTTATTTCACCGGCCAACTCGCTGTGGTTGCTGAGTTATACCAATTTGAAATTGGATTTTTCCACAAAATGGCGTCGCCTAATTAAAAGTTTTCAGCCCCCTACAGCCAAAACCCTCTATTTTCTCGGGTTGGTTCTTGCACCAGTCGACTCGCCGTCGTCCCGCGAACCGCTGGCAAGAATTTCGTGTGCTTAGGATGATTTTTTAGCGCTGATCCACTTTTGCTTGATAGTTTGACGTCATAGAGTGGGGAATTTTTTTAGATTATCTGCATTTTTTTCCAAAACCAGTAAAACTAGAACCACCATAATAAAGCAACACATGCCCACCGGTAAAGGCCACCTTTTACTGTTACCAGCACCACCCCAAAAATTACCATCCCCTATAAATATTTATTTTTCTCTTGAGACCCTATGAAATAAGGCCTAAAATCGCACATCTTGTCTCCAAGATACGGGAATTAGCTGTAAAGTGTCTGGGTGCGATTGAAAAGTTTTCAACCGTATTTTTAAACTTTTCACTTAAAATTATAATTTAAATTAATTTCTCACCCCCCACCCCAACTTTCAACCCCCAATAATATTTTTCAACCCCCAACCCCATTTCACCCCTAAAACAAAACTTTTCAACTTCCAACCCCAATTTTTTTTTTTTTTTTTTTTTCTCTGGGTCGCAAATGCGCCAGCAATCACGCACGTGTTGCTAGAGAATGCGTACTGAAAATCTTGTAATAGTCTAATTATATGTTTCTTGCTCTCAGACAGCCTTGCACGCTCCATCCGTAAGTGCTGTCTGACTGTACCTCATTCGAGGTGTTTGACGGGCGCCTCTTTTTTTTTTCCTAAAAACTATTTAACGAGGTACGACTGATACTGTTAGCATCGTCGTCCTTAGGTGCCCTGGACTAATACTGTCCCTTTTAAACTTTTCTTATCCTTTACTTTAGTACTTTATTTTCAAATAATTTATTATTATATTATTAAACGGATGTCTTCCATTAACTATATTCTTGCGTCCACTATAACATATTAAAACGACATCTATCAGGTACAGTGTTGCCTCGAAGTAGAGGTACACAAAGCTATAATGTGGCTTAGGAGCTCTTCAGTGATTGACGATGGTATTATTTCCCCGGTGGCCGTGGAAGTTAACTTGTCTCGAAGAGAAGTCGAGACACATTGGTTATCTATTAATTTAAATATATAATCTTTAACGGTATCTTTTTCTTGTGGCAAAGTCGTCTGCGCGACTGATAGAGCGTCCCAGAAACATTACCGGGGCAATGCTAAACGGGCTCACCAATACAAAAAAGCCCAGATACTGTACAAGCGGGATACAGCTAAACTGGTCGATGCCATTATCTCCGGCAATTGGGAACAAAATTTATCAGATCAGTGTCCTTCCATATCAGAGATTCTCCCATCCCTCTAAGCCGGATAATTTTGAGATTCTCGATAAAAAAGCCCACACCATTAACATCTATGTGCCCGTGACTATTGAGGACATTCAAAAAAATTTTCGTACTAGGATGTCCGACGCTGCTGGTCCAGATGGGATAAAGCTCTCTGCACTCCGGAAGGTTCCACATGCGCTTTTGGCTCTTCTATATAATCTCCTCCTGACAACCCAACATGTACCCGATTCTCTAAAGGAATGCAGAACAACATTAATTCCCAAAGGAGGCTCTGACCCCCTGAACTTAGATAACTGGAGACCCATAACGGTATCCTCTATAATAATACGAATCTTTCATAAATTATTAGCTCATAGATTCCAAAAACTGCCATTTCATCAGGCACAAAGAGGCTTCATGAATCTAGATGGTACACTAGCCAACACTATAACGCTTCAGGCAGTTATCAAGGAATACCGCTCTCGCCATTTGTCCCCTGTTTTAACTACATTAGACCTAAAGAAAGCTTTTGATAGTGTGTCTCACCACAGTATCCGCCGCGCGCTCTCAGGTTTTCAGGTAGACCATCGCATTATAAACTTAATTATGAATTCATACGAGGGCACATCTACACGAATAACCAGTGGCGGACACACAACAGATACAATTATGATCTCCCGCGGTGTATGACAGGGAGACCCGTTGTCACCGTGCCTCTTTAATCTCGTCATGGACGAACTCCTCTGTGAGTTGCAAAATATAAGAGTTGGTATCGCTCTCAACGGGGTTTCTTTCAATGTGTTGGCTTACGCGGACGACCTTCTATTATTTACGGAAAACAAAAGACAATGTCAAACCTTACTAAGACGATGTGAAATGTTTCTTTCGAGGCGGCAAATGGAATTGAATCCCCCCAAATGCCATTGCCTTGCCGTAAACCTCCTTCCGGCTCGTAAAAAACTATATGTCGCTACTACTAACTGTCTGGTTGTCAATGGGTCCTACATAAGGCAAATCACAATAGGGGAACAATTTAAATACCTGGGCATCAAGAGTAGCTACCTTGGTTGCCATGCCTCCACCCCATCTCAACTTCCGATCAAACTCTCTCGGATCAGCAAGGCCCCTCTTAAACCTCACCAGAAACTTGAAATTATCTCCCGCTTTCTTCTACCTCGATACCTTTACTCTCTGCAAGTTCCTAATATTAGTCAAAAAATTCTATTAAATTGCATCAAGCTGGTCCGCCTTACTCTAAAGAGGATTCTACATCTGCCCAAACAGAGTACCAACTCCTTCCTATACGCTGTCATACGAGATGGAGGCTTGGGAATACCCTGCTTCCCCACTAAGATTTCCCGTATTCTGATCGGGGGGATGTCCAAGCTTCTTGATCAGAACGACCCCTTAATTACCGCAGCACTATCTACGGAACACATGCAGCGCCAAAGAGAGATTCTTACTAATATGACCAGGGATATCGATCCAGGGAAAACAGGTGAGGAAGTTTATTGGATGCACAGGCTAGAAACATCAGTATCGGGAGGTGGACTATCACAAGTCGGGCATTTATCCGAAACCTCCTCATGGCTGCGTAATCCTCCATCATTTTGGTCAGGTCGAGACTTTATTAGTGCAGTGCAACTTCGAGCAAACCTTCTTCCCACGGTTGGCGGCGTGCACAACCACTCTGGCTTTCGTCGATGCCGAGCTGGCTGTCCCCGCACAGAGTCTCTTAGTCATGTGCTGCAGGGATGCTTGGTTACACACCACGATAGGATTCGCCGCCACGATCGGGCTGTCCAAAATGTTTATAATATAGCCCAAAAACACGGCTGGTCAGCTGAGCTCGAACCTAGGTTTAGGAATTCTAATGGTCAGCTTCGAAAGCCCGACCTTCTATTAACCAAGGGCGATTCGGTTATTATTGATGAGATAGGTATACACTGGGAAGGCCCTGACCTTCTTGACAAAGCCAGGGACGCCAAATTTGCTCATTACAACGACCCACTGATGCTAAAAATTATTAAAAAACGATTCATTGACAGCACAGTATCCATTCTTCCTGTAATTATTGGGGCCAGAGGAGGATGGTGTCGCTCAAATAATATTCTTTTTTCAATGTTGCATGCGACACATCTAGAGAAATGCACTTTAATAGCAGATGTCCTAAAAGGCGGCTGGACAATCCACCGAAACTTTAGTAGTCACATCTGGGAGACTCCAGGTTAAACACAGACGCTATTTTATTTCTTTCTTTTATATACTCTTCTTTTAACATGTTCTTCTTTATCCTTCCGTTTACTGTTCTACTTTCTCTTTTAATATTTCCGGGTGAAGGCCCTCTGTTCAGTTGGGTGGGTCCCCGCTAATTTTTGGAGTGTGGTGTTGTGATGGGTTTTCGCAACTGAGGGGTTGCCAGACCGTGGGGGAGGTCTTATGTTTTGTTAATGCCAATGTCGAGAGATGGGAGGCAGGCGCTTCTCGCCAAACAGTTTCATCATGTCCCTACCTACTTGGCTTCGCTGTTTGAAAGTGGTTGCGGGATCAAAGGCGCCTTACGTCCTTGGACTCTTCGTGGACTTCCGAGGAGCCTTCGATAATTTGCGTTGGGGTGCCATACTTCGCCGCTTGGGCGAGGCTGGGTGTGAGGAGTTGCGGATGTGGCAGAGCTTTTTCAGGGAGCGAAGTGTACGTGTCAGTGCCGAGGTCCAGAGTGTGACAAGGGTGGTTGAAAGAGGCTGTCCGCAGGGTTCAGTAAGTGGCCCCGTTCTTTGGAACTTGGTCATGGATGAACTCCTGTTGGAGCTTGTGAATGAAGGGTGTGAGGTCGTGGCCTACGCGGACGATTTCTTGATCTTTGTCGAGGGATCGTCGAGGCGGGCTCTGGAAAGCCAGTGCGAGCGCTGGCTTAGCATAGTCACCGCATGGGGAACACGCGTCGGTGTGGACGTGTCCGCGGAGAAGACGCACATGCTTCTTCTCAAAGGAAGGCTTTCTGGAGGCCGTCCTCCGCTTGTGAGATTGGACGGCAGCAGTTTGCGGCTTGCTACCACAGTGCGGTACCTCGGTGTGGAGGTGGGTGAGAGGTTGAGTTTTCGTGCTCACCTGTGCAGGATCAAGGCGAGAGTTGAGGCTTTGGTTGGCAAGCTCCGCAGGGTTGTTGGCAGAGAATGGGGGCTGGACAGGAGGACGGTGAGGGTCATCTTCTCCGGACTCCTGGAAGCCTGTGTGAAGTACGGTGCGGTTGTTTGGGGTGAAGCGTTGCGTTTCGGCTACGGTGCGAGGGAACTCCAGAGGGCGGAAATAGTTGCCAGGCGTCTCTGCGTGCGTGCATGTAGGACGGTGTCCCTTGACGCATTGCGTGTGCTGATGGGTGGGCTTCCGTGGCCACTGCTGGCCAGGTCTCGTCGCCTGGTCGTGCTGGCAAAGCGGGGTCTGTCCATTGGCTGGGATGCTGCTGACGAACGACTGAGATTGTTGGAGGGCGAAAGTGTTCCGCAATACAGGCGAAGGCTCAAAGATTATTTCTGGGAGGTGTGGCAGAGTCAGTGGGATGCGAGTGGAAAAGGTAGGGTAACTTATGTGTACGTGAAGGATGTCAGGTGTCTTCGGGATTGTGGCTGGTTTGAGCTTGGCATGTTTGAGTCGTTTTTGATAACCGGGCATGGCAGCTTGAATGAGTTCCTCCTTAGGCGCGGTTTGAGTGACACCAGTGCGAGTGCGTGTGGGTCGGAGGTCGAGGACTGGAAACATGTCTTCGTCGTGTGTCCGTTGTATGACAAGTGGCGTGATTTGACTGCAATGGGTGTGAGCGTGAATGAGAATGGTGTAGTGAGCGTGAATGGGGTACTGGAAGACGAGGCGTGTTACGCCCGCTTCCAGTTGTATGCTCGTAACGTCTTTGTAGACAGGAGGAGGAGGCAATAGTGCGCAGGTCCCGGTGACACGGGGTTGCACAAGTTAACGCTCGTGCCCTGTGGGGGGGGAAGCGCAGGGGAGAACCGGCGGTTGAAAGGCCACGTGCCGATTCCGGAGCGTGTTCCCTAGGGAATTAGCGATCCCACGCACTTGAGCTGGCCAGCAGTGCCTGGGGTTGCAAGAGCCCAAACTGTTAGGTCAGGTCAGGTCAGGTCATCCTGAACATCCAACCGGTGATGTAAACTGGGACCACGGGGGGGCAGTGCCCACGGGTTTTGTCCCGGCTGCTCCTAGGGCACCTTCGGGTGCCTGAGGAAAGGTTTCGTGGGGGCTGTGGTTGACGGTCGAATGCTGACCAGCGGCCGGTTCCTGGCTTCGGCTGGGTCCGGTTGCGCCGGGGGAGCTGCGTTTTCCAGCTCGGGTGCTGGCCCGCTTAGCCAGTATGGAATGGATATTACCCGCCTCTACCAGAAGGTTAGTCGCACCTTGCAGTGCGGCTCTACTCTGGTAGCATGTGAGCTCCGCTTGCATGCGCGCTGATTGAGCGTATCTCAATCCCGAGCTGATGGCAGCCGTGCGGGTAGAGACTTTTGGCGGGTACCGCACGTTAAACATACAGTAGGTTCTGTCCCTACCTACTATCTAGCGAAACCACAGCCAAGGGAACGGGCTTGGAAAAATTAGCGGGGAAAGAAGACCGTGTTGAGCTTGACTCTAGTCTGGCATTGTAAGGAGACATGAGAGGTGTAGCATAAGTGGGAGACTTCGTTTACGTTGTCGGCGGTGAAATACCACTACTTTCATCGTTTCTTTAGTTACTCGATGAGGCGGAACGCGTGCGCCGTTCGCTCTATGGCTCTATGGCTTTATTAAACAACAAAAAAGTGCATGTAGTGAAAGAGTGGCCTGTGTAGACCTATCTAAAATTGGTGCAGTGTTACCGAGGCTATTTTTTTGGGAATTACAGCCACGTGAGTAGAGTAACAAATTTTCCCCTATTACTCGCTCACCCTTAACAACTGGGTGTATATTTTTACACCAGGGCGTAGCCCTTGTCGAGGCCTCTGTCTCACACCATTTTTGCGATCCAAATCTAAGTGGTTTCCGTGAAAATCGCCTTTTAGTTTGGAATTTTTTCTCAAAATGGCGTCGGTAAACAAGCCACGTTAACCCCATTATTACTCGGTCACCCCTTACATCTGGGGGTTTATTCTTACACCAGAGCCTAGCCCTCCCCGAGATCTCCGTCTCGCCTTATTTTCGCGTTCCAACTCAAAGTGGTTCCTATGAAATTCGTGTTTCCGAATCACATTTTTCACAAAATAAGGCCGTAGATAAGCCAGTTTAACACCCTTTTAGGTCCAACCCCGTCAATTTCAAGGGTTAACATTCACAGCGGTCGTCTCACTGTCCTTTGCCGAACCTTCTCCAGAAATTCTGGTGCTCTAGGACCAATATTATGCCTGACCTAGTTAAATATTTTATCTAGGTCAGAGTTTTGGAATAATTTCGCGGAATTGCCGGCCTTAATTGCGCGATATCTCAGGAACGCTTCGTCCTAAGACCCTCGGAACACATTCATAGGTTTAGACGAAAAACAGCCACCAATACATTACACTCCCATTCCCCTATCCCAACTCATCCCTGAACCCTTAAGGTTTTTCACCCGACAGCCGTTGCAATAAGGCTGATTTTTGCTTATTTTGTATTTTGGTAGTTCAACCGCTGCGATTAGACCGTGGTCGTTAGAAAAATTTTTCAAGCTCCACGGGCAGATCAAGTTGCGTTCTTCGGTTGACCCGGTTGCTCCAGTTTCAATTAAACTGGATCAACTAGATCAACTGGAGCAAAAAGTTGCTCCAATTAAGTTTTTTTTTGTTTTTTAATTTTTTTTAATTTTTTTTTTCCATTTCCCACATTTCCATTCGAGTTGAGCGCAAAAGCGACACCGATAACACTTTGTCGGTCTAACAACTCAACCATACGAGAGTCCCGGTCATTGTCAATTTTACCATCAAGAATTTAATAATTTTACAATTTCATTTGATTTTTCCATTATTCGTTTTGTGTTTTATCGTACTTACGATTTTTTAACAATCAACCAACGATATCGTCCAGTCATCATTATATTTCGGATGATATCTTATAATCTTATTTATTTTATATATTTTAATAAATACGACCATACGAGAGTCCCGGTCATTGTCAATTTTACCATCAAGAATTTAATAATTTTACAATTTCACTTGATTTTTCCATTATTCGTTTTGTGTTTTATCGTACTTACGACTTTTTAACAATCAACCAACGATATCGTCCAGTCATCATTATATTTCGGATGATATCTTATAATCTTATTTATTTTATATATTTTAATTTATTATAATTTTTCACGTAGTTTTAGAGGGCATTGCATGCTTTTCGCAAACCGTCCAACCCTACCTCGGACCGTTCTGCATGTCGTACTTCGCGAACGGCCCGATCTAACTTCAATAGAAGTGACTTACGGTGCCGGATTTTCCAAATCTTTTTACAAAGAAAAGTAGTTATTCTATCCCCTTCTAGCGGCACCTTCATGGCGGACAATACAGAGCATCTCTGCTCCTGCGGGAAGTCATATCCCTCCGAGCCTTCCTTAAAACAACACCAGCGGTACTACTGCAGGGGCGGTTCTACACCCTTGGATCAGATCTGTCCAATCTGTAATCGCACCTTTGCTTCGTTTGCCGGCCGACAACAGCATTTTAGGAGAGCCCACGGGGACGATTATAACGCCAAAATTGAGCAATCTGACAACAGATCCTACCGTAACTGGACCTCCCTCGAATCTCTCCACCTTGCCCAAGAGGAGGTAGCCTATAACGGCCGATTCGTTAATAAACATCTCGCCACTATTTTTGATAGTCGGTCAATCGAACAGATTAAAGGTAATAGGAAAACAGAGAGCTATAAAATGCTACTACTTAAGATTACCAACCAACGAGAGGAAGATGACCACAATTCCACCCCTAACGTCTGCACCCCACCACACACCACACCGCTCTCACCGACCTCACACCAAAATCAATCTGGTCCCTCCACTACCCAGGATCTTGATAGGT
>CAXIEJ010000194.1:0-31385 GCA_964023215.1 Eledona agricola | reverse complement strand
GTGTTGGAGACGGATACACAGTTGGTGCACGCCGGCGACGTCTACGCGATTGTGCGCGCGATGACTCGCCAGCCACGAGACTCTGACCAGGTGACGTATTTCCTGATATCACATCATCTGTTCATCGACACGTTGACGCTGCTGCGCGCCCTGATCGCGCTCTACCTCATGCCCACCGGCGTCAACGCGTCCTTTGTCGACGACAACCTCTCGGTCGCGCTGCGCGACAACACCGTGCATCTCCTCGTGCGCTGGATCAAGTACCGCTACGACGCGATGCGCGCGTGCGACGGCGTCCTCGAGCTCCTCGAGCGATTCCTGACCCGACTCAGAGTCTCCGACCCGCGCGCCGCCGCCACGCTCGAGCGGACACTCCAGCACGCCGCGCACCGCCTCACTCACCGCGCACCTCCGCCCATACTCCCACGCGCCCCCCGCAGTCGATACCACCACCTGCTCGACATCTCACCCGTTGCTCTCGCCCAGCACCTCACCATGTCTTACCAAGCACTCTCCTCCCGCGTCTCAATCGACGACTACAGTCGTCTCCTCAGCGGTGAACCCATCTCCACCTGCCTCGCCCACATGATCGACCGCTTCAACCACATCTCCTTCTGGGCTGCCTCCGAAGTCGTCCTCTCCTCCGACGCCTCCTCTCCCCGCAACTCCTCCAAGCTGCGCGCCACCCTCATCTCGCACCTCATCTCCGTCATGGAGCACCTCCTCCCTCCGCAACTACGAGGGCGTCCATGCAACTCTTCAGCGCCCTCAACAACGGCGGCGTCTCCCGCCTCCGCAAGTCTGCAACGCATCTCGCCCGCTCACGCCCACGTCTACCAACGCGTCTCGGACTTCTTCGCCCACAACGGCAAACTCTATCGCCGAGCCCTCCAACTCCACCCGCCGCCCTGCGTCCCCGTCCAGGAAATCCTCATGCGCGACCTCACCTTCATCGACGAAAAACCCTACCGTCCTCTACCACCAACTCGTCAACTTCCACAAATCACCCTCGTCGGCAAGGCCTTCGCCCTCGTCCGGCGCCTCCAAAAGACCCCTACCGCCTCCCCACCGACCCCCACATCGAGGCCTTCATCTGCTATCGCGCCAAACTCTCCAGCTACGAACTCTACGCGCTCAGCAAACGCGTCGAACCCACGAAACCCGTCAAGGCGGCGCACCTCACAGTCTGTCCAAAGCGTCCCCCAAGGCCCTTCTGTCGCGACTCCTTCACGCCAAGGCGAAGCTCTTTTGCGCCCTCAACGTCTAACCCTTGGCCATCTCATCTGCGCATCGTAACCAGCACACGCGTGTGCACGAAAATAAATCTCTCACACTTTGACAGGTCTCTTTGTTTTATCCTCTCTCTCTCTCTCGCATGTCCGTGTGTGTATGTGTGTGTACAATAATTAAATCGCCCACTTCAACGTGCGGCGGACTGCTTCTCGCGCGCTCCTTCTGACACGCATCTCGAGCGCGCGCGTGCGCATCACTGCGACCAAACGCCGCGTCCTGCAGGCGCCCTCTCCAACTCGGACACCTCGCACAGCGTCGTCTGCAAAATCGACTTCAACGCGCTTCAATTTGCAGCGTCAAGTTTCTCGATCGCTTCTTGTGCCTCCTTCTTGACGATAAGTCCTGCGCCGAGAGCGCTGAAACTCGCACCCCATCCGCCGGCTCGAGCTTCTGCAATATGGGCAGAATCGGCGGCGGTGGCGGCGGCTTCGAGTAGATGCCGCCCTCTTCGTCGGCATCTCGTTGACGAGCTGGGCCAACCTCTCCAGCTTCAACTCGTACTTCCTGATGTTCTCTTCGGCGAGCTTGACCGCCTTGATCAGGGCGAACTCTCGTTCGCGCGCGCGCAGACGGCGCGGAAGAAACACAACGCAGCAGGTCAGACCTCTCTCGCTCGAACCGCACACACCCGCACACACCACACACACACGACGTCGACACTTTTTTTTGACACCTCGCGCATGGCACGCGAATGCGACGCACATCTGCGAAAACACGACCCATACTGCTCAGCATGATCTCCTTTTCATCGATGCCCTTGTCCACCGCCGCGACGCTCGGGTCTCTGCTGTGCTCGGTGGGTTGGCTGTTGTCGCCCATTGCGACTCCAACTAGAGAAGTGCGCAACGCGGTGTACGACGGCCGGAGCGACGGCCGATCGCACGCGCGGTGTTCTGCAATGATCGAAACGGGGTGGGCCCGAGGCAAGAGGTAGTGTAGACGTGCGCGTCCAGGCGAGGCGCTGTTTTGACAGGCTGGAAGCGCACAAAAGAACTATTTGAATTAACGTGGCACATTTCGCACGCTTCACATTACCAAAAAAAAATCGCTCTAAGCTGAGAAAATGCTCGAGCTGGCTCGCGCCCTCGCCGTCACGAGTTGCGCGCGGTCGATTGAGGAGGTCGCCCGTCACCGCGTCTCTCGCGCTCTACACGCGCGGACGACATGTATGCGGCCCGTTTTTTTCAGAGCCTTGTGTTTTTTTTCAGTCTTCTCGTCACTTCTTTTCTATCTACTACTACTCTCCTTACCGCGCGGCGTCGGGCACTCGATGGACGTACTCAACGTGTCTCTAGATGACATTGTCAAGCAGAACCGGATGAACGTCCGCAAGCAACGAGACGGCGGGCGGCCCAAGGCGACGCGTCGGGCCCACAGGCGACTCAGCGGACCCTATAATGTACATAACCATCGTTCTTTGTGTTGCCGCTAGGCACTTCGAGATTTCCCGCCAAGATTGCGGCTTCGCGCGCGTGGGGCGCGACGAGGTCGCGCTCGTTTTTCGAAGTGGTCCCGGGGAGCGGTGTCCCCCCCCTGCGCGGCGGCGACAGGGCGCGAAGCGCATTTTGCAGGCAGTTTGCCAAGTGGATAGGAAAACGAAGCGTGTGTGTGTGTGTGTGACTGATTGTTTGTAGCGTCGCGAGGAGTCAGAAGCTACGGATGATGCCAAGTGGAAGAACGACAAGTTTGACGTGCATGAGAAGAGCATTCAGCTGAACCGAAGCCTGAGGGCGGAAGAAGATCAAGGCGGCTACAGGGTCAGAGTTCGTGACATTGCGGAGGGCGTGACGGAAGAGGAACTCAAGGTATGATGATGAAGGATTTTTCCCGAGGGGGACACGCGCGCGCGATGTCGGTGATTTGCTGTGTTGATTTGATTCTCGTTGTTACACATCTGTATATATCTTGCGTGCGTGTGCCTCTCTCTCTCTTCTCCAACCTGTGTGTGTGTGGACCCGAAGTCTCACTCAGGCGTATTGCGCGCGCGCGAAAACAAAGGAGCTGTTCAGCGCCGTGGGAAGGATAAAGCGCGTCAGGATGATGGGCCGACGCGGCAGCATGATCCACTTCGAAACCAAGAACGCTGCGATGAACGCCGTCGAGTTGTATCATGGAAAGTACGTGGCGCGAAGGAGCAGGTCGCGCGCGACTCCGAGAGGCGGGCGCGACTCAAGAGAGAATGTGGCCGCCGCTTGCTCGCGGTCGGCGCTCCGTGTATGTGGTGTGTGTGTATACTGATACTGGGTCGGCGACGCGCGCTATATAGATCGCTGGACGAGTCGGCGATGACGCTGAAGGTCGAGTACCTTCCCCGCATTGTGCCGGGTCAGAAGAATCCGCCGAAGGGCACCTATGGCAAGAACAGCGTTCGCAACATCACAGTGAAGGTCTTGTAGTTTTGGGAAAGGCACCCCTCTTTGTGTACTGGACGCGTTCGGAGACCGCCGCCGCCACCACGCAAGGTCGGTCCGAGCGCGTGCTGGCCTGTGTATGCTAGTGGAAGAAGAACCGTCGAGGTGGAGATGATTAAAAGCTGAGGTCATTCGCGATGCCGTAATTGCGTGTCTTTTCCTTTTTTTTTTTTTCGAGTGGTGCAGCGGAGGCGCTGGCGGGAGGGGGGGGGCTTTTGCTCTTCCGTCCCGGGCGGCGGGCGTTTTTTCTCCGCACGCGCGGGGGAAGCAAAAAAAAAATTGAAGGGTTTTTTTTTCCTCGGGTTCGGCGAGCGACATCTCTATCCGCATCTGGACTGAGCACCGTGTCGGTACGTGGCCGAGCTTGATTTCGGCGCGAAGGGGGCGGGCGGCGTCGCGAGGGAACGAGAGGGGGGCCGCCCGCGACCGGCCGCGCGGAAACGGGGGAAGAGATCGGCGGCGACGAGGGTCTGCGCGTGCGACGGGAGTTGCCGATGCGTCGGTCGGCTGGACGCCGCGTCCGCACGCGCAGTCGTGCTACCATCGTGTGCAAGAGATCACTGACCCACTCTTTCTTTTTTCTACGTACCGTGTTTGTGTGTGTAGAATCGCTGAGATGTTTGACAGCAAGTAGTGATTGATTGCCGAGTGGGCACATCCTGGGTCGCCTGGCATCGACCGTGGCCAAGGAGCTGCTGTGTGGTCAGAGCGTGGTGGCCGTGCGATGCGAGCAAATCAACATCAGCGGCAAGCTTCAGACCAATTTCTTCAAGTACCAGTCGTTTGTGCGAAAACGTACCAACACCAACCCGCGCCGCGGACCATTCACTACCGTGCGCCCAACAAGATGTTTTGGCGCGTGGTGCGTGGCATGCTTCCCTACAAAACCTACCGCGGACGGTGCGCGCTGCGTCGCCTGCAAGTCTTCAACGGCGTGCCTGCTCAATATTCCAAGTGCAAGCGCGTCGTCATTCCCCCAGGCGCTGCGCGTCCTCTGCCTGCGCCCGGATCGCCACTTCACCGTGCGATCGCCACTTCACCGTGCTGGGCCAGCTCTCCTCGAAGATCGGGTGGAAGCACGCCGGCATCGTCAAGACACTGGAAAAGAAGCGCAAGCTCAAGTCGCAGGCCTACTACCAACGCCTGGTGGAACACCGAAAGATCGAAAAACAGGCCAGAGACAATGTCGCCGCCACTCTGGAGCCTGAACTAAAAGTTTTGGAAAGCTACCACTTCACCCACTAGGCGGAGAGAGGGAGAGAGAGAGAGAGAATCCTCTTTGACAACCAATAATAAAAAAAAGTGACTGTCTGACGCGCGGCCAATCGGCCTCTCTCTTTTGGCGTCGGAGAAGTGTGCGCGGATAACGTGAGCGAGGAAAAAAAAAAGCCATGCATTCTCTTATCATCGAGATAGAGGGGGAGATGCGACATCACGCAAAACGGCTCGCCCGCAGTGTCGACATCGAGAGGTTCAGGGCCACACGGCAAGGGCTCTGCGCTCTGTAAAAAACAGCGGCACGGGAGCGAGTCGACGTGACAGTGTCTCTATAGCAGGATGCCGCATCATTGTGAGAAAATGCGTGGCCACGATACCGTTGTGGTGTGATCAGAGGACGTGGTATGGCTGCGATATAATACAACTATCTAAGCTCGTACAACCTAGCTGCGGCGATGTGGTATTATGACACGATGCCGTAATCCAATCTGACCGAATCCAGTGAGACAATTATGATGCTGCGATTTGATCTAGCACGATACAGCTGTAACACGATCTAGCACAACACAGTTATGACATGAATACGACACAGTTATAACATGATCTGGTACAATACAGTTATAACATGATCTGGTACAATACAGTTATGACATATTCTGGTACAACACAGTTATGACATGACATAGTCTGGTACAACACAGTTATGACATGACATAGTCTGGTACAACACAGTTATGACGTGAGTACGACACAGTTCTGATATGATCCGGTGCAACACAGTTGTGGTATAATTCTACAACATGAGCAGATTGCACCGGCCGGGAGGTGGCACCGGAGGGAATTGCGTGCGCCCAGTGGGAGCGAGAGAGGTGGAGGAGTGACTCTCTCTCTCTCTCTCTACTGGCTGAGTGGTTCCGAGTCATTCGAGGTTTTGTGAAGGATGAGTGAGAGGAGGAAGACGGGGAGCCAGAGGAGCGTGGACTTGAAGCAGATGGTGGCGTTGGCGTCGATGGGGGAGCGGAAGAAGCGGTAGGCGCAGACGACGCAGTAGAGGGAGAGAGGGGAGGTTTCGAGGATGATCCAGGGGGAGGTGAGGTGAAGGTAGGTGGAGAGGAGGGGGAGGGCGAAGAGGGAGAGCGTCCAGACGAGGTTTTGGCGAGGAAGAGAGAGTGGTTTGACGTTGGCGAGCATTTTGTAGCCGGCGGACTGGTAGTCGTGGCGAAGAGGCCAGCTGAGGCTGTAGAAGTGAGGGATTTGCCAGAAGAAGAGGGCGGAGGCGATGAAGAGGGCGGGGGGGGTCGAGAATTGGGTGGTGGGCGGTGTAGCCGATGAGTGGGGGGATGGCGCCGACGAGCGCGCCGACCCAGGTGTTGAGTGGGTAGATGCGTTTGAGTGGCGTGTAGACGAGGACGTAGAGGAAGAGGTTGAAGACGGCGAGGAAGGTGGCGAGATAGGTGGAGAAGAGGCCCAGGATGAAGGCGCCGAGGACGCCGTTGGCGAGGGCGAAGGTGAAGGCCTGGTTGAGGGTGAGTTGTCGGGAGGGGAGGACGCGGCACTTGGTTCTCTTCATCTGGAGGTCGAAGTCGACTTCGAGGTACTGGTTCATGGCGTTCGCGCTGGCGATGGTCATGCCGGTGCCGAGCAGAGTGGCGAGCAGGTTGGGCAGGTCCAGCACGAACGCGGGGCCGGACGAGAGCAGGTAGCCGAACAGCGTTGAGAAGAGCACGAGGGAGGAGAGGCGGGGCTTGCAGAGCGACAGGAACTTGACCGAGTTCTCGTTGACGACGGCGGTGATGCGCGCGCGCTGGCGGGCGTCCAAGAGCGCGCGCCACAGCACCTTCAGGTGCGGTGGGTACAGGCAGGTGGTCGGCAGTGGCTCGCAGCCGGAATCGCGCTCGGGCGACGGCGGAGGCGCCGCAGAGATGTCTTTGGCGTTAACCGGCGCCAAGGAGTGATCGTTCGTCGTCGTCGCGTACTGTCGCATCATAGCGAGCCACGCGCTCTCCCGCGTCTTGGCGTCAGTCCACTGTCGCCACTGCCAGGCGCTCGACGCGCGCAGCTCGGCGGTGCGCTCCCTGCTTCGCTCCCGCGCGGCAGCCGAGTGGAAAGAAGAGAAGACAAACGAAATTTGTCAGCGATTTGTTACGCGCTCGTCAGAACGAGGAAGCATCGCCGCTCTCTCTCTGCTCGGGAAAAAAAAGCCGCGCCGTCTCTTTCTCCATACGTCTCTCTTTCCAACGTCGCGCCGCTTCTCGGGCATCGGAGTCGTGCCCCCTCCATCCACCACCGATCCACCCCTAGAACGCCTTTCCATCCCCACGCACACCACGAGAAAAAAAAACCCCTCGTCGCGTCAATGAGAGAGAGATGGCGTCACACACGCACGCGCCGCCCCTCGCATCCCGCTCGCGCACGCACCCCCTCCTCCGAGCGCCCTGTAGCCGCGACTCGCTCTCGGTCGCCAGTAGCCTCTGAAAGCCATCGGCGAGCTGAGAACAACTAAATGATGCCATTGAGCACGAAAAAAGATGGCGCACGTTCGCACGCCCGACTCGGCGCACACATACCTCTCACACACATGCCCTCACACTTCGAACGCCTCGATGCGGCTCGTCAGCATGCAGATGCCGGCGAAGGTGCGATCGCGCGCGAACGGGCCCGGGTTCACCGCGTGGCACTCGACGTGCTCCGTCGCGTAGTACTGGCACTGATCGGCCAAGACCAACTACAAAAAAGACGGCGGTGTTTCAGTGCACGCTGCGCGCGCAGAAAAGGAAGAAAAAAGTGCGCACGTACGACATGGGGGAGGGGGTAGAGCCGCAAGAGGTGGTCGTGGTTCCAGAAGATGGGCTGGACGGCGGCCGGGAGCGGGCACAGATGCGACTGGTCGAGCAGGGTTCTGACCAGCTGTTGTGAGGCGCGCGAGGGAGAGAGAGTTAAGAGAGAGAGGAGTTGAGTGGGGAGCGTCTTTCGCGCGGACGGCGGAACGTACGTGGAGAGACAGAGGGTCCGGGGAGTTGCTGGTGCCACGCGTTCGCTCGGGCGGATCATCGCCGGCGGAGTGGCGACAGTCATCGGGGGTGGCGTCTCGAGCGAGCGAGTGTTGTTCGGCCGCGTCGATCAGGATTCGTTGGTTGACGCAGTGCGCTTTGAATTTTTTGAGGCAGTTTCCTCTGAAGAGCACGAACGAGCGAGTGAGGTAGCGGAAGCGCGCGGGGTTGGAGGAGAAGTGGACGAGTGAGCTGGCGAGGTGGAGTTCGGCGGCGGAGAGTCGCTGGCCGAGGTGCTTGAGGAAGGTGGTTCGGAGGGACGCGAGGAGAGGGGGGGAGGGGAGGACGTGGCGACAGGCGGTGGGGTCCTGTGGGCCGGGAACGACGATCAGGTGGGTGGTGAGGTGGAGTTTGGACAGGAGCCAGATTTCGGCCAGGTTTTTGAATCCGGCGGCGTAGAGGTCGAGGTGCGCGCAGCGGCGGGGGGCCACAAAGTTGCCCAGGAGGGCGACGAGGTAGGGGGGCGAGTCGGAGAAGCCGTTTAGGACCTGGGTGAGTTGTTGGAGCAGGTCGGGCGAGTCGAGCCAGACGTCGGAGAGGACCAGCAGGAGGCGGCGGTGGCGGGGTGGATCGGCTCGTTCGAGCGTACGCAGAGAGCGGATGGTGCGGTGACTGATGCAGTGCGTCTCGAATTCGAGTTCCGGGTGGGTTCGGAGGGTGAGTGAGCGTGGTTCGGCGGGGGGAGAAAAGAGGCGGGTGGCCACGAAGGCGTCGCGAGTTGGGTCGACGTGGCCCTCGACGAGCACGATACAGGTTTCGGTCAGGAAGGCGCCGCGAAGCGACTGATTGAGAAGAGTGGGTTAGCGGTGGCAGGATGCAAATCGCGAGCTAGGCGTCATTGGTGGAGGAAGAAGCGTACCGCTGGATCGAGTTTCGACGCGTCCAGTTCGATACTTCCCTTTGGGTCTTCTAGGTGGTACTTGCCCTCTTCCGGCTGCGTGAGCATGCCCAGGACATACTCCGGCTCTCCGAGCGCGCCCGTCCAGAGGTGAATCTGTCCGAGCGTCCGGCCGGCCGCTGCGCTCCCCTCGATCGCGGGGAGGGTCAACCCGTCCCCGACCAGGCGCTGGCGCATCAGCCAGTACCTCTGCTGCAGCACGTCGGCCTCGGACAGCGCGTCCCCGTAGAGCGCGAACTGCCGCTCGTCGGTCGCGTCCACCGGCTCGAACGCCCTCTTCAGCCGACTGTACGCGAACTTTGACGCGCGCGCCGTCTGGAAGGCCGACGACAGGCAGAACACGTCTCCTTCGTCCAGCGGCGTCTGGTGGGGGCCGCGCGCGTCGGCGGCCTGGTCGCACGCATCTGTCTGGTCACGTGCCCCGTCGTGGACCCTCATCCACGCCTTCAGCGTGTCAGCGTCCACAATACAGCTGTCAACTGCACGTCGCTCGTCAGTGCACACGCTCTCCGTTCGTCGATGATGACGATCACACACACACACGCACGTGTTTCCTTCTTGGCGCTCGCGAGCAGCGAGTTGAGGTAGGCGCGCGCGGCGGTGGCTGATCCGTCGACTGGCCCGTCGGCTGGCCCGTTGGCTTGACGCAGGTACTGACACAAGTGCTTGTTCGCATCGGCGGACAGCGTGAGGGAGTGGCTCTTGAACGCCTTGAAGACGGCGCTCCGGATGTCGGCGGCCTGCATGCGGGAGAGAGATGGGGGGGGGGGGCCGTGCGGGCGGGCGGCTCCGAGTTGCGGGAGCGAGAGAGGCGCAAGTGTGACAGATTCTCCGTTTGCCGGCGGTCAAATATGTGTGACACACACACACACACACACACACACACACACAGAGTAGGTTGCGGTCGTCCGGTCAGAAAAGAGCCGTCGAATACTCGCCGGGCGCGGGGCGTCGAAGGGAGGGCGTTGAAGATGGGAGCGTGGGTGGGGTGAGAGAGAGAGCGCGCGTTTTCGCGTCCGGCGACGCGGAGAGAGTGAGTGAGTGAAAGGTTTATTTGTTCGCTGACGAGCGCAGCGGGCGTGAGTGAGAAGAGTTTCGAGCGAGATGAGCAGCGGTTGTTTGTTTGGAGAGTGGCAGGAAGGGTCGAGCGTGATGGAGAGCGTGGCGTTTGCGGTTTTCGAGTGGACGAGCGCGAGCCTCGAGATGGACGCGGAGCCGCCGGCGAGTTGGCGCGGCGTGTTTTCGCGCGCGTTGGCGGACGCGTTGAGTTTGGCGTGCGTGGGGGCGTCGAGGAGGTTGGGTGAGAGCGCGGACGCGTCGTCGAGACTGGCGGAGGTGCTGGCGAGTGCGCTGCGCGGGGCGGTGGAAGGAGACGAGTTGAAGGCGGGGCGGCGAGTGGCGAGAGCGGTGCGGCGAGTGAAGGAGACGTTGTCGTTCGTGCGTTGGCGCGCGGACGCGACGTGGCTGAGCGATGAGTGGGAGAGAGTGGTGGGAGCGAGCGAGGGTGGTGGAGGTGGTGGTGGCGCGTGCGTGGCGTTTCGGAGAGCGTTGGTCAAGTTTTTGCCGGTGGCGAGGAGGTGCGTGGAGCGCGCGACGTGGGAGGAGGAGAGGTCGGCGTGGATGCGATGGATGCGGAGCGTGCCGCGCTGGGAGGAGTTGGAGAGGTGGGATTGCCACGCGAGGTCGTTGATGATGGCGGCGTACGTGGCGCGCCGGGAGGGGGTGTGGCGAGACAACCGGTGCGGCAACCGGTGCGGTAACCGGTGCGACGCGGCGCCGAGGGAGGAAGACGAGTGGGCGGACGAGGATCGGTTCGACGCGGCGGGCGTGCTTCCGAGCGAGGCGCGGAGTTGGCGATTGGTCTTTGACAAGGTTGAGGACGATTGCCTGTCGCGTCGCTTCCGGTCGAGCGTCGCGCGCTTCTCCGAGTCGCTCGGAGATTTCGGAATTGACGAGGAGAGAAGAGCACTGTCCGATCCCGACAACGAGAAAATAGCACTGTCCGATCCCGACGACGAGAAAATAGCACTGTCCGATCCCGACGAGGAGAGAAGAGCGCTGTCCGATCCCGACTTCTTCCGACTGTTGGCAGTGCAGCTGGAGCTCCGCCGTCTGGTTCAGTGTCTCGAGTGTCCGCCGCGCGCCGGCGAGACGACAGAGTCGCAGATGCTGTCGGACCGGAGGAACCACACCGAGCTGACCGGCATGGTGCCGCTGTTGGCGCTGTCGCGTGAGTGTGCGCCGTTGTGTGCGCTGTTGCGTGCGCTGTTGCGTGTGGAGAATGGCGAGCAGTTGGCGCACGCGCTGTTGCTGAATGCGCCGGAGCGGCTGGGCGAGCAGTTGGCGGCGCTGGCGTCCGAGTGCGCGTCGCTGGCGCGCGGGGAGGAGTCGGTGCGCGCGCGGATTCGGTGGCTGGCCGAGGAGTGCGCGCCGCTGTTGTCCGGGGACGAGGTGGGTCAGGCGCGGTTCCGAGACGAGTTGGCGCGTCAACGCATCTTGCCGGAGGTGCAAGTGAGTGTGACGCTGCAGCAGTTGGGAGATGCGCCGAGCTGGGTGTCCGGGTGGGCGAGATCGTGCGAAGCGACGCGTTTTTACTGGCGCGGTTGGGTGGCGAAGACAAGTGGTTCGTTCGAGCTGTGCGCGAGTGCGTGCGTGAGCGCGAGCGCGGCGGGTGGTGGGGGCGAGGCTGAGGAGTTGGCGAGTGCATGTGGCGAGTGCGTGAGGTCGTTGGATGCGGCGCACGGGGCGTTTGAGCGACACCGCTTGGCGTTGGTTCGGTTGGACGCGATGTTGCAAGATCGCGGACGCGCGTCGATGGTGACGTGGATGGCGGCGCTGCGCATTCGCCTGGCCAGGATGTGCGTCGACGAGTCTGCGTCGGTGAGTTTCGAGGGTGCGGCGGCGCTGCTGGACGCCTACGCGGTGCTGGTGGCGTCGCTGTGCGCGTCGCTGACGGCTTTAGAGTGGGCGGCGGTGGCGCGGTTGGCGGAGGCGGCGCAGAGAGAAGAGAGCGGCCTGAGCGCGCAGCAGGTGGACGCGTTGCAAGTGAAGGTGGTCGGATTGTTGGGGTTGTGGGAGACAGAGAGTGAAGACGACGGCGGTGATATGGAATCGTGGCGTGCGTTTTGCGACGGCGTGGAATGGATGTCGACGCCGCGCGCATCTCCCTTGCTCCCTGGAGCGGCGTCATCGCTGAAATCGGTCGTGTTCGAGCGTCTGCGCGATCGTCTGGACCGCGCGGCGTCAATTCGTCTGCGCGAGTCGCCGACCGGTCGCGGTTCCGGCGCGGCATCCGCGTTTTGTCTGGTTGCGCTTTGCCATCATCGACGCGCGAAGTCTCGCCTGGCGGAGACGCTGACGCCCTTCCTGCTGTCGCGGCTGTCGTCCTCGCCCGACCAGTCGACGCCGGGTGAGTCGGAGGAGCGCGAGGAGGAACGCGAGGAGGAGTACGCGTTGCTGTCGGCGCTGGTGCGGCAAGTGTTCGACGCGCCGTTGGCGGTGGAAGCGTTCGATCGTTCGGCGCGTCCGACGACGAGGGCGTTTTGGGTGGAGCGCGCGCCATTGGCGTGGGTCGAGGCGGTGGTGCTGGTGGGCGCCGGGCGAGACGCAATGGAACGTTTCGCGCGTCCGGAAACCACCCGGCGCTGTGGCGCTAGCGTGGTGACGGCGGTGCTGGCTCGACGGGGTCGCGATCGCGGGTCAACGTGGCGGCGGTTCTCGACGGTGCCGGGCACCATTCAGTCGGAGGATTTTCCTCTCGATGCGGCCGCCTGGTGGCGCGCTCCCTTGGATCAACACGATCCTTGGACCGGCTGGCTGGCCATGCAGTGGCTCCTGGAAATCCGTCAGGCTCGGCGCGAACGCGTCTCTCTGGCTCCGGAAATCGCCTCTCTATGGACAGGCGAGCGCCCCTCATGCTCCCCTCCCTTTCTGCGAGACTGGATCGAGTCGGAACTCGCCGATGCCGTGATCTGGCCTCGCACCGACGAAAACAATCACCACCTTCTGATCGATCTCCTTCTTCACGTCCTCGACGACTTTGTCGACCAAGTCTCCTCCCTCGACCAGCCATGGCTCAACGACCACCTCGTTCGCTCCTCTCTCTCCGCCAACGCCACTCTCCTCATCGAACGCCACCCTCACCCATCCGCCTTCGCGCTCGCCTCCTACCAAATCGCCATCCTCTACCTCCACCTGGCACTCTCCAAACGACTCCGATCTCCATCACCCGACCTCTCACTCCTCCTCCCACTCCCCGCCCACCTCGTCTCCCTCCGCGGAGACGACTCACCACTCGGCGCCAGCCTGTCTCGGCTCTGCGCTCACGCCCTCTCCCAACCATCCTCTCCACTTCATCGCGCCTTCCTATCCCTCGCTCTCGATGCCTGCCCCCCCTTCCCCCCCCTCAACGCCTCTCGACCCCTCCCGCGCGACCTCGCCTGGCTGGACTCATCCAGGTCACTCCAGGACCACTCCGAACGACGACTACTCGCCTCCATCAACTCCCTCATCGCGTCTCCTTCCGATTTCGACCCCCTCTCCTTCGCCCTCGACTGGACCCACCTTCACCTCCGCGTCCACCCGGAACGCGCCTTCTGGATCGCTGCCTCCTCCCTCACTTCTTCGCCTGACCACCACCCTCCCTACTCCCACCTCCACTTCCTCCATCGCCCGTCCCTCCTCTTCCAATTCCACGCCCACCTCCTCCTCTACCCATCCCTCCTCCCCCTCCTCTTCTTCCCCACTCTCCTCTTCTACCTCTCCGCCTCCTCCTCCCTCCTCCGCAACGCCCCTCCCGACCCCCACTCCTGGTCCCTCCTCCAACACTGCGCCTCCGTCCAGGCACTGCTTCAAATCATGCACCGCTCCCTCCTCGACCACACCTCCCCTTCCCTCCACCAGTCACTCTGCATCGCCATCTGCTCCTTCATTCACCAACTCTTCCTCTCCAACGGACCACTCATCAAACTCGTCCACCACCAAACCTACCCACTCGCTCTCCTCCCCTACACCTGCCTCGGCATCCCCTCCCTCCACTACTGCCTCGAATTCCTGCCCGAACTCCTCTCCTCCGTCTTCCTCACCGAACTCGACGCATCCCCACCTCAACTCTCCCACCAACTCGAACGCGCCGTCTTCGTCGTCAAACTCTCCAGCCACCTCATCCACCAGTACTCCAACCTCAAATCACTCGAACTCGCCATGCTTCTCCTCAAACTCTACCGCGACGCCGGACCGCGCATCTCTCCCGACCTCTGGGCGCGCACCGCCTCCGACCTCTCCAGAATCGTCTCCGCCTTCCCCACCCTCATCCTCGACTTCCTCGACCTCTCCTCCTCTATCGGTACCTCTCCTCTCCTCTCTCCTCTCTCTAACCATACCCTGGGCGACCCCTCCGCCCTCCGCCCCACCCTCTCCTCCTTCGTTCAGGGCAACATGGGCGTTCGCTCCTAATGCGCGCGCCCCCCGCTCGGCATGCGCGCCAACTCTCTCTCTCTCCTGCGCGGCAAAAGGAATAAAACGATTTTTTTTTAATTCAGTACAGCGAAATGGCGGCAACGCGCAACTAAAAGTTGATGACCGAGTTTTTGCTTTTCTTTTCGGCTCCCAACTCGAACTTCTTGCAGCGCTTGAGCACCTTCAACGACCTGAACTGGCACTTCGTGCACTCCAGGCGGAGAACCACCTTCTTGGTCGTCTTGGCTCGCTTCTTGAGCATGGGCTTGACCTGCCCACCATATCCGACCTGCTTGCGGTCGTAGCGGCGCCTGCCGAGCGCGGTCTTGCGCTCCGCGCTCGGCTTGTACTGCGTCACCTTGTGAACCGTGTGCTTCTTGCATCGGCCGGAACGGCAGCGAACGCGACGGGTTTTGGGCACATTGACCATTTTCTGACAAAAAAACAACGCGCGTTAAAATCACCATCAGACGCGCGCGGCCTTCGCTTTCAGAGGAAAAAAACGCGGCGCGCCGCCCGGAAGCGGGCGAGGGGCGCGTCTCGAACGACGCAATCCCGTACCGAACAGAGAGCAACTAGAGCCAGAATGGCCTCTTGACTTTTCGCGACCTCAGGAAACGCGCGCGCGCCAGAAAAAATAAAAATGAAAAAAATCACGATCGAGCATCTCCGTCAGGCCCGCGCGAGCTCGCCGGCGCCCCGGAATTCCGGGCCGCGCACGGCCTCGCGCGGCGTCGCCCATCGAGCGAAAAGCACCCGCGGCAGGGAGCTGGGCGCACCCGGAGAAGATCGAGACCCCTTCTCGCTCCAGCAACTTCCCCCCCCCCCCCTCTCTCAAGGGACGCGCGCGCGCAACTCTCCATCGTGGCCGTGAACCGCCCTTCTCTGCCGCGCCTACCGACGGATTTCTTCTTTTGATTTTTATTTGCGAGAGTCTCTCACATCTCTCTCTCTCTCTCCCTCGTGGCGCGCCCCCCCCCCGTCACGTCACTCGGACACCTCCTCGTCTTTCGGCATGCTGTCCGGACTCAGCTCCAGGTTCTGCAGTCTCTGTCCCAGGTAGTTGAAAATTTCCTGCGACCCAGCCTCGATAATGTCCCTCGGGATCATGCCCAGCGGATTGTTGTCGACACCGAAGATCTTCAGCGGTAGCAGGTACATCTGGTCCGGTAAGTTGTTCAGCTGGTTCCGGTTGACGTAAAACACCTCCAGGGACGACAGGTTGCCAATTTGCTCCGGCAACTCTTCAATTTCATTCTCCTCCAAGTTGAGTTCGACCAAGTTGCTCAAGTTGCTGATTTCGACCGGCAACTCCCGGAACTGATTCTCCGCCAGGTTCAACTTGTCCAGCGACGACAGCAGGCCAATTCCCGGCGGCAAGCGCGACAGTGCGTTCGACGACAAATTGAGCGTCTGCAACTTGATCAACTTATTGAAGGACGACGCATCGTCCACCTCTTCTATGTTGTTGTTGCTTAAGTCCAAATCCCTCAACTGCGTGAGCCCACTGATGGACTCGGGGAACTCGTCGAACTGATTCCCACTCAAGTCGAGCGTCTGCAGCCCCGTCAGGCTCGATATCACGTCGCACTCGCTCAAGTTATTGGAATTCAAAAACAACTCACTGATCCTCACCATGTGCCCAATGCACGCCGGTAACTTGACGAACTTGTTGCGATTCAGGTACAGCTTTTTGAGCTTGCTCAACCGACTCAGCGAATCCGGCAGGTCGCTCAACCGGTTGCTCTCCAAATCCAACTCCTCCAACTCTCTCAGCTGGCCAAAATTGTGCGGGAGCTCTTCAATCTGATTGCACTTCAAGTGCAAGCTGTTCAGCGAACTGAGGTTCACAATCGACGACGGCAACGCGTTCAACTGATTGTACTGGAGGTCGAGCGTCTTCAACATCGACAACTTGCCCAACTCCGGCAAACTCGACAACGCATTGTGCTGCAAGTCCAACAACGACAACTGGGTCAAACCGCCAACCGACTCTGTCAACTCACTCAACCTGTTGTTTCGCACCGACAGCACCTGCAGGTTGCTCAATCTCCCTATCGTGCTAGGCAAGCTTTCTATTTTATTGAAGCGCAGCAGCAGCTGCTGCAAACTCACCAACTGGCCCAGCTGACTTGGCAAACTCTGAAGCTTATTGAAACGCAAATCTAATATTTTCAAATTGGTCAAACTCCCTATCTCCGGGGGCAACTCAGTCACAGAATTTTCATTTAATAACAGTGCCGTCAACTTGGTCAGCTTAGCTTCCTCATCCCCACCAATATTATTAATGTTAATGCAATGATTTAGTTAAACAGCAGAGCCAACTCTAATTGCTCGAAATTCAATAAAACCATACCTATCTCTTTCGGCAGTGTCTTCAGTTGGTTATCGTATACCTGCAGATACTTCAGGTTTGTAATCCGTGCTATCTGAGGGGGTAACTCCGCTAGCTCTTGGCGGGAAATATCAAGCCTTTCAATAGTTTTTAGTATGTTTTTCGATTCAGCTATCCAACGGTCCAGGGGCTTTTCGTTTAGATCTAACGTATGATACAAACTTTTGTCCTTATCCTTGGATATAGCAGTACCCATCTTCGAGTGTGCTATTACAGAGAACAAACAAAAGCTGCCCTATACATTAATGGAACACTCCAATAAAATTCATTGTAATTCTCAATATGTTAAAATCAGTTTTGCTAGATGATGTCGAATAGTAAAAAATATTCGTAATAATTTACTATATGATTAAATATGTTAAGCCAAAACACAGATTTTGACTCTTATAATTAATTTAAAAAATGCAGTTTAAATTTCGCTAAGTTAAAAAAATAGCAAAAATATAAATTATAAATACATAAAAAAATTGTGCTGTTGAATTTTTGCTTTTACACTCACTTTTTGGCCGCATGCTTTGTCAACGGTTTGCTCACCATTTTGGACGTATAATGGACCTACGGTGTGGATATACAAGAGGGTGCAGCATATGAAGCGGAAAATGAGAGAGGGTGAAGTTGAATGAGGGAGCAAAGGAAATCAACAATTGGTTTCACAGCCAAATTAACTTCATGGCGGAGGGGGAGCAGTAAGAGGTACTGGGGAGTCGGCAAGGGCTGGTGAAGCATATCGGCTGCGGCCTGAGCGTATGATCGTTCAGCCGCGCTACGACCCGAGTAGCATGGCATTCGGGATGATCTGCGGATGTTTTTGACATCTTAGGTGAAGGAGACGGCAGCGTCTGCTTCCCGGAGCCAGATTAAGAGAATTAGACGAACATTTTGGTGATGCGAGCTCGCGGACCGTTGTCACTCGCCGAATTTTCGGTGCTTGTGAGAAAGGGGAGAGTTCACGTGCTTCACCTGCGTTTGGCGGGACTCTCCACGCACGACCGCTCGTGCCTTGCTATAGCGTTCTCCGTCGACAGGGGAATGCTCAGGCTCGAGTTTGGCTCGACCAGTGGGGTTGCGAGCTCGGCGAGTGTCCGCGTGGGCTATTTAGAGGTGGCACCCTGCGCCGAGCGCGAAGGGTGTATTTTTCGCTCGGAGACAGCGAAGCGGAAAAGGAGGGCGCCTGCGCGCGTCCCGCGCCGCTCGCATCTCCCGCAATCTGAGTCTTTATTTTTTAGTGGGTGGTGATGCGGTCTACGGCGTCAGTGTCTCCAGCTTTCGGTAGGCGTCCTCCTCGATCCGCCTCAGATACCGCAGCCATATGGTGAGCCGTTTGGCCTCGGCCCAGTCCCGCGCGTTCATTTTCTCGTCGATTTCGCCAATGCAAGTGGCCGTTTCGCTGACCAGCTGACGCCGAAAGGCGGCGACCTCGTCCGCCGTGGTCAGGTCCTCCAGCTCCTCTCTGCGCGTCAGGACGCTCAGCAGCATCGTGCGCTGGTAGTCCGAGTTGGCCGGGTCGAAGTCGAGCAGAGAGTCCTTGGCCGTCTCGAAGAGGTCCTCGTCGACTGGTGCGCGGTCGGTCTGGGTGGTGATCAAGTGCAGCATATAGGCAGCGCGGCTCAGGGGGTCGAGCAGCATCCTGTAGGCTTGGGAGATGCACGAGGACTGAAACTGGACTTGGCGGAGCAGCGACTGGGCCGATTCGCTGTCCGACGTGCCGAGCGCGCTGACGAACTTGTCGGGGTGGACCAGTTTTTGCAGCAGTCGGTGATGCGCGTCCATCCACGCGACGTCTATGCGGAATCGCTCCGCGCAGCGAAGCAAGGAGAAGTAGCTGTGATGAGGAGTCAGGGAGGGCGCCGGCTCGGCGCCGGACTCGCTGCGAAGGAGCCGGAGTTGCGTGAAAAATCCGGCTGGAAATCTGGACTTTTCCAGCGCGCGATCCAGCGCCTCCGCGTCGTCATGTGAGTCGAGTTCTTTCGGCACGGGCGCGGCGGTCGTGACCACGGAGGCATTCCCACCGCGCGGGTGGATCCGGTGGCACGCCGGACAGACGAAGACCAAAAACAGAAATTGGTGCTGACAATGGTCGCAGGAGAACGAGGCGGAGGCGGCTTGCGAGCAGTAGGTGCGCGAGAGCGGGGGACGGAGCGCGGGAGTCAGCGAGGAGCCGAAGCGGGTCCGGCCGTCTGACGTCGAGAGCGAGCGGTGTCGGGTGTCGGCGCGTCTCGGTCGCTCTCGTCCGCCGACCTCGGCCGAGGCCCATATTTTTCGTGTGTGTTCATTTACGAGCGAATGCGGTCTGTGTCAGAGTGTGGCGTCAAGCCCGGACAAAGTGTCAGCGTCGTGGGCGATGCGCAGGTGCGCGCGCGCACGGCCCCGCATCGAGGGGATCGCCGGCGGAGCCGCGTACCGGCAGAGGCTCGACGCATGGCCGAAATCACCCGAAAAAAGGGCAAGTTTCCGGTTGAACGTCGTCACCACGCCCAGGCGCCCTCGAGTCGGCACCGGCATGGAGAGCGAGCCAGAGAGCCGTGGTGTCCGAGGTGAATGCGGTCGAGCACCGTGGGGTCGCCTCGGTGCGCCAGAGAGAGCAAAGAGTCACCTCGCGAACCGACAGAAAAGTATGTATGTGTGACGCAGCGGTGGACTTTTTTTTTTTTTTTTTGGCCCTCTCTCGGACGCGCGCGCGCCCCCCGCGGCAAGAGAGAACAAGAACCGAGAGTAATTGAGAGTCAGAAAAACGCCTAAACAGAGAGCGCCTCTTTTCTTTATTGCGCGGCCACCCGCCTACAACCTTCGTCGCTCCTCGAAGAACTTCTTGAGATTGTAGACCTGGTAAGTAGAGCACAGGATCAACACGGCTATCTGCAAGATAGAGCGCGTCATGATTCGCCGAATCGTCGAGTCGGTGGCTTGAAAGAAAAAACGTGTCAAAGTGTGTGTGTGTGTGTCAACGACACTCGCACAACGTGTCAAATCAGTAAGACGGCGGCGGCGGAGCTCTTCCCTCTCGCTCGACGTACTGTGGCGGTGTCGAATTTCCCTCATCTTGGCGGACGCCTGCTCGATTTCGATGTCCTGCAGGCCGTCGTAGAGCAAGACGAGTTCTTTCTCCAACGACGTCAATTTCTTGTTCTTTATGTCGCTGGCGGCGTTGATCTGAAAGTCGAACGAGATGTCCTTCGGGGAGAGCGGCGCGTAGAAGTTCGAGAAGCAAACCGAGTACATGCCCGTGTGGGTCGCCGCGAAGCTGTACAGGCCATCGGACGTGTCGGACTTCGAGAAAAGGTGCTCGTTGTAGATGCCTCGAAGCTGGCGCGTCAAGTACCTGCCGTTAGCGCGAGAGTCGGCGAGTGTTCCACGCCTCCAGCCTTGTCCGTACCTCGAACATGATGTTGAGCGACGCGCCTGATGCGACCCTGTACATGACGGTGGCGGACGTGTCCTTCTGCAAGTCAATGTACAGGCATTCGGACGTGTTGGCGTCGAGCTGGAACGTCATCACGGCCGACGTCGACCCGACCAGCAGCGACAGGCACAGCAGGCACAGCAGGAGCCGGTGGTCTACCATCGGGCGCCCGGATGCCATGAAGTCGGAACTGAAATCAACGTGGCGAGTGTCTCGCACAAAAGGAGACGACTGTGTGTGTGTGTGGCGCTCGCTTTTGCCGTTGCGACCCCAATCCACATCAGTGCATTCGTGTCAAGACATAGTACACCGAAGCAGACGTGCCCGAGTGGTTAAGGGGTCAGTTTAAGGCACTGATGTGAAAACGCGTGGGTTCAATTCCCATCGTCTGCATTTTTTTTTTTTGCATCACCTTCTGCCGCCGACGCAGCAAAAGCACGCGGCCTTGGATGGGGCGAGGCTTCCATCCCCCCGACAGAGGCTTTGCTGAATCGAGGGAGGAGTGCGCGAAAGGAGAGCCGGTTGACTCTCGGCGCGTCCCAGACAGAGCCCGCTGTCGTTGCAAACTTCAAAACAATATATTAATTTGGCGTTTGGAGGGAAAAACGTGCGTGTTATTTGTAGCAACTGTTCTCCATATTTGTTTGAGTTTGCCTGCGTACGACCGTGAGGTGCGACACGATTCAGAATTGATTGAACCGTCTTGTCGTGCATCTCTCCGCGACACATTCTTTTTGCTAGAGCAGCGGTGGCACGCGGTACGTTTGCTTGAGAGCGGCTCGGTTTTGCGCGCGCTCGGAGAGGAGAGTTCTGATTTTGTCGACCTCGTCCCGAGCGAGAGAGACGCGCCGTCTCCCGGATCCGTCACCGACGTCAGCGGTCGGAGGGGTCTCGCGTGCGCGAGGTCCGCGCGTTGCCAGGTCGCATTTTGCTCGCGCGTTGAAGCTGATTTTTTTTTTGATTGAGCGCGTGGCCCAACAGAGAAGAACCGAGCGGTGTGTATTGAGTGTCGCGCTGCCGACAGGGTTCGCTCGTTTATTGCCGCGGGGGCTTCTTCGCCGTCAGAGAGAGAGAGGGGTCGTGCGTACGCGTCTCGCGTCAGACCATTTTTTTGCCCTGTTTTTCGCTCCCTCAGCAGAGATGTGCGCCCGCTCAGACCGTCGAAACGACTTGCTGGCGTTCGAAGCGCGTCACGCGGTTCGCATGGTGCTCGTGCGCGAGCGCGACGCCGACTTGAAGTTGTTTTTGGAGGAGCGGGAGCGACGGCTTCGGCCGCGGGGGACGGCCAGCGTCGAGGGGAGGTGGAGCGTAGATGGAGAGGAGAAGGAGAGATTGGAGAAGGAACGGTCAATACTGGAGGAAGGGAGACGGTTAAAGCCGGAGAAGGAGAGACTGTTGAAGCTGGAACAAGAGAGACAATTCAAACTGGAGAAGGAGAGACTATTGAAACTGGAACAAGAGAGACAGTTAAAACTGGAACAAGAGAGACAGTTAAAACTGGAACAAGAAAGACAGTTAAAACTGGAACAAGAAAGACAGTTAAAACTGGAACAAGAAAGACAGTTAAAACTGGAACAAGAAAGACAGTTAAAACTGGAACAAGAAAGACAGTTAAAACTGGAACAAGAAAGACAGTTAAAACTGGAACAAGAGAGACAGTTAAAACTGGAACAAGAAAGACAGTTAAAACTGGAACAAGAGAGACAGTTAAAACTGGAACAAGAAAGACAGTTAAAACTGGAACAAGAGAGACAGTTAAAACTGGAGCAAAAAGAAAGACAATTCAAATTGGAACAAGAAAGACAATTCAAACTGGAACAAGAAAGACAATTCAAACTGGAACAAGAGAGACAATTCAAACTGGAGAAGGAGAGACTATTGAAACTGGAACAAGAGAGACAGTTAAAGCTGGAACAAGAGAGACAATTCAAACTGGAACAAGAGAGACAGTTAAAAAGAAAACAAGAACAATTAAAGGTGGGAGAGAGCCGACCACCTCACGGAGAAAAGTTCGAACAAAAAGGCAAGCAAGGTTTCGCTGGAGTCAAAGAGTCAAAAAACTTGCCAATCTTGACCGAGGCGTCGAGAATTAGGGGGTGGTCGAGCAATACAAAGTTAAGAATGCAGTTGGAGGTCAAAAGAGCGCCGCCCGAGTTGGCAGTGCCGCTCGGAAAGCCGCTGGTTGATGCCGAGATGTCGCCGCTCAGTTCGGATTTGCCCGGTTCGGTGCTACTGACGACTGGGTCCAAGGTGGTCACGCCGCTGAAGAACATGGCCTTCCTCGCCACACTGAACACTGCGATTGCGATGAACCGGGGAGGGCCGACGTCGTCCGGGCGAGTGGTGCCGAAGTCGTCCCCGGCCGATTCGTTCGGCCAGCGCCCCGTCCTGATTCACTACACCAAGAATCGGGCGGCGCCCCCCAACCGGCGGTGCCCCTTGCCGGTTCTGCGACGGCCGTGAGCGAGCGTGTCCTCTCTAGTCGTCGTCGAGGCAGAAAACCACATTCACACTGTTCGCATCGCTCGCGCGACCGAGAGAATTATTTCTCTCTCTCGACTCAAGAGTTTATTATGATGGATGTCGCCCGCCGCCCCTCCGCCTATCGCTCGAACAGCATGACCAACTCCATGTGGCGGGTGTGCGGGAACAGGTCGACCGGCTGCGCCCGCTTGGGGACAAACGGCGGGCTCGGCGTGGACTTTGAGGGCACCTTGGTCAAGATGAACACGTCGTCGACCAGCGACTCGGGATTGCAAGATATGTAAATAACCCTCGAAATGGTGCTGCACTCGCGAATCGCTCTCAGTGTCTTGTTGTGTAGGCCGCCTCGCGGAGGGTCCAAAATGGCCATGCACCTCGGAGAAGACTCGGTGTCGCTCTCGACCGCACTGCCGCCGTCAGCAGTCTGAGTTGTAGTGCAGCTGTTCTCGGTCGTATCGCAGCAATCGCCGCCGTCCGCCGCAGCCACCTCGTCGTCCCTGCCACTTTGTTTGACAACTGTGTCACTTTGGTTGACACCTTGGTTGACACCTTGGTTGACACCTTGGTTGACCACCTCGTCGTCACCACGCTCGTCTCGGCTGACGTGCTCCAAGGGAGCGATGGCGTTGCTGCCCGCACCTGGGTAGCCGCCGTCATCGGTGCAATCATGTTCACCGCCGACGGTCGTGTCGCTCGCGTGACAGGTGCCCGCCGTATCTCCGGCGCGCATTTGACTGTCATCGTCTTTTTTGATCTGAGCGTCGCGATCCGCCGAGTCGAGCCGAGCCGAGAGTCTTTTCGACAGGTTCGTCAGTATGGGCTTGATCGAGTCCTCGGCCTTGCCCGCGTGAAAGGTGGCGTTTTGGACGTGGTTGGCGGCCGCGTTGACTCTGGCGTCGAGGATGGCGTCCTCGACCACTTCGAGTCCGACGAGCTGAATGGGCGTTTGACGCGCGTTGTTGGCGAGGCAGAGCCCGATGGTGCCGGTGCCGCAGCAAACGTCCAGAAGGATGCGGTGGGTGGCGAAGGATTCGCTCGCCCAGTCGAGGACGAGCGCGTAGAGCGCGGCGGCGGCCTCGGTGTTGACTTGGAAGAACGAGGTGGGCGAGATTCGGAAGCGCGTCGAGAGGAGCGATTCGTAGATGTACTCGGTGCCGAACAGCAGCAGGCGAGGCGCGTCGGGGGACGGGTAGTTGGAGATGCCGTTGTGCTCTTGCAGCCAGAAGGATCGAACTGGGGTGCGCGCGCGCGATTCAGAAGGGGTTAGTGTGTGTGTGTGTGTGTGAGAAGTGAGAAGTGAGACAGGCACAGACCGCGCGCGCGTACCGTTGAGCGCGGGATGGCTTTGCGCCCAGGCTCTGAGTTGGTCCTTGAGCCGTTCGTAGTGGTCCGGATCGACGAAGTGGTTGTTGACTTGGAGCATGATCATGGATTCGTGAGCCAGATTGGATCTGAAGAGGCAGTTTCGCCAGAATCCGCGGTGGGCGTCGCGTTGCCAGGGTTCGAGTCCGGTGTCTCGAATGAGCGGCCAGAGCGCGTGGTAGAGGAGCAGGTGGTCAGGACAGACGTGGGGAGAATGCGTGGGTTGGACGACGCAGCTCAGTGCATCTTTGAAGGCGCCGAGCATGAAGCCCATTTCGATGGCGCCGAAGGCGTTGTGGCCGATGGTGAATTCGACTTTGTTGCGGTAGCCGTCGACGACCGGCGATGGGATGATGGGGAGAAACGGGCAGGGCGCGTTCGGGGCGTCCAGCCAGGAGGGGCGCGCGCCTGGGGAGGATTGCTTGACTTTTTGGACGAGTTTGGACAGAACGGCGCGCATTTTGGCCATTTTCAGACTGAGTTGGTCTGAGTAGGGCATTTGGCTCAGCGGGACGATGCGGCAGAGCAGCACTCGGTTCAGTTCCTCGGCAGAGGGAGGAGCGGATCGGGTTGCCGCCTCCTCATTTGCGTCGTCGCCCTCTGCCTTCACCCGCTTGGCGCCGGCTCTGTCCAGTTCGGCGCCTCGCCGCCAATTCGCGTCGCGCTGCGCCTGGCGCTCCGGGCACTTCACCCGCCATGGCCGTTTGCCGTCCTCCAGCACCAGTCCGTCCAGCGCCACCATCGCCGAGCGCCGGTCCTCCTGCGTCGCGAACTTGACCCGCGCGAACACCGCCCCGTACCTCTTGTCCGCCTTCGCGTACACCACGCCTCGATTCTTCAACTCTCGCGCGAACACCCGCTCGTTCATCTTCTTCGGTAAATCGCACAGCAGAAACGTCAGGCCCACCGGCACCGCGCCGTCCGGCTGCGGCGCGCCCACCGTCTCATCGCTCGGCGCGGCGGTGATAACCGCCTCTTCGACCGTCTTCGGGCCGGCGTCGTCCAACCGCTCCGGACGAGGCTCGGACTCGCTCGTATCGCCTCCCTGTTCACGCATTCGCACGAGAACCACAACGAAGGTCAGAGAGAGTGCGCGCTCACAACGCAGAGGTCAGTCGCAGCAAGAATGATGAAACGCTCGGACGCCATTTGTCACCGCGCCTACATATACACACACACACACACACACACACACACAACGGGTGCCACCTCACCAACTGACGGGGGAGCGCCGCCTCTGTCTCTGCGCGTGCCAAGTCCGCGCCGAATGCGCATCCCCGCGTGGGTTCGCGAGCAGAGACAGACAGAGAGAGACTTCCGCTTTTTTCTCTTCACCCCGGCTTTTTTGAAGGATCGCGTTCATCTCTCTTCTTGAGCGTCTCCTATGCTATGGCTCGATCTTGGAGCGTCCAGTGGGGTGCCCAGTGGGGTGCCCAGTGGGGGAGTGCTGGCCGACGCGCCTACCACGTCTCAACGGCGACGCGGCGAAAAGTTGGGATTGTCGGTATGTGCGAGAGAGAGAGAGGCACACACTCGCTCACACTCACACACACGCACGTGCGCAGGTTTGCCGAACGTGGGGAAGAGCCTTTTGTTCAACGCCCTGGTGGGAAGAGAGGTACGAGTGAAGGAGGCGGCGCTTCGCTCTCAGCACGTCGAGAGTCACACACACACACTCATACATGAGTCACATACTCTCACACACGCACACATAAGTCACATACGCACACACATACAGACACAGACACAGACACACACACACACACACACACACAAGTCGCATACGCACGCACACACATGAGTCACATACTCTCACACACTCACACTCACACTCATACATGAGTCACATACTCTCACACACTCACACATAAGTCACATACTCTCACACACGCACACACATACACTCCCACGCACACACATACACCTACACACTCACACATGAGTCACTCAGGCGGCTAGGAGCGCCAACCGTCCGTTCACGACCATTGAGCCGAACAGCGCGCTGGTGAGCGTCGAGGACGACCGCCTGGACGCGTTGTCGGCGCTGGTGAGTCCGAGAAAGGTCACGCCGGCGACGATTCGCCTGGTCGACATTGCGGGTTTGGTGGCGGGAGCGAGTGAGGGTCGTGGGCTCGGAAACCAGTTTTTGTCGGCGATCGACGCGGTGCGGGCGGTGCTGCACGTGGTGCGGTGCTTCGAGGACCCATCGGTGGTGCACGTCGAGGAGGGGACGGACCCGGTGCGAGACCTGGAGATTGTGCGCCGCGAGATGGCCCTGCGGGACCGCGAGGTGGTGGAGCGAGTTGGTCGGCGGGCGGCGAGGGGCGAGGGCGCGGACAAGTTGAGACGGGTGATGGAGAGGGTGGTGCGGACGTTGGCGGAGGGGGGCATGGCGAGTCGCGTGCGGGCGGAGGTTGAGGGGGAGGAGGCGGCGATGGTGGACGGGTGGCGGTTGCTGACGGCGAAGCCGACGGTGATTTGCTGCAACGTGGACGTACGTGTGTGTGTGTGTGTGTGTGTGGTGCGATGACATGGAGGAGAGAGACTGACTGACGCGTGCGCCGAGCAGGAGGAGTCGGCGGCGACTGGGAACGCGCACGTGGAGAGGGTGAGGGCGTACGCGGCTGAGAGGGGGTTGTCGGCACCGGTGGTGGTGAGTGCGCGGCTGGAGGCCGAGGTGAGGATTCTCGAGGAGGACCCGGCGAGGAGGCGCGCGTGGCTGCTGGAGAGCGGGTTGACGGAGAGCGGGGTGAAGGGCGTCACGCGGGCGGCGTACAGCAGCTTGGGGTTGGACACGTTCTACACAGTGGGTGAGAGGTGCGTCGCGCGAGTGGAGAGATTGAGTGCGAGTAGAGAGAGAGAGAGAGAGGTTGAGTGCTGACGGCGGCGGTTCGCGTGTGTGTCATTTTGGTTGGGGGAGGAAAAAAAAGCGAGGTGCGTGCGTGGAGTTTCCCGAGTGGTGCGAGCTCGAGGACGTGCGCGGCGCGCGTTCACGAGGACATTGCGCGGAACCTGATCAAGGTGGAGATGCGCAGCTACGACGACTACGTGGCCGGGCGCACGCGGGCGAGGGTGGAAAGTCCGCAGTACGTCGTGCAGGACGGCGACATTCTGTTTTTCATGCACCAAGCGAAGGGCGGCGCGGGGACGCGGCGATAGCTGGCGGCGAGCGCGACCGCCGTTCGATACACATACATAAAACACCCGCGCCTATTTTCCCAAGTTGAGCTCTCTCTCTCTCTTTTACAACCCTGCTTTTTCTGCCCGCGCCAATTTCTTTTTTTTTTTTTTTTTTCTTCCCCCCATTTCGCTCTCGGAAAAACGCCCACTGATTGCCGACGCGCTGTCTCGGTGAAGTCGCCCTCTCTCCGCCGAACCGGGTATTTTCCCCCCCCCTCTCTCGAGAGGCGAACGCGCGAGCCACCATGGTCAACTACACCTTCAAGAACATCACCGTCGTGCCCAACGCCAGCGACTTCGTCGACATCGTCCTGACGCGGACGCAGCGGAAGACGCCGACGGTCGTGCACAAAGGGTACAAAATCAGCATTCTGCGCAAGTTCTACATGAGAAAGGTCAAGTTCACGCAGCAAACGATCGTCGACAAGTTCCAGCTCTTCCTGACCGAGTTCCCGGTCCTCGACGTACGTGGTCGAGAGTCGCGCGACGCGAACGACGCGCCGTACCGCTTCCACTCGCTGACCACTCGCTGACCGCCTCGCAGGAAATCCACCCGTTCTACGCGGACCTGATGAACGTGCTCTACGACAAGGACCACTACAAGCTCGCGCTGGGCCAGATCAACGCGGCGCGCCGCCTGATCGACAACGTCTCGTCGGACTACATTCGCCTGCTGAAGTACGGCGACTCGCTGTACAGGTGCAAGCAGTTGAAGCGCGCGGCGCTGGGGAGGATGGTCAAGGTGGTGCGCCGACTGGGGCCGAGCCTGAGCTACTTGGAGCAGGTGCGCCAGCACATGGCGAGGCTGCCGCAGATTGACCCGACCACGCGGACGCTGCTGGTCTGCGGCTACCCGAACGTCGGGAAGTCGTCGTTCATGAACAAGGTCACGCGCGCGAACGTGGATGTGCAGCCCTACGCCTTCACGACCAAGTCGCTGTTCGTAGGTCACATGGACTACCGGTTCTTGCGGTGGCAGGTGATCGACACGCCGGGCATCCTGGACCACCCGATCGAGGACAGGAACGTCATCGAGATGCAGAGCATCACGGCGCTGGCGCACCTGCAGTGCAGCGTGCTCTTCTTCATTGACATTTCGGAGATTTGCGGCTACTCGATCGAGCAGCAGATTCGGCTGTTCGACTCGATTTCGCCGCTGTTTGAGAACAAGCCGTTGATTTTCGTGCTCAACAAGGTGGACGTGCGCCGCGTGGAGGAGCTGAAGCCGGACGAGGCCGCGCTGATCGCGGGCCTGCGGCGCCGGTTCCCGTGCTGCCAGGTGCTGCCGATGTCGTCGGTGAGCGAGGAGGGCGTGTCGAAGGTCAAGCAGACGGCCTGCGACATGATCCTCGACGCGCGCGTCGACATGAAGCTGAAGAGCGTGAAGCGCGACGAGTTGCTGAACCGTATGCACGTGTCGCTGCCGAGGCCGCGCGACGACGTGGAGCGCCCGACCTACCGCCTCACGGCCGCCGAGCGCGACGAGAAGGCCCGGGAGGCCGCGCGCCGGAAGCTGGCCGAGTACGAGGCGCAGCAGACGCTCTACGCGGCGATGGACCCGGACTACCGCGGCGTCGACTGGAAGCAGGAGTACGCGCTCGAGAGCGACGAGTGGCGCTACGACAAGATTCCCGAGTTCATGGACGGCGAGAACGTCATCGACTGGGTCGACGCCGACCTCGAGTCCCGCTGGGGCGAGCTCGAGCAGGAGGAGGCCGGCCTCCTCCGCCAGATCGCGATCGCTCCCGCCGCCGCCACCGCCACCCCCCTCACCAACGACGAGCTGTTCAAGCTGGCTCTCATTCGGAACAAGAGGACCAAGCTGGTGCAGGAGGGTCGCATGAAGAAGCTCCGCAACCACCGCCTGATGCCTTTGCAGCACCGCGTGGGCACCGTCTCGGGCTTCGAGGCCCATCTCCAGGGCATGGGCATCGATGCGGCCAAGGCCGTCGAGTACGTCCGCCGGCGGTCTCAGTCGCGTCTGCAGTCGCTTCCGCAGTCACGTTCGCTGTCGCGTTCGCAGCCGAAGTCGGTCGCCGCGTCGGCCGACTCTCAGTCCGCGTCTCACCGCTCGCTGAGTCGCAGCGCGGATCGGGCCTCTCTGCCCCGCAAGGCCGCGTCGGCGTTCGGCTCCGTCGGCCTGTACAGCCAGGCCAAAAAGCTCGAAAAGCGTGCCCGCGCCGTTCTCTCTCGCCTCGGCGGCTCCGGCCCCGGCGACCGCTCCATCCCCCAGCTCCGCCCGAAGCATTTGTTCTCTGGCAAGCGCACCATCGGCTCCACCGACCGTCGCTAGCACACTCGCGTCAACACAATCACTTTTATTTTCTACCTCTCGGCCATCGGGCCCTGTCTCTCTCTCGCGCGCGCGAGAACGCCACCTCACCGGCAGCTCTCCTTGAGCTCCTCGACCATTTCAATGTACTTTTGCTGCGCCGTTTCAGTCGGCATGCCTTTTCTCGGGGGGTTGCGAGGAAAAAAAAAAAATCGTCAGCGCACACGCTGTTTTTTGACGTGTTCTCGTCAACGCACACAAAGACACGCTCCCTACCTCTTAGGCTGTCGTGCGCGCTCCACTTGGCGGCGCTCACTGCCTGGATGTCCCACGGCTTCTTGGCGGTGTTGTCGCCTTCGATCGCCTGCTTGTAGAGCGCGTAGATTTTGAGCAGTTGGCTGTTAGACGGTCTCTTTGGCAGGCCTTTGACCTGTTCGGCGGCGGCCGAGAATCGTTCCTGAGCGTGCGAATTCGAGAGCGTGAGCGAGGGTGGTGGGATGGCGGCGGGGCGCGGGGTCGAGCGGTACCTGAAGTGACATCGAGAGAGGAAACTGAGTGACGGTGAACTGCTCTGAAGCGAAGCGAGACTTGTTTTTTTTTAGCGACAGCGTTTATTTTCGGCTGACGCGCGTCGAGTTGACGCGAGGTGGGCGCGTTCTTTGCACGCACTTGGGATCACCGAGCGACTCGCGCGCGCGGATAACGGCGGGCGCACCAGAGAGCGCGGTCGGACAGATTCAGAGATCGAGGTGAGTTGATGACATCCGGGGCTTGTGGTTCTTTTTGCTTTTTGAAGAGTAGTTTTGTTGACGTGCGCGAGGGTGGGTTGCGGGTGAAGGGAGGACGCTGGCGAAAAGTGCGCGGTCGGCATGTTGTCGTCGAGAAGGAGAAAGCAGAAGAAGAAGTCGCGGGCGAGTGGCGGCCACATGATGGACGCGGAGGCGCTCGAGCGCGAAAACGCAGCGTTGTTCGAAGAGTTGCACGAGTTGGTGGGGCCCTGCGCAGCAGAGGAGGTGGCCATCCCGGAGCCGATGAACCCGGAGGCGCCGCCGGAGCGGAGACGCGTGAGGACGTATCCGACGCGGAGAGCGGTAGTCGTACGATTCGGAGAGCGGCGGGCGCGCGCGGCGAAGAGAGAGGCACTAACGCGTGTTTTTGCCAGGAGCCGGTCGTGCAGGGAGCGGCGAGGGGCCCGAGTCAGGGAGAGCTGGAGACCGAAAGGCTGAACGCCAAGTTGAGTGAGATGGGACTTGAGATATGCCATGTGTGTGCGTGTGTGTGTACATGTGTGTGTGCAGCTTTTACTGATGAGAGGTTGTTTGTGTGCAATGTGTGCGTGCATGTGTGTGTGCCATGTGTGCAGCTTTTACTGATGAGAGGTTGTTTGTGTGCGCGGTGTGGGGCGGGGGTGGCAGATCAAGCCAGACGGCAACTGTCTGTACAGTTCGGTGGCGCAGCAGTTGAAGTGCAGCCGGAAGGGCGTGGATGTAGGTAGTATATAGGTTTGACGGCTACAATGCGTGACAGAGTCTCTGACCTCCTCTCCTCGTGTGCAAAGTTCACGCCGAATTTGTTGAGGTGCATGGCGGCGGCCGAGTTGCGGGCGAAGGCGGATGAGTACGCGATCTACGTGAGCGACGCGTTGGGTAGGTAGAGTCGTTTGAAGAAGGAGACGCCGTTGACACACACATTTGTCGCCGTTTTTTAAAACAGTTTTGTCGATAGAAGAAGATACAGACGGCGGTTCCGAGCGGTTGGGGTTCGAGGCGTACTGCGACCGAGTGAAGAGCGACCAGAGCATGTGGGGAGGGCAGCTGGAGATTTCCGCGCTGTGCAGCGCGCTGAACGTGTCTATTTCGATTGTGTCGGCGGACGCGCCGACGGTCGAGATGGGCGTCGAGTACCGGAGGGAGGCGAGCGCGCCGCTGGTGCTGGCGTTTCACCGGCATCTGTTCGCGACGGGGA
>CAXIEJ010000193.1:49454-73956 GCA_964023215.1 Eledona agricola | reverse complement strand
ACAAGTTAACGAGTTTTCTCCGCAAGAACGGATTGTCCATGTACTTGGGCGACGAAAAGAAAGTGATCATGACCGATATCACGTCGGAGAATGACTGCCATCGGTATTCTAACCAGTACTCCCGCACCCACAGGAAAAAATTGGCGAACGAGTCTAGAAAGAACTCGGGCATAACTTTCAGAGCCATCGAGACGGGCACGTTCATGGCCAATCCCTCAGTGTAAATTGACCGCGAGTCGCCTTCTCCCAACCGCAGCGGACCACGTGCTTCCCGCTCTATTCGACTCTGCGACAGCTTGACGAGCCAGATGCCCACCAACTCCCAAAAATAAAAAATTGGCAGGACCAGTCGCGAGTCGGTCAGTCGAAGTGTACTCACTGTTTTTTCGTACTCAAGCCTTGAGTAGTATTCCATCATGCTTTCAGACTCCAAATCGAACTCGTGGAAGTAGTACTCCAAGTTCCTTTGTTTTCTGTCCAAAATGCGCAGCTTCGGGTACAGCGGATTGTAACCGAGGTTGAGCGCGACCAGTGCCAAGTAGAAACACTCAGTGTACACGTAGAGATCCAGATCTTCGATCGTATGCACTGACGCGTCAAACGACATGGCTTGCAACCTGCCATCGATCCACTGTTTGCACTGGGTTGATTCGGTCGCCAAACGCGTACAATCTCGGTCGATCACCGACCGGATTCGTTCGCTTTTGAAGAAATACTCGGGATCAATTTCCAGGTACTTCTTGCTACGCAGACATGCAAATGGCGTGCACCGGGACAACAGACAGCTTGATAATGTGACTAAGAAACTGTCTGAAATAGTAAAGTACTCAACTTCTTCCGATATGTTCGTTCGATTTTTGTGAATTCGCAGCGCCTCGGCGAACCAATCCAACATGTGGGATCGGCAGTCTGGGTTTCTGAGCAGTGATCCGATCACGTCGGAGATGATTCGCTGACACTTGAAGATTGTCTCATGCTTTTTAGAATAGCTGGCCTGATTTTTGCTATTCGAATGATCATAATCGCAAAATATATCTAACAGCAGAAACGGGCCCAGATAAGTCCGTCGGATGACGTCTTCGACTGTCCTTCCATCTGGGAACCAGTTGGGCAAGCGAACGAGTAGCTTGGCCAGCTTGGGATTTCGCGTCAGTAACCGCAGTGCTTCATATGGAAGAACGTATTCGCTGTCGGAGACACTTTTCGCTCGAACTAATGTCGTCAGTTCCCAAAAGACCTTCGAAAAGAGTTCTTTCAACACTTCTTCACCTGAATCGCATTCAATTTGATCGACAATAAATTCAATCGATTCTTCCGAAATTTTTTTTTTGTAAATTAAATTCGCAAACACCCTTGCCTGCGTCAGCGATCCCTCGGCGAGCTGACTCGCGACCGTCGGAAACATATCAGGTAGCTGAAGTGTCAGTGTCAACCAGGACAAAATTTTTTTTCTCAGCTGGTCAACAAGCGTGATCTTCCATTCATCGCCATCACCTCTCTTCTTCAACTCCTTCAATCGCTGTTCTGCTCGATTCAAACAGTCAGACGAGTAGACCAGAATGTCGAAACCAGTAGGGAATTCGTCAAAATTCAACCTGAAAATGACCCACAAAATCGAGTCAACCGCTTCTCGGTGCAGTGGTTCATCCACCAAAATGCCAACTTGGTTTTTAAAAAAACCAACGTCCAAAACATGGCATATCACTTCGGATATCCATTCTTGACACGCCTGTATGTCCAATATGTTTCTTGTCTGTGTACTATTACCGCCACCCATCGCCGCGACACGACCATCAACTGCCGACAGTCCACACTTTTCACATGCACCCAAGTTTTCAAACTCTACTGTCAAACTCCCTCTCTCTAATGTGCAACGGAAATACGCCCATGTCAATCATCTTGCGCGCTATCATGCGCACACCTTTCTAAACAATCGCGCGCGCGCGCGTGCGCACAATTCTTAACGTACTTGAGTTGAGTGTCATAACTGAAAAAGCACAAACTGTCAGTGAGTTATAGCCCCGTTTTGATGGAAAAAAAAATCGAAGCAGACGCGACCCAAAGTTAGAAAAAAAAACGCTCTCCAGCAGCAGCGCGGCCAGGGTTTGGTCTCTCTCAATCCGACATGGCGTAATCTCTCTCTCTCATACACGATCAATGCTGCCCAACGAGCCCTCCAATGTACCTTGCCCCCAAGCGGTGGTCGCACGGATCAGCACAAGCCTATTTTCGAGAGAACGCGCGCAACGACGCCGGGAAATGTAGGCAATGCCAGACGACTACAAGAAATAGAACTGAATTTTCAACGACGCCATACATCAGACAATAAACCGAGAAAAAATATAATTAGCGTGACAGTTTGAAAATTCTCGATATACAACTCTCTTTTTTATTTCACCAACTTGAGTGTTTGAATGATAGAACAGCGAGCACGCTCTCTGAACTCTCTCATCTGCCTCCTGATGCGCGCGCGCGCGCAACATGTCGCAAGTCGCGCGTGTAACCATGTCTCTCCCACGCACATCAGATGGGCCATCTTCAATCTAAATGCGCGAATTCTGTTTCTGTGCCGTGAGCACGCGCGCGCGTCCACGAACAAAAACCTCTCGCAGCTCGATGACGAATGTCAATGATGAATGTCAGTGACGAACGTCAATGACCGCGCGATTCATGTGCTCTCTAATTCCTGGCTTTTCGAGAAAACAAACGCTCGCAGAGAGAGAGAAATACAGAACTCTCTCTCTCTCAGTGCACAGCTATGGGAAGAGAAGAAGGGCGCGCAAATGCGACATCATTAAATCTCGCATCTGCTGCAGCCAGCACGGAGTAATAGATGCGCGCAGTGTTCTTTACATTAGATGGCATCGACCATGCGGCGGCGAACGAGAGAGAGAGAGGCTCTAGTTGCATCGCATGCCACCATTTGCGCTCTCCCGATTCGCTACATACAAGTCTGCGCACGCGCGCCTCAAACTCCTTTTTTTTTCTGTTAATAATTTTGCAAAAACTGTGTCCGAGTCTTTTGTGTGCCGATGAAAGCGTGTTCTCACTCTTCATAATATACACACGCAACGATTCAGACTTTCCCCGGGCGGCGGACTGCCCTTTTGCGATAGTCCCCTCGATCTGCCTTACACGCATCCGCATGCATGAGACAGATGTCGTTGCGCGTCCTGATGACACCGAGGGTTTAGTTGGCGGCGATGCAAGGGCGGCCGTTTCTCCGCCTCCCGCAGAAGCTTCACCTTCGCAACCCTCTGTGGTGAAGTCTTGGGACGAAGACTCTCAGACGTGGGTCTACAAGAACCCAGAGACCGGCGTACTTTACGAATGGCGTGCCGAACTTCAGTGCTATCTGCCCAGAGTATGAGAACAAAAAAAATAATCCTACTCGGTACAACACACACACACACACACACACACACACGCAACCAACAAAATTTGTTTGCGCCGTGCACATCCTTCGATCACACCTCCCTCTCTCGAAGACGTGTGTCCTGATTTGAAAGTGCGTTGTACTCCTCTAGATCGATGAAGAGGACTTGAAGAAGCAACAAGAGGTCTACTATCACCACCACCAGCCGATTGCGGTGAAAAAGTCCGAAGAATTGGAGTCGCCTCAGGTGGATGCCCGCTTGCTGCCTCCTTTGAGCAGCTTGGGAAGTGCGCAGAAATATCGCCGCGATCACGGAGGGAGTCGAGTCATCGAGGATGCGGATGGGACCAAGTACGTGCAAAAGAAAGTGAATAATTCACTATACGTGACGAACTTGCCTCTGGACTTGACCGAGGAGGAGTATGTGGCATTTTTCTCCAAGGTTGGTCTGCTGAAGAAGGACTTGGAAACAGGTCAGACAAAGATCAAAATGTATAAGGACGAACAGGGCAAGTTCAAGGGAGATGCCTTGGTGACTTACTTTCGTCCCGAATCTGTTAGTCAGGCGTTTCTGCTGCTGGATGGTGCCGAGATTCACCCAGGCTATCCTGTGAAGCTCGAAGAAGCCAAGTTTAAAGTCGAGAGTGAGGAGATGCTCAAAAATACGCGGAAAAAGCGTGGAAAAAAGCGCAAAAAACTCGCACCGATTTCATCGGACGATGTGATGTCTGCTGAATTGACCACTGCCGACTCCTCAAACAACACGATTCCACCTGCCGGGAGTAGTGGTGAGCGCCCGGTCAGCTTTGTACCCATTCCCACTAAGAAGAAAAGGCATTTGTACAACCAGCAGAACGAACTGTCTTGGGAGGAACGCGAGCAAAAACACGTGGTTTTGAAGAGTATGTTTCGAGTCGCTGACGCGGCTCGAAATCCCTATTTCTACGAAGAATTGAAAGAAGAGGTGATGACAGAGGCCGGCAAGTTTGGAAAGGTGGAGAGCGTGAAAGTATTCGAGAACAATCCAGACGGTGTTGTGGTGATCAAATTCTCGCAAGGAGAGACAGCTGAGAAATGTGTGAAGTTGATGAATAACCGCTTGTTTGACGGCGTTCGCATAAGTGCCGATTTTTACGATGGTTTCAGCAATTATGCTATCGAGGAAAAGGAAGAGGATCGAAAGGCAAGAGAGGACGAATGGGAGAAGTGGATCGGCGCCGAAGAAGAATGAGAGAGACTGTGTCAAAAACGACTGCTCTCCTCTGGGTTGTGTTGTAAATAAGCTTAACGGTCTTTTACGTCGTCTGTGTGTTATGATGATAAGCGAGACGTTTTTTGAAATATTAAGAAATTGCTTTATTTAGACCTTGTTTTTTGAATGTCTGAATGTATGCTTTCTGTGCGAAGGGAGAGCGATTTACATCATGCAGAAGAGCAATATGTCGTTCGGTATACGATACAGAGTCGTGCCTAGGAAGCCGCTCCAGAGCGAACCCCACGAATTGGTGGTAGAGATCATCTGACGCCAGCAGTCGAACGTGCTTTGAAAGTGCGTGTGTGTAGACAGCAAGGTTTGCGCGAACTGAAATGGTGAGGATAAGAAGTTTGAGATGAGTGCACAGACGATTTCGGTCATGACAATGTTCAAATTTCGAGAGGATTTTTTGAAGGTGTCCTTGATGAGTTGTTGGATAATAGGTGTCAAATAGATATAGACCAAACTTCCTATTGCGCTTTGGCAGATGGCCGGGAATAGACCGCGCAGGATGCAGGTGGTACCTCGCACTCTGAACAATTGTCGGATAACTTCCATTGCGGGTAAAGTGCGTTGAGCGATCAGGTTGGAGAAGATGACATTCAGAGGATGCAGTAAAATGGTCGCCCCAATCCCGGAAGCGAGGATGCAGCCGATTTCCGATCCGGATGCGACGGGGTGAAATTCTTCGTGATGGATTAAAGGGCACTGGATTGTGCGATAGCTGTTGGTCAGCTGCGAACACATTTTCTGTGTCAATCAAAAAGCGTTAAATTTTTTTGTGTATTAGTGCGTCTGGTTTCTTTTCTGTTTTCGTTTTGTAGGAGAAGGTGTGTGTGTGTGTGGACGCACCTTATATGCTGCAATTTGGAGGCCATGATATGCCATATCTTGCATAACCTTGGTGAGCCATCTAGATTGAAGTTGGGTCATTTTGGAGTTAGTGCGGTTCTCACCGAGTGCAGAGTGCTGATACTGTTGATGCACGTTAGTGACGGTTTTTTTCATGATTTTCGTACCCACGGTAGAGTCCCGAGAAGCCGTATTGATTGAAGGTCATTTTGAAGACACTGAAAAAACTCTGTTCCGGCATCAGTATGTTCTCGATGCCCTGGGAGTAGTTTGGGTAGAACAATGCGCTGGCCGCGAGTGCAGCCAGCGCGATAGATCCGCGACTGTGCGAACAGCAGGTGTTGGATTGCTTAGTAGCATTTTCACTCATGTTGGCTAGTAGGAGTTAACAAAGGTTGAATTTAAACAAGAAAAAAAGGTGACACAATCGGTTTTCGTCTTTGACAAGATGACGTAGAGACATAGTGAAAATTGCGTCCTATTTTTCAGTTTTCAAAATTAATTTTTTTTTTGTGCAATAACAAAAAATGTCGCCTCCTTTTGCTGTCCCGGAGACAAGGCGTAGACTGTCTCTCTTTTTTTGTGCCCCTATCTGTGTGAGATGGTGATTGCGAGTCAGAGTTGATAGCAAGTGCGGCTCGCCTAAATGGCTCGCGTTTCTCTGATTTTATCTTGGATACTATCCTGCTGCTCATCCAACCTGCTCGAATTGGACTGAAGCGAAGTCAGCCACGCTTCAGTCGAGTGGAGGAAGCGTTCGTTGAAAGAAAAAAGTGGCGTGATATACCCCCTATGAATTGTAAGAGGTGAAAAGAAATTACATTGTGATATAGTACTTATATGACACACGCTGTGGCCGGCTGTTTTTTGCATCCCTCACGCTCGATTTGTAAGCAAAGCGCAAGCGAGAGAAGGCGTTACGATGCTTGCCCGTGCTGCACCACAACCGTATTTTTTACGCATTCAGTCCTCACACCACACACAACAGGTGTGTGTGTTCTGGAATGCTCTCTCTATAGAGACAGGCCATTATCCCGATCTGAGCGCATTTGAGGGGAGCACGCATCGTTGCGCAGTGCGTCTCACAGGTGAGAGTGCGCATGATTTTTATTAAGAAGAAAAGGGCTGACTTGAATATATGGTGGACATGCATTAAATAGGGGGGAGACCGCCGCGCGCGAATGGCGACGCAAATTCGCATCTGGAATTCCGACAGTGCGTGAGAGAGAGTTCAACGTCTATCCAATGTATTGTAGTTTAAGCTGGATTCAGTGTAGACACAGTTTGCCGTTGGTCAGAGAATAGCGCCATCTCGAAAAAGAAAAAGTGTACAAGCACATGCGTACAGTTTTTCAATCAGATCAACGTGAGTCAGCAGCATTCTGCGACAGCAATATCGTTTCAGCCCCAGAAAATCCAAGGCCTCTCTGCATGGGGATGCCGTGAAGGTATGTCAAACCGCGGTCAGCACAACGTTGGCGTGACACGCGTACATGGCATTCGTTTCACATCACGTACCCTTCGTCGTGATCTTCGCTCAATAGGTTGAAGTATATTTCCCATTTGTTGCCGATCACCTATCACATAAGAGGCGAAAGCGCAAAGGGTAGAGAGTTAAAAAAACAGCGGATTGCTTAAACCTCTCAGACGCGCGCGCATGGCGTGCCCGGCATGATGTCATAAACACTCGGATGAGCCTCCTTACTTTCCCGCATGTGAAGCAGCGAATCGGAATAATCATCTTGACAGGCCGGTCGCTGTCCAAAAAATGGCCCCGCAGCCGTCACAAAGTCCGAACTACAATATTATATACATACGAGTGCGGTTGCGCCCATACACACGTTTCCTATATACCTCTATTTTTTTTCCGTGAGATTGGTCGAGACGCGTGACCACAGCCGACTGCGCAGCGTGTAGAATCTGTTGACTTTTCACTTTTTGCAGCGTACAATACTATAGAGAAGGATGCTACACCTAAACACTGGCTTTTGTTTGTTGGGCGCGCGCATCCATCTCTCAATTTTTAACCTGTTTTCACACAACACACTGAGTTTTATTATGCTCCTCTGGAAGGTGAACGCGTCATCATCGAGTACATGCTGTTATAGCACACGCTTCCCAGACAGAAACTCTTCGCATATAATGACGTCCTGTTTGTTTCCGATGAACAAAGCGACGCGTTGGTGAATATCTTTCGGTATGGTGTTTAGGACGTTAGAAAATCCGTCACTTCCACGACCACCCGCGTGCTCGGCGATGAAAGCCAAGGGCGAGGCTTCGTACAGCAAGCGCAGCTTTCCAGCGGTAGCGCCCTTTTCCATCGGGTACATATACAGCCCACCATAGAGGAGATTTCGATGAAAATCGGCCACCAATGAGCCCACATATCTACCAGTGTATGGACGATGCGTTTCCTTATCGACCACCTTCGTCCAGTTGACAATGTCCTGGATGGGTTTGTCCCACTTTCTGTAGTAGGCCTCATTTACTGAAAAGCACTTGCTGTAGGGAGGAAAGCGCATGTCTTCGTGCGTCAAGATAAACTCACCAATGGACGGATCAAACGTGAAACCGTGCACACTATGGCCTGTCGTATAGATAAGCATGCAAGATGGGCCGTACAGAACGTAGCCAGCCGCAACCTGCTTAGATCCCTGCAAGTCCGAAATGTTGCATTCTCCAGACTTGGCGTTGGAAGGTTTCCAGATACCAAATATGGTTCCAACAGGTATGTTGCAAGCGATATTTGAACTTCCATCCAACGGGTCAATGCACAGCGCGTATTCCCCAATGTATTCCGGACTCTGGGGCATGCGTCAGAGAGCATGTTGCATACATATTCGCAGTCAGAAAAGTGGTGGTCTTTCAGAGAGGGGACACGCGCGCGGGGAACGCCCATTTACGGCGATTCTGCGCGCGTTTGATATATAAAATTCACGCGCGTACAGGATAAAGAATGTTTTTGTGTTCTTCTGATATGATCATCGAGACCGAACCACTGTTCAGAAGGCGTTTCGTCATAATTTCGTCGGACAAACAATCCAGGATTTGTTGCGTTTCGCCCTGCCATTTTTCAAGAGAGGAAAAGTTAGAAAAGGAGGGGAAAAAAAAAAGTACATGAATTGAAACAAATGATTGCCAACACCTCGAAGCGCACCTGAATGTTGACCGATTCCGCAGAACCGAGTACCTCCGCGATTCCTGCTAGCGCAACACGGTTTCGGATAACTTTAGCCGCCTATATGAAATTGTTTTACTGTCAATGCCCTCCTCTTTAATGCTTTATTCTTCAACAAGCGAACTGTCAACGCAAAGAGTACAATAATGATTTCAACGAGAAGGTTTGAAAGGCTCCCTGTAGCAGAAGGATTGTATCTACGCTGCCTTTGGAGATCAATAATATAGGTCAGATTTTTTTTACACAGTAGATGGAAAAAAAGAGCTCCAGGGAGTGGCAGCGTAACACTGCTTTAAGTTATGTCGGCAAACGACAGGTGCACCAACCTACTCTAGAGCTATGTGTTGATTGACTGTGATACCAATTAGTGCCGGTTTATTTTGAGACATGATGAACTGAGACAGGACTGAATTGTAACAGCTTTCAAAGTTACTTTCGCTTTAAATTGTTTACATTAAGAGAACATATGTCGGTCAAGCAAATAGTTACATGCGTGAATCATGCCATTTTACAGGCCTCATAGCAACATGAAGGTTGTGATGGTGTCTCTGCCCTTGCGCTCAACATATAAGCACACGTCTTGACAATGTGCATGAAAAACTCTAATCTGCGCTACGCTTCGCGTACGCCATAGACTCTGTGACTGCTTCTAACTCACGAGGCATGCCGTGATCCAGATAGGAATTTGATCTGAAACTATGACCTTCACCTAAATTTTCTCTTTGTGTCAATCATCTCTTCCCTTTTGTGTCTGCGTACGAGAAATGTGCACGCAATTTTAAAAGCACATATGCCAATGTACACATCGCGATCCTGTCTCAAAAGCAGAGTGGGCACACTGTAAAGGATCTTTATCGACCACCGCCTGTTTTATATTCTCTTACGGAGACGACCAGGGTGGTGCAGCCATCATAAATGTCATTCCTGTCGTGTCAAGCTCTACTGCGCGCCGCAGTGCACACATTTCCAGCTGTCACTGTCAAATTTTGTTCAGCGCCTTGTTCATCTTTTCGCATAGTCCTTAACCCAAGGTTATCGAATGTTCACACCACGCATAAATAAAAATACAGTGCGAACCTTGATAGGCATGTTGGAACGCAAAAAACGGCTGAAATGTGGAGCTGGTGAGACGAATTTGAAAATCACCTTCCCGGTGTTGCTACGCCTCTCAGATTAATTCAGTTATCTTTTCTAATGCACTGCACAATGTGGAGACTTGCGCAGGCGACCAGTCTCATATACAGTCGATCGAATGAGAGGCAGTTTTCACTTTTAAATCCTTTGTCACATGTTTCCATACCTGTACCGAGTTCGCACAATTCGCCCGTTGCTGACGATAATACAGCGGGTCTGGTTCATTTCTCGTAGTGGCTCGCTATCTCAGCATGGTTAAAATCAGGACTTTGTCATCCCTTCATCAACTGCGATATAGATATCCGTTTTTCTTGCAAAAGCCGAAAAATCATTGTGTTTATTTTTGACAGGTAGGAGTACTTCTGAATACCATTCTAGTTTATGGCCACCGGAGAGAAAATGACCTTGCTACCAAATTGCGAATTTCCGTGTTACGGTGGATCTAGTTTCACGGTAGATGAAGAGATAGAAATCAAGGCATTGTTGGGAAATAAGTTTGACTTTCCTGACGTGAAGCCAAAAGAATCAACTGAAAGTAAAGTGTTTCAATTAACGCATTGACGCATTTTTTTTGGCCTTGTTCTGACTCGGTTGATAGCAACTATTCCATTTGTCGCATCATCAACTGTTACCGAACGCGCGAATGTTCTCTTTGGTCCTAGGAATTGGTCTTGCACGGTCAATTGTATGAAACAGGAATTCGTACGTTTTTTGTATCATCAAAAAATTCTTAAGCCATAAAACGTACTCTCATTATTGTCGTGTCCTGGCTTTGGTAGGTCGATGAATTTAAAGACAGGTATGCATGTTTACATTCGGCAGTTGTCAGAGTCATTTTAAGAGACGGAACATACAGAGAGGACGTAGGTTGCGGCTATGCGATTAGTGATACTCTGGCGCAGGCTATTGCCAACAGCAAGAAAATTGCCATGTCAGATGCTCTCAAAAGGTTGGTCTATATATATATATATATTTTTTTTTTAATTTTTTGATTTTATTGGTTTCTCACCCGTTAAAATCCCTGACGGGGGGTTTCCAAGAGTGATGCGCCTTTTCGGTAACACTGTCGGCAATAATCGTTTGAATGACAGCGGGCCATGCTGAATTACCGGTTCGCCATCTCTACGAGAAAAAAATTATATAGCTGGTTGACAAGAGTGAGCCACTCTGATGGTTTGTGAGCCCGCGCATCCTTAGTTTGTTGACAAGAGAGAGAAATGGTACCATTTCCCCCTTTTTTTGCTACTTTGCTGCTGTAACGATGATAGAAAAAGCATGCTCTGAATTAATATGTGCGTAGAGAGCATGAAATTCCCCCTCTCCCAACTGTCACGTCGTCCAATATATCTAAGCTCGCTTTTTTTGATTGAAAAAATTCTTCAAGTAACGAGTCTGACAGAATGCGGCAACTGCAATTATGATGATCTGGATGATGGAAAAATAGATGACATGCTCGAATATCTTTTCCGAAATACTTCTTGTACCTAGTTCTCGTTTCTGTTGACCATGGTGGTACCGGCGAAAGTCAGAAACAAAATGGAGCCATTGAAAGAGAGAGATTGGTATTTTGTGTCATAAAATGCACCTATTTCGCGCGCACTTGACGTCGCGTACCTTGTGATGATTTAATTTCCATTTGAGCATGGCAACTTTGTCGATCAACATGCGCGTTTCAGTTTCTAGGTTATCTATATCTTCTTCTTTCTGTGCAGATGTGTATTTATCTAGGGTCGAGCCCACCTTTATATCGAACGTGAGTTTCTTTTGAGTAGTGCAAAAGCAATCAGGTTCGAGCCATCATTTCGGACGCGGTGTGAAGTTAAGGAAATTGCTCTGTTTCGTGCAAGAAAACAAAAAAAAAAACAAAGGATACAATGCGAGAATTTTTGTTCGCCAGCCAAGCGGTCTCATTAACCAAGAAGCAAATGTAGTACCAATCGGTATTTCGCGTATTGACGATCACTTTACCTTTTTTGCCGTGGTTACTCGAGTAGATGGGGATGTTCGATTGATCAGATACCGTAATCTGGAAGTTATAGTTATCCGCAGAGGGTATTATTTGGTCGTTTTGATCGACTTTGACACTATCCCAGGAAGCAAATATCAACGTGTTGGCCCGAACTTCTTCGAGAAAGCACTTTCTAGAGCCCTCAGATATGTAAAGATACATCCCATGCACGTCGTTAAAACAAAGACAAATGAAAACAAAAAAGCACAGCTGACGCAGAGAATTTTGATTCATTTGGGCGGCTATAGAAAAGAGTGATTTTGTAGCCAAAGTTCAACGCCAACTTTTCCTCTCGTATGACAAATTATTTTTTTTGCAAGAATGCGGGGTCTGATTCAACTCTCAAACTGGCTCCAATCAATCTCTGGCCATCCTGGCATGCTTCCTTTCTAAAAGGGAGAGTGCATTAGGCGGTCTGAATTTTTTGCGGAGAGTCTGGCTCTCACAGCAACACGAGCGAGACTGACAAGCTATTTTTTTCTGTTTCAGTCGCCGAGACCAGCTCCTTCGAATGGCATAAGCATCGAATGGTTGCAAATGATAGCTGGATGACGCGTGAAAGTAAGCAAGCGATTGAAGCCTTTTATAGTTGGCAGGCGTGTTATTATTTGCAGATGGTACAGTGTCCGTTTTTTTTTTTGTGCACTTTTTACGTATGTGACATCTATATATGCCACATTTCTGTACGCGTAGGCATTTGGATACCTTTTTATGGCACGTTCTATCTTAAAACCCTGGATCTTCTTGTTTGGTTAGATTGACTGTGCCGAGTGAAACCACATGTTCAACAGCAGTGGTTGATTGGGGACGAGGATGGGATGACGGCCGTTATCGAGAACGTGGCCATTCTCCTCCTAGTCATAACTATCTCGAGTTAAATTAAGTTTCTTTTACAGACATGAAGGAGGAGATGCAGTGCGCACAGCTCGGTCCAATCGAGGAGAGATGTAGAAAAGAAGAGTTTGGAATTGGTCGTTGTGTTATTTTTTTTATAACGATCATGTTGGTCAGAGATTTGTTCGACCTGTCAGTTTTTTGTAAACTGTTTCCATTCATCTCGGATGTCCCCGTTGACAGAAGTTGAAATTGATGAGTTTCGGGCGCATTTTGAGCGTAAGGAGAGATCTGACTGGAAAAGTTAATTATGCTCTGAAAAAAATTGTGTGGACTTGACAGCTTAAAACTTAAAACCTGAGACGTGTTCGGAATCTTACGCGACGCACGAATGCATGGGCAGAAGGCTACAACAGAGATCGTGTTCCTTTGGATGTGAAAATATATTTCGTTGTGCTCAGTATCGTACGTGCGCTCGGTACAGAAAAAGAAAACTTCTTTCCCTCCTCTCTGATCAAAGCATGACGCGGGAATCAACTGAAATTTCGCTATTTTGGATCAGTTTGTTTTGGATCCGTGTTTCATATGTGAGAGAGAGAGAGAGAGTATCAGACTCTTCCTCCTCTTTGCAACGCGTTTTTTTTTTGACAGTGTTCAGCTTTTTCAATCTAATTATATTGTTATATATTTGTGTATAAACATGTCTGTGACAGCGCTGTTTGTACGAGCAACATTCTCTCCCGCACCGGGTTTCATCCCTCTCTTTGGTGTAAAGCTGACAAGATTTCACGAGTGAAAATTAGCCTGACTTTTGTCGGAGCACCTCTCAATGTGCACGGGACACTTTTTTCTATGAGGAATCGATACCATTCGCGCACTACGTGTTGTTAGCCTGCGATCATAGAAGAAGTTTTCCACGCCGGTGTTTTTGCACGTGCATGACGCAATCATGCCGAGGTTCACTCTGAACGCGAAACAACAACGCTCGTCAATGGCAGTTTTGCTGAAAAACACAGCGCGTTGAGGGCTCTTTTTGTTTTTGAAAATGATACACCTGAGGAACAACCGTGAAGGAGATTTGGGCGAAAGCCCGAAACCATTTGGAGAGTGAGAGATGCACTCGATATGCGCGGCGAACAAGCCATTTCTACGAACTTCGGCAGCATTGAATCGGATTTGTCCGTTAAAAAAATCAGATAAGTGTTTTGTTTTGTGTGTTTCATTATAGGTATTGTCTTCGACGGTCCTTGCATATACCACCATTTTTCCCGTACCGCCTACTGATTTCGATTGCACCTTGTGTGTACTTTATGTTTTTTGTAACCGCTCTTAACGCCATAATGTTTACAATTGCCTTTTCTAGTGCTTAGCTTCATGTTTGAGGCTGTTTTAGAGCGGGCGTCTGTCCTCAAGCGCATAATCGACTCCATAGCCTCTTTAGTGCAGGGTATGCGTCCACTGATTTTGAAAGTTTTGGTGCGCTCGCAGAGCTCTGTATAGGACTTTTGCTAACACTATTCTATGTGAAAAAAAAATTATTTCCCAAAGAGGTCAATCTCGATTGTACTCCGAATGGCATCGCTTTGCAAGCTTTGGACAGTGCCCACGTTTCGCTGGTTTCACTTTTGATGCGCCACGATGGCTTTCAGTTCTACCGTTGCGACCGCTCCATAACACTTGGTATCAACCTTGAGTCACTCAACAAAATTCTCAAGTGCGCTGGAAACGATGATGTGCTGAAGCTCCGTGCAGAGGATGATGGCGACCACATCACGTTCATATTTGAATACAAGAGTACGTGAACGTCGGGTATACACACACACATAGGAACAAAATGGATGGTTTTTTTTTCTAACTTTATTTTCCTCTAATAGACAAACTGTCTGAATTTGAGCTGAAGCTGATGGAAATCAATCTTGACAAACTGAGCATTCCTGAAAGCACGTACAATGCGACTGTGCAAATGCCCTCCTCTGAGTTTCAAAAGACGATTAGCTCTTTACTTTCGCTCGGCGATACGGTCACGATTCGCCTGACGAAAGAAGGCGTTCAATTTTCTGTCTCCGGTGACTTCAAGGGCAGCATCAGCATCAAGCCGAGTGTCGATTCGGATGAGTCGGAGACGGTCATAACGGTCGAGGATGACGTCACTCTGACATTTGCCATGCGATATCTGCATGCATTTACCAAGGCCACTGGCTTGTCCTCTTCTGTTCGGCTAAGTCTGTCTCCCGATATTCCACTCGTTGTTGAATACCAAATCGAGGATACGTCGGGTTCGACCAAAGACTACAAAAAAGACCACAAGGGAGAGGAAGAGTCTAAGGGCAAAGGATGGAATAGAAACGGCCTGCACAATCGCGGCCACATTCGTTACTATCTGGCACCAAAGATCGATGACGAAAACTAGGGATGCGCGCGCGTTTGTTGGCGGTTACTCTTTCAGACACCTTGCGACTGTGTGTGCACTCGTTTCTCTTGTCAAAAAAAAAATGTACTTTTTCTCTCGTCTGTACACATACACACACACAAAGTTGAATCCGTCTTGTCCTTCTTTTTTGCGGGCATGAGTTTGCCTACTATGATCATCACATCGAAGCGCACTGCTCTACTCGGCCAAGCTCCACTCTGGCATTGGGGTCTCTTCCGCTGAGGGTGTTGTCGAATGGCGAGTTCGGCCGCCGCTCTCTGTTGGAAATTCTGTCGACTGGACAGCTGTTGTTTCTGGCGCGGATAAGTTCAGCTTGACTGTCAGTTTCTCATATTCTTCGGTGATGTCAGACTCTTCTTCTGGCGTGAGGTGCCTGACCCAGTGGCCATCTAGTTCTGTTTGGTACTCGATGGCGTCTTCCGTGTCTTCAATAACTTTCTCAAACGCCTCGGTTGACATGTATCGCTGCATGTCCTTGAGCACTTGGTTTCCCGTTTGCAGACTTTGAAAGACCTGCTGCTCGATTTTCGAAAGCTCGATTGTTTCAACCTTCGGCAGCAATTCAACGCGAAAGCAAAAAAAAAAAATATCGGTCAACGTCTCTCTCTGTGTTTTTTAGAAACACAAAAAAATATAACGGTTCACTCGGGTACGCTCAGATGAACACACACACGCACAAGACGCTGTAAATTAAAGTAGGACCCTTCTATTTTTTGCAGAATAGACTGTCGGTATTTTTTCAGCTTCAGGCGGCGTAATGCCTGATCCTTCTTTCCTTGTTTGAGTAGCTCCACAATCATTTGGCTCTCTCGTTCACACAACTTCTCTACCTAAACACACAAAAAAACCGCATTTGTGTGACTACTGTTAGCAAAACCAAGTTCCCTACATACAAGGCCATTTCCTCCATGTCTGATCTCATCGTGCATCCTTGCTCTACTAGAATACCTTTTTTTTGAACATGTGAATCCGAGCCATTTGATTTTTGATATCGGCTAGCGCAACATCGCATTGCGTAACGCCCGACTTGTTCCAAAATAGCGCATTTCCCATCTACCTGAGACTGTCACTCGTCAGCGGAGTCCCAGGCTCGATCCGAGGTCTAGAAGGCAAGCCAGCGCAACAGCGCAAAATGAATGCGTAACCGAAGCTATACTATAACGTACGCGTAACGAGAAATTAATATACATTTTTTTGAACACTCTGCTTTGCGACCTTGAACGCGTTGCAGCGGCCATTTTTCCTCCTCCCCCCCTGACTGCGCAGGTCTCGGTGAGTTCTTCCCACTCGAGCGCACATTTTTCCCCCACATTCGCTCTCTCTCTCTCTCGCTTGGATTGTTTCTTTTTTTTTTCATCATTTTCCCCACTGAAAGCTTACCAGGAGCGCCTTTGTGATTCTCTATCCTCGGTGACCGCCGGGCGAGTTGTTTCATCCAATTTTTATATGGTGATCGTCCTCCTCCTGCGCGCGCGGCACCCTCTTCTTCTGACTGTAGCCGCGCATCGACACTGTGTGTTATATACGCCGAGATCTGTCAGGTTGTGAACGGTGGCGGTTCACGAGGGAGGTGGTGCGTTTACATTCCCTCCTCCTGAGATGAGGCAAAGGTGATCACTATTTAATTTAAAATTGTACCGAAAGAGTTTCGAAAAAATTTGCTACACTTTTTAAAGAGACGGTGATACAAAGAACTCCCCTACGTTTTGTTTGGATAAAAATGCATGTGACGCTCGCCATATGCTAGGGAGATAGATGAGAATGCCGTGACTTCCCCATTCGTAGGTATATCTCCAGTGTAGCACGTCGGGGATGGTTTCGCATTGAGCTACGATGCCATCGTTCGGTCTCGGTATGAATATATTGATGGATATCCTTCCTTCGATGACGAGCAATGCCACGCCGCTCGGGTATTCCCCCATTGCTTTGAAGCCTTCTTCTGTGGCTTCCAAAAGTTGGCGTCCACTTTTCTTTCCGCAGATCCAGCGAACAATTTTGTATTTGCTTAATTTTCGTCCCCATGCGCAGTCATTCCACGGCGGAGCGATGGCCACGTGCCGACCTATCTTCGCCTCGATAGGGCATGCTGTATTCGCCAGTGCACATCTCAGCACCAAATTTCCCATTGACAGACACACGAAGTGAATGGGTTGGTTAGGTCGCATAGCAACAACTTCTTTTAAATCTTGCAGTAAATCATCTGCAAACTGTTCGATCAACTTGTTGCGGGATTTATAACCCCAATTTATGACATGCGTCCATCCGAGCCGCTTCAAGTAGATAGATGATGGGATCATTTGGAGGTAGCTCCCATAAATCCGTGTATGAGGAAAACATAGTTCTCGAATGCGTCTTCGACAGGGAGGGGTTCGGGAACAAGCATTTGTAAGATGATTTGCCGGGACGCACGCGTTTTTTTTGTTGGGGATGGGAAAGTGCTGCTCACACACACTTTAGCACAAGAGAAGATATATATTGTGTGTATTCTCCCCCTAGTATTATGAAAGAGCACTCTTATGTCTGATTAGAGGGTAATTGGCCAATCCGACTATGTTTACTAGTGTCTAAAATTGAAATAGGGAGATGATGTTGGTATCGCGGTGTTTGGGGTGGGGTCTCTTGATTCGTAACCGCTTCTTGAGAATCTTAAAAGCTGTCAAGTTTTTTTTTTTTTGTTCCAGATTTTGAATTTCTCCTATTCAACGCTACTATTTTTTTTTTGCAGAGGGGAAATAAGTGCGCCCTGTCTGTCCGATACACACGCGAACGACCCCATGTTAGGCATTGAATCCATCACTGTGCGTCGAAAAAATGGCGCGCGACCTTCAGAACTGCGAAGTTACGCGCACGCTAATGCCCTCTTTTTTTGAGGTCTCACAGTTGGCGGAGGTGACGACGAGTTCTACGCTAGAATCTCTTTTGGAGAGGTATGAGGCCTGGAGGACGAGAGGTCCTATTCAGGACAAGTACTCGTTCGAAGTGCCCAAAACCTTTGTGGATCTGTGGTGTCGGTGGTTGAATGAGGTACGCGATTGCCGCGAATTCAGAAGGAATCCGGTACAACATTATTTCTGATGTGTGGCACTCGCGTCAGAGAGGGGTTCGGTGAGTGAATTTGAGATATACTAACGGAGGATGATGAGTTGATCGATGCGGAGAATTGGAGACATGCCATCTTGCTCTTGCGGTGCATGCAGGACGTTTCTGAGAGATTGACCAAGTACGTTTATGTTGAGAAATTAATGTGTGTGTGTGTATGTGTGTGTGTGACGTGGGCTCTGTTTTTAACTTTTATTTATAGAATTTGTAGTGTCAGTTTATCTCGATCGAGGCTTGCTTCACAGATACGTCTTCCATAGCAGTGTGTGTGTATCACCACACTGATCTGATATCCCTTTGAATTTTACGCTAACGATCGGTTCGTGTCTACCTTGATGTTGCGTTCAAGAAGGCCGTCAAGATGGCGACTGACCACCTCGAAAAGCGAGAGGTGGCGTCGAGCAGTCTGAAAGAAATCCTCTTGACAGTTGAGAGTTTGTCCTCGACGTCGATGGAGTTCAAGCATGTTTTGGGAAAAACGTTTCTGAACATTCTGGTCGACTGTTTGATCACGATGAGTTATCCCGACATCAGCTATCTGTTTCGCAGAAACTTAGGTTTGGTGTACACACGTCTGGAGACGATCAACAGCCTGTTGGAGCACTCGGCCAAGAACAAGGCCATTCTCACGCCCGTATCGATGTATTCGACAGGATTTGTGAAAAAAATCTACAGAGCCACAGACGGCCACGCGCAGCTGCTTTTGATTGAAATTCTCTGGAGATTGTTGATGCCGAATCAGAAAACTGAAGACGCTCGACTGGCGGTTGCTGTGAAGGCGTTCGCCCTGTTCAACAAGAACAAAGCTGCCATGTCTGGACTCGTCTCGTCTTTTGCGGCCATCAAGCCCAGCGATTTCCGGAAAACCACTCGAAGTTTTATGAACCGGTTCAACGACACAAGAGTCAAGATTTCTTCGACCAGAGTCCGGTTGATTTACAGCTTCTACCTGAACAAGATCAGAATTGGGAAGCACCAATTCGCATCGACTGAAGAACGTTCGCTGTGGTTGGACTACGGGACCTCGAGTTTGTCTATCAAGATACCGGAAAACGAGTGCGACGATTTTTTGATCTCTTTGCCGCAATCAGCTTTGCTGAACTTCTCAGTCGACACAGATGTGCCCAATTTGGAATGGATCCGGTTCGAGATGCATTTTTCCTGTCAGGCATCCGGATCTGCCATCATCCCGAGTTTCTTGGTCAAGGACAATGAAGGCGGCCTTCGAGAGACGGTCGACGTGGAAGTTTCGATTCGGGCCACGAATCAGAAAATCTTCAGCAAGTTATTAGAGCGAACGCCTCAAACGGCGGAATCGATGTCAGTTGCCAACTCAGTCATGTCCAGTTGCAATGGTTTTCCGCTCATAATGCCACTGGAAGCAGTCTCGCCGTTCGACACGTTCAACCCTGTTCCGTTGATAGGACCGGTTTCATCCGCGTCACCGCCGCTCTCTGCGAAAAAGAGAGATCTAGACACACTGCAGGCTGGCGGGCGGCGATGGTCGGTGGCAAGTGGAGAGAGGATGACTGTACAGTTGAGCGAACTGTGCACGCCACCGAAAAGAAAAGCAGATTCTGGTTCGCCTGTCGATGTTGTCAATTCGATTTCTGAAAGGACGCCCGAACAGGCTATGGTGTCTACGGCAACTATTTTGTTTATGCCACCGGGTGCACCGAACCTACACCACATTCCGGCAAGGATAAAGTCTCCCATGTCGCCGATTCGGCAAATTGAATCTGATTATGACGGTGAAGAGAATTCTGAGGAAGAAGATGATGATGCTGGTGGATACGGCGGAGAGAAGGAGCAGGCGGAAACGATCGCACAGAGACTGTTTCAGCCTTTGTCGGATTTTCCCCGTGCCGATTGCAGTGTGGCTGGAGGAGAGAGCACGTATTTGACCAATCGGTCGCGCCGAGAATCCCTTCAAGGCCAATTTTCTCGGTTCAAGTTGGCCGTCGATCGAGAGAATGAAAAGTGCGCCCAGTTGTTAAAAACTCGGCGTTGCCAGATCTCAAAGGAGCTCGATGCCACGTCGAGGGAGTTCAGCTGTGCGGGTGCGATCATTCAAGAACAGCTATCCCGTGTGTTCAGAGCGATGAAGAGTGCGGAGGGGATGTTGCAGGAGTTGGGCGATATTGCCATGGAAGACGTGAACGAAGTGTCATTGAAATATCAAGGGCTTTTGAAGGAAATCCTCACGACGGCGAAGGTGGGTGTTCATTAACGAAGAGATACGCGAGCTTAACTCTCTCTCGCCGCGCGAATGAGAGGCGTTTTTGGCTTTTGGAAAGAAGAAAATGAGAAAATTTGTGTGACAGAAATTCTATCTTGACTCTCTTTTATTGCCAATAGAATCGAACGTCGGGTCCGCTGATGTCTTGCCCTGCTTGATTTTGGAACATGACAATAAGATCCACGTATCCCTGGTCCTTCGGGATGTCCTTGATAAGCGAGACGAGCTTCTTTTTCAGTCGTGTTCTATGCGTTGGAATGATGGACAAGTAGATAGACAAGATGCCGTAGCAGATCGCCGTGACTTGGAGTTTGTACAAATTTTGGAAGTGTTGGATAAACTGCTCGACGGTGATGTCGCCCAATTCGACGCACCATCGGTCCCACAGCGTGTAGTGGACATCGGGCGTGACGTATTGTTTCAAAGCCGGTCCGGGCTCAGAAAACTGGAAGTAAGGCAGCGCCAAGTTCAAGAAACCGTTCTTGTACTGGCTGAGTGGCAGTTTTTTCACAATCTTGATGAGTTCCAGACAGAGGAATCCGGATACGGTGGCGGTGGTGGTGGCAATAGCTGGTACGATCTTGCCGGAGATGCGTTTCGTTTCCAGTCGGTCGGCAATCTGCAGTTGGTAGTTTCGAGCTCTCAAGTTTGAACAGGCGGTGATGAAGTCGACGTGATGGTTGGTGTCATCGTCCTTTTCAAAGTCCTGAGGCGTGATTTTCAGATGGGTCGCCTGCGGCATTGCTGACAGCGCGGTGAGCTTGTCGACGATCGATTCCAATTCATCCATTTGCGTCTGGTCCAGTTTCGCGGGAGCTGCTTCCTTCACCTTCGGGTCTGTTTCGATCTTCTTGTCTTTCGCCACGTAGGGCATCATGTAGGTTTTCGCGGTGATTTCTCGGGTGCGCTCGACATCGGCCTCCGAGAACGGAACGTTGAATACTTTGGCGTAGAGCGTCGCCGCGTGAAGAACAAACGCCATGTGGTCTGGATCTGACGCACTGAACTGAAGTTTGGTTGGTGGCCGTTTCGGCAGTGCCCAGAATGGAGATCCGTCTGCGAGCTTGGCATCCAGTGGAAAGGAGTTGATCAGATCCCGAATCATGTTGTGGTAGTAGGACTGGAACTTGTTCGCGGCCCGCTGAGCGCAGTCGTTCCAGTTTTTCGGCGGAGACTGCAGCACTTTATAGATGTAGCGCAAGACTTGAAACCGAGAAAGTGTTTGGGATCCATGTTGTCTCAAGTTGTTGACATAGGCGGTTGGGTCGGCCAGAAAGATTTGCAGCTGCTTTGGCTTTTCGGAGAAGAGTGTATTGAATTTGGCCAGTGCCCACTGGATCGTGTGTTCGATGCTAGATGGGAACGACTTCAGTGTGCACACCGGGTAGACATCTTCCCCCGAGTCGGTATGCGAAGAATACGATTCCGTCAGATGCGGGAGGATGACCTGGAGATGTCCCTTAACTCCCTGCGTGCCAGGGTCGAGCAGCGGTTTGCAGTTGGCAACACATCTCTGGTCGACGTAGATTCGCGATTTCACATTGTCCAGCGCATTGACGACCATTTCCAGTGTCTGGAAGAACTTGTCCGAGTAGATGTGCTCGGTTTCTTTGCCGATCTTATCCAAAAAAGCTTCGATCTGCATGTCAGCATTGATCATCTTGACGGCTCGCGCGGCCGCCGTGCTCTTTGGTTTTTGCAAGTCGGCATCTCGAAACAAAAACTGGCGGTTCAGATTCGACTTTTCGATCACGTCGTTGTCGGTAACGGTGATTTTTCCGAGTTTGCCGCACGAACAGCAGCCGAGCAGGGCCAAGTTTTTGAGCACTTCGCAGCCGATGGCGCCAGCACCCACCAAGAGCAGCCGGACATTCTGGATTCGGTTGTGAAGGTCTTTTCCGAGCAGCCGGATCTGGGCGTCGTATCTTGACCCGGACGACTGATACTGAGATGCGTCGAATGACGCTTGATCGGGGTGTTCAGTCGTCAGCAATTCGACGGCGTCAAAGTAGAGGAACTGGTTCAGCGGCATGTACTTGCCCGATATGGCCTTGATGACTTCCTGAGCGACGATGCCACCAAAAGAGCAGCTAATAGGAGAGATAGCGCCACATGCGGTCCAGGCCAGCTGCTTGACCAGTAATTCGTTGAGTGGTTGTTCGCGCGAAAAGTCGTGTTCGCCTCGGATTTGCTTGGCTAGTTGCAAAATTTGGTCTGCGTGGTCCGTGTTCCATGGCTCTGGAAGTGCACCTTGGTGCGCGTCCATCCACGCGTAGAGCGCCTGCATAGCGATATGAATCGACGGAAATGCGTCAGGTTTTGCAAAATCCATCGTGATGCATTTTGGATCGAGCAGAGCGTCTCTGAATCGCTTGTAGTGCATGTGCATCGGAATTTTTACTTGCACGGCAAGTCCACCTCGTTCGTAGGTGCCGATTTCTGCGGTTGAATCCGTCTCGACACAAAACCATTGAGGTGATTCGGCGACGCTGATCTGACCGGTCAATTCGCTCGCATTTCCTTGTCCGTCCTTCGCGATTTGAATCTCCGTGATTCGGACACAATCGCCCTTTTCAAATTTGTGCTTGAAATTGTCAAGACAGGTAACACGCACTGCGCCGTCTCCTTCTCGGCAGACACTCTGAACCATGACTTCACGAGATGGCTCGTCGTCTTTGTCAAACACCTCGTGCGTCTCGCCACAGTCGCTGAATGCCCATCCAAACACGCCAAACGTATCCGCGATGATCAAGGGTATTCCCTTGTCATGGCAGTAGTCGCTCACGTTCAGGTACACCGATCTCGACTTTTCGCTCAACACCACGCACGAGAAGTCATCCAAGAAGCGCCAGTCGGTCGTCGAATCATTAATCGAACGCGTGTCCAATTCATATTGCACGTAATAATTCAGTTCCGCTATTTTCCCAAATGACGCCTCTGCACGGTTCCGTCCCAGATCTTTCGGGGACAGGTAGTATTGCGTGCTCAGATCCCTCCAATCGGCCGGCTGATCGTCATGGATCACCAGCAGGCGAACGCCAGCGAGTGCTATGTTTTTAGCTGGAATTAGGAAAAGAAGAAAAAGAAGATTAGTTCAAGAGTAAGACGTGTGTTCTTTTTTCTGCCTTGAGAGATGCGATCTCTCGCTGAAAGAAACGATAGCATCCTCCGTGTTCGAAATACTCGTCAATTTAGGTCGTTGGCTTACCTATTTCGACACCCAGCCCGCCTAATCCGGAAAGGAAGATGTTGCTCCCTGCCATGCAATTCATGGCCTTTTCTCCTAGGACGTAGTACTGCCGACTATAGCGGTTGTAGTAGTCTTCTGGGTGCGCTTGGTCTCCCATCGTGACAACAATATATAACTCAGTGAAGAGAATCGCAGCAATAAAAAAAAAGTGTGTGACTCGTGCTCTCCTTCTCTATTGTCGCGCAAAGAAAAAGAAGAAGATGGTATTATAGCACGGGCACGTTGCCTTTAGACTCAACGCAGCTACATATGCTAATGAAAAAAAATCCCTATTCTTTGTGTGATAAAGTGTTCTCTGTTACAGAGTTGTGACCCTTTTTTCGAATCACTTCTTTACTCTTCGCGTGCGCTGACGTGTTCGAATTGAGTTTATCATTTTCGGCCGCTCTCCCCTTTGCACTGCTAAAACAGAATCGATGCAGTCATTTGCAGATTCACGAAAACTCGCCGAGAGCCTGCTGAGCGGGGATCCATTTCCCGAAGTGTCGTCACAAGAGGAGCTAGAAGATGTTATTCTCAGCTTGAAACACGCGTTTGAAGGAAGCTGCGGCATGACGATGCTATTGTCACCCGAGGTAAGAGAGACGTTTTATGCATTGGCAACTAGGCACAATTACAACGGTCAAATCTTGCATGCATACAAAGAGTTTAACGATTCTATTTGGTACACACAGGGCATTTGTCTTTTGAGGCGTGGTTTGAATAGCGCTTCGGGTGGTTTGCAGCGCGAGTTTGTGCTGGAACAGTTGTCGAGGTTTGTGACCTCTGAAGATGGAGTCTCGGCGCTGGTTGACTCGAGGGAACAGTCGCCTTTGCTGAGCTACTTTTTTGAATCCTTCTTCGACC
>CAXIEJ010000193.1:0-49254 GCA_964023215.1 Eledona agricola | reverse complement strand
AATTCGTCTCCTTCGTCTGGCAAACTCGCGACTTGTCTTCCACCATCTCCTCCCCCTCCGATTGGACGCAACTCCTCTTCCTCGCACTCCCTCACCTCGTCTCAGAACTCCACGCCTCCCCCCTCGCCTACCGGTCCATCCTCACCAACTCCCTCTCCCTCATCTCCTCCCAAAACCACCTCCTCGCCCTCGTCGAACCATCCATCTTCCAACACGTCCTCTCCCCACACCCACTCCTCTCCTCCTTTTCCCTCGACCTGTGGCAACTCATCAACCTCGCCGCCACCGACTCCCTCCAACGACGGTACGCCCTCTCACTCGTCAACCTCATCCTCTCTTCCGCCCCACTCCTCTACCCTCCCTCTTCTCCCCGCCGCCACCACGCCGACTCCCCTCACCACCACAAACTCCGATCGCAACTCTCTCGACTCTCTCAACGCCTGCACGCATCCTGGCGAGCACCCGCTCTCTCAACCCTCCGGCAACATTCACTCCCTTCATCCCACCACGACGCACTCATCCAACTCCACTTCGTCGACCTCCTACCGCTGTCCCAATGGCACCCACTCTACTCACAACTCCTCGACACCGCTCTCCTCTCACTCTCTCCACTCAACTCCCCGCGATCCGCTCTCTCTCTCCGCGTCGCCTCCAAACTCTCCCTCGCCTTCCCCTCCCTCCTCCCTCTCCCATCCCTCAACTCACTCTCACAATTCATCCTTCAACACCTCCCCTCCCTCATCCACGCACTCCCCGCCTGCCTTGTCTCACCCTCCTCCTCCCTCGCGTCGCTCCTCGAATCACTCCTCTCACTCCTCCCTCAACTCAACTCCCCCTCCAAACTCTCACTCTCCCTCACTCTCCCACACCTCCTCAAACGCTCATCTTCTCTCTCACCACGCTCACTCTCGCACGCCTCTCAACTCCTACTCCTCCTCCTACGCGACCCCAACTGGACCGTCGCCGCGTCCGCCGCCACCCAGTACCTCTCTCTCTCCCTCTCTCTCCCCCCCCTCTCCCTCCCTCCACTCCCCCTCCCTCCACTCCCTCCACTCCCAGACCTACCCTCCTCCTTGCAACTACACATGCTCCCCCTCGCCGACCCACCCAACCCACGTCGCACGCTCCTCTCCGCCATCTCCCTCCACTCACACCTCGCTCACCTCTCCCAACACACCAACGACCCCTCTCAACTCCGACGCTTCAAAAATGCTCGACGAAGCCTCCGCTCTCTTGCGTCCGCTCTCGAACCACACGCCTAGCATGGGCTGGCAAAAACAGGTAAAAACACGCATCTAAATACACGCATCTACTCCCTCCATCTACTCCCTCCATCTACTCCCTCCAAACAGGTAAAAAACAAATTTTCTATTTCGCATCCAAAAATCACACACGGCATGCCGTCTCTTTTCTCTCTCGACCACACGCCTGCTCAAAAACTGAGGCCCTGTAGAACACGCGCTCGTCACCATCCTCCACGTCGCGAAGCACCTCGCACTTCTTCTCGGCGACCAGTCGATCCAGCGCGCGCGCCAGCGCCAACTCACCGGCTTGTTCGCCGTCCAGCGCCACCCACCTTTGAATCTGCTCCATCGTGACCACCAGTCGGACGTCCGCCAACCAGCGCGCCGAATCCAACGCGGACGTAGACAACAACTCGAGGATGCGCTCGGCGAGCGACTCTTCGTCGGTCGAGGGACCATCATCCACGCGCCACTTCAACTCGACTGGCTCTGCCACCGAACGGTAGCAGCAAACGCCCGATTCGTAGGGACTGCTGCTGCCACCTCGCACTGCGCCTCGCACTGTGCCTTCCGAACGACAACCATCTAACGGGTTCTTTGCGCTCGGCGCTGCATACACATCCACGACGTTCGGGTGCGAATTCTTGACGTCTGACGCCGCCTCGTCGCAACGCGCACTCTCGTGCGCATCACCAACACCCTCTGACGCCTCTTCTTCTCGCGCCCAACAACCATCCACCATCGCCAGCTGCTGCTCTGTATATAACGCACGCGAAACGTCAATTCTCTATACACACACACACACACCTGCCAAACGCATATCAATGCACACAGGTCGCGCGTCCTCGACCCACGCTATCTTCTCGACGTACCCGGTTCGGCCTCGCTCAGCCTCGTTCGCCGGTCCCTCGGACTCGCCAGCGGCATCATCTCGGGCAGCGGCGTGAACGCCTGGGACGGGCAGCTCGGCGACCACGCCTCAATGTCGAAAAACGCCGAACTGTTGCCGCCATCTCGCACTCGGCGCGACGCACGCGACCCATCCGCATAGCACATCGCCTCGAGGGACGCTTCCGGCGGATGCTCCCATTCGGCGGCGGGCATTTCTGCACCGCCTCGACGGTCGTTACCGAGTGGCCTATCGGTCCCATACACGCCGTATACACACACATTCGGCCTGTCATTTTCGGCGGCCACGCAGCGGCCACTCCGGGATCGTGATGACGCGCTCGCGCACTGCTCATCTGCAAAGCGACTCGTCCTCTCGGCGCATCGGTGCTCGGCGACGCCGTCCTCGGGCGCGGCCGCCTCGCCGAAACCTCCAAGCGGCCCCGCCGGCACTCTCGTCGTCTTGCCTCCTCCTCCTCTTCTCTGCGTCGTCAACTTGCTGGCGCCCGTCTGCCATTGACTGAGCAACATCGCAGTCGTATTGTTCAACATCGGAAACACCGGCGAGTGGTGCTCGCCCACCGGATTCACGTACAAACTTTCTAAATTCGACGACGCGGACGAACGCAGCGACATCGCCGCCCTCGGAAACCGCCCTCCTCTGGACGCACCAGATGGGCGATGCATTCTCTCAACCTCAACACTCGCTCCGCATCAACTGCCAAAATGGCACCATAAAAAAAAACACAATCGAAATTCGACTTTACGTTATTATAACGGTTACTTTTCAACTCGCCTTGAATTCGGCGCGAACGGGCGCGCGCGCTTCTCTACTGCACAGCCTCTTCGCTTCGTATCTCTGCATTCGCCTGCTCGATCGAGCAAAACATCACCTTCAGGTGGCTCAGGTAGCGATCGTATCGCTGCTGCAGCAACTCATTCTTCCGTTCCAACGCGTCAATCTCCTCCTGCAACTTCCGAATGTTCCTTTCGCGGTGCGCGAACGCAAAGCAATTCGCGTCAGCAACGGAAACAGCGTGCGCGGTTCTGTGTCGTCGAGACAAGATCACATATACACACACTTTTTACACACACACACACACACACACACACATCAACCGGTCCTTCAACGCGAACTACTGCTAGGCCACGCTCTCTTGCAGTTCATGTTTCAGAACGCGTACTCCTGTAAAGTGCTCTTGGAGGGCAGCGCGTTGATCATTTTCAAATATTTCAAATATTCGTCCTTCTTGAGCTTGTCTGCGAGAGCGCGTTCCAAGTCGACCCGGAGCTGTTCCAGCTCCGCTTCTAGCTGTTTCGCCTGGTCCTGCTTGTCTCTGAGCAGTTTTTTGTGGTTCTCCACGTCCAGCAGGTTCGACTTGACGATCAGCTCGGTCCGTCGGGTCGCGTACTCGACTTCGTCTAGCTCCGCACACAAATCGCCGTATGCCTTGACGCTGCTATCCAGGACGCGCGCGGTTTCCAGCGAGAGAGAGAGAGAGAGAGGTCAGCGAGCGCGGAGCGAGGCGCGGAGCGAGGCGCGGAACGAACACTTGGTCGGCGGGCGGCTGGGTCTTGGCCGACTGCAGATGGGCTTCGACCGAGTTGCAGAACACAATGTACTTCTTCAGCGCTTGGTTGATGAGTCGCTCCTTGGTCTTGATGGCCTTCAAAAAGCACTCTGTTCGGCGGAAATTGAAACATACACGAGTCAGAGAAGAAAAGAGGCGAGCGAGAGCGCCGCGCAGATATACCTTCGAATACGGGGTCGCTCATGGCGGGCGAGGAGGCCGAGCGCAGAGCCGAGCAAGATGGCGGGACGCGCCTCTGCGGAATCGGAGGAGCGGAAAGGCGGCGACGCTTCGCGCAAGAGACGAAAAAAAAAATGCGCGAAACGTCGCGACGGACAAAGCTTTAAAAAAAAAATAGCGCGAAGCGTCGCGTCGACTTTATCGTCGTCGTTCAGGGGAGAGTGCTGAATAATTCGCGCGTCGACGTGGGCGAGTGTTCGCTCACAGTTGCTGCTTTTTGGGCAGAGAAGGTCCGCCGCTCTTCTTCTCGCAGGCGGCGGAGGAGTTGAGTTTGGCGAGCATTTGGCCGATTCTGTGCTCGCACTGTTCTTTGCGGATGGCGGCAGTTTGTCGCTGCGCGGAGATCCACCCGATGCGCGCACTGATCGAGTCCAGGATGCAGCGGCTCTGCTCGCACCAGGAGACGAGGGTTTCGCGCATGGCGGTCAAGTCGCTGGGTCGGACGTCTCGGCCGAACGTTTCGTCGACTTCGAACCGTCGCCGCGCGGGATTGAGTTTCCCGGTGCAGAGACCGAGGTAGATGCTCTCGATGATGAGGTCTTCTAGCTCGCGGGTGAGGGCGATTTCCAGGGTGGACATGAGTTCATCGTAGGAGATGGACTGGGCAAGCGTGTCGCGAGTCAGCGGGGCGTGAGAGAGAGACGGACGAGCCGCGCCTCTATGGTTTCTCTAGGGACTTTAAAAAAGTGGGCGTCGGTTCGCGCAAATTCTGACGCGCGCGAAACGTACTCGGTTTTTGGAGGCGAGTGAGACCAGCGTGAGTCGCTTCAGCTTGAGCTCCTGGGCGGGGGAGAGGCGGGGGAGGTGCTCATTGTCGCGGTAGTCCTTGAAGGTGCCGTAGGCGAACGTCTGGAGGAGCGAGAGGTAGCGCTGTCCCTCTTGCGAGCGACTCAAAACCTGAGGAGAGGCAGCGGTGAAGTGAGCACGCGTTGGCCCCGAGCGCGGGGAGGAGCGGCGGCGGCTGCCGGACGCACAGTTTGGAAGTTGGAGTCCTGCAGGAGTTCACCGAACACGTAGACGTCGGGCACCGAGAGGACGTCTTGGACGAGTCCGATCAGCGCAGGAGCGGTGTCGAGGGTGCGGGCGAGCTCGACAAATGGCCGAAGCAGGCGGCCGTCGGAGAGGTCGGAGACGGACATGATAGAGGCCGGTCCGAAGAGGCGGTGAGAAAAGTGAGGTCGAACCGACGCGGATTGGGGAAAAAAAAAAAAAAAAAAAACTTTTTTTTCTTTCTCGAAACGACGCGCGCGCCGGTTCGACACGGTCTCGAAGAAAGCGAGCGCCGATCGTCATCGTTCGTGGGGTTCAAGCGGGGTGGGGACGAGTCTGAGGAGGAAGCCGAAGAGGAGGGAGGACGCGCCGACGCCGATGGAGAAGGCCCACTGGGGGAAGGAGAGGTGGACGGTGAAGAGGAGTTTGCCGCAGAATTCGACGAGGATGATTTGGAGGAGGAAGGTGAAGGAGGTGACGGCGATGAAGGGCCAGTTGGAGAGGATGCCGGAGAAGGGGTTGAGTTGGTCGCGCGAGATGCAGCGAGCGTTGAGTTGGTTGAAGATTTGGAGGTAGACGAAGGCGTTGAAGAGGAGGGTGTAGTGGACGGAGGCGCCGGGGAGAGACATGCCGTTGGGGACGTGCCAGAAGGAGTGGGAGGTGTAGAAGATGGCGAGGAGGATGGAGACTTGGAAGAGGCTGTGCCCGATGAGGTTGCGCCACATAAGAGGAGAGATGAGAGAGGAGAGGCGTCCGTAGGGTTTTTGGAGAAGGAGTTGGGGAAAGGGTTGTTCGGTGCTGAAGGCGAGGGCGGCGAGGGTGTCCATGATGAGGTTGATCCAGAGGAGTTGGACGGAGCGGAGGGGCATGCTGCGTTTGGAGAGGGCGCCGACGAAGGCGATGGTGAGGGCGGTGAAGTTGACGGTGAGTTGGAATTGGAGGAATTTGCGGATGCTGCTGTAGACGCAGCGTCCCCAGAGGACGGCGCGGACGATGGAGATGAAGTTGTCGTCCATGATGATGATGTCGGAGGCGTACTTGGCGACTTCGGAACCCATGAGACCCATGGCGAGTCCGATGTCGGAGAGTTTGAGGGCGGGAGCGTCGTTGGTGCCATCGCCGGTGACGGCGACGATTTCGCCGCGGAGTTGGAGGCGTTGGACGAGGCGGAACTTGTCGAGGGGGCGGGCGCGAGCGAGGACGTGGAGGTTGAGGAGGTTAGCGTCGAGTTCGGCGTCGGACATGGAGCGGAAGACGCTGCCGTCGAGCATGACGCTCTGAGGTGTCCAGATGCCGCATTCCTGGGAGATGGCGTGCGCGGTGTCGAGGTTGTCGCCGGTGACCATGCGGACGACGATGCCGGCGCGTTGGCAGGCGCGGACGGCGTCGGCGACGCCGGGACGAACGGGGTCCATGATGCCGAGGACGGCGACGAGCGTGAGGCGCTGGTCGGTTGCCTGGTCGCAGTCGACGCGCGCGGAGTCGCAGAAGGCGAGCGCGATGGTGCGAAGCGAGAGGACGGCCATGGACTTGACGCAGTCGTCCAGAAGGTGCAAGTCAGACTGGAAGATGGGCGCGACGGTGCCGTCCGGGGCGAGCATGTCGCAGCAGTTGCCGATGAGCAGCTCGGATGCGCCCTTGCAGTAGAGGCGGTATCGGTCGGGCGCGAGTTGCACGACGGTGGTCATGCGCTTGGTTTCAGAGCGGAACGGGCAGACGCGGATGGGCGGGTGAGCCTCGCGGATGCGAAGGTGGTCGACGCCGAGCGCGTGGACGAAGGAGATGAGCGCGCATTCGGTCCGGTTGCCGACGAAGGTGGGCGCGGGCGTGTCGAAGTTGACGGTGGCCTTGGTGTTGATGGCCACGCCCTGTCCCAGCAAGTCTATGACCGCCTCGGAGAGCTCTGCCGTCGCGAGGCCATCGAAGTAACGGCCGGCGATCCACCCCCTGACGACGGTCATTTGGTTCTGGGTGAGCGTGCCCGTCTTGTCGCTGCAGATCGAGGTGATGCCGCCCATCGTCTCGCATGAGGCGAGTCGGCGCACCAAGATCTGGTCTCGCAGCATGAACCGCATCGAGTAGGCCAGCGTGATGGTGACCGCTAGCGACAGACCCTCCGGCACCGCCACGACCACAATCGTGATCGACATGATGAAGTAACGAATCCACTCCAGCAGGTAACTCCACTTCCACGCCTTCGACGACACCTCGATCGCCCAACTCAACACCAACGCTAGGAACGTCAGCACCGCCGCGCCCACACCCACCTTGCCAATCAACTTCGACAAGTTGTCCAGGCGACGCTGCAGCGGCGTCGGCACGTGTTCCGTGTGTAAACTCCTCATCATCTTTCCATATTCCGAGCGCGTGCCCGTCGCCAGCACCAACATCGTCCCTCCCCCGTCGGCCACGTAGGTCCCCGACGTCAAGAAACAACCCTTCGCTTCCTTCCGGACCAACGCGTTCTCCCCCGTCATCGTCGACTCGTCTATCGCCAAATCGTACCCGTCCACGAACAAACCATCTCCCGGCACCTGGTCTCCCGTTCCCAGCACGACCACGTCCCCCACCACCACCCCGAACGACTCAATCTCCTCGCATCTGCCTCCTCGGCGCACCTTCGTCCGGAAATTGCACTTGACTCGGTCGAGCCTCTGGAACTGCCGGTCCCTCTGGTACTCGTTCAGCGCCGTGATCAGTATCACCACCGTCACCGTCAGCAAAATCGACACGCCCTCAATCCAGTCGTCGCTCATGTCTTCTGCGTCCGGAAACGCCTCCTTCGGCACGCCCAGCGACACTACCAGCGACACCGCCGCCACGCCCATCAGAATCTGCAACGTCAGGTCGCACATCGACTTCCTCACCAACTGCAAGAAACTCGTCCTTGGCGGCGGCTCTATCACGTTCGTCCCATATCTGGTGGCGGAGAAAATAAAAATAAAAATAACAATAATAATAATAATAACAATAATAATAATAATAATCTTAGCACTTTGTATGTGATGTGTATGTATATCGCGCGCGTACGGCGAAAAATTTTCTCCTCCCCCAACGCGCGCGCTCTTCTCTCTCTCTCACATCGCCGCCCGCGTTCGGGAACGCCGTCGACTTCGCTCCCACGCGCACCCCCCTCACACGTACGCGGACCTCCGGCGCTCGAGATCGATGTTGTCGAAGCTCAGTCCAGTCTCCAGGTCAGTCTGCAACTTTTCCGCTATGACCTCGACCCCGCCCACGCTCTGCACGTAGTTCGGGTCCTTCCGGCCCAACAAGTCTTCAATCTCATCCGGGCTCAACTCAAAGTCGCGCTGCCGCATCGGCAACGACTCCAAAAAATTCATCGCTTCAACACGCTCTTCGACGACGACGACGACCAGATCTCGCTCGCTCAACTCGAGAAAGCGACGCCAATTCCCTCTTCTCGGTTTGGCCGAAGCTGCGCGCAGAGGAAAAGCTCACCGCAAAGTCGCGCGCTCGCTGTGCGCACTGTCGTCTCAACGGGAATGAACTAGTTCGAAATTTCAAAAAACAATGTGTTGTTTGCCACACACACACCTATATCGCCGCCCAAGCGCGGCCCACGCATCATCTCTCTGCGCTCGCTCGCTCGCTCGCGCGTCGGCCGCGCCCTCCCCGAGCGGCGGCGGCCAGGCTCGACCGCTCTCCCCTCTCTCTTTTGACAGCTTTTCCTGCAATTTCGAGAAAAATGGCGGACGAACATTTCGGACTCTTTCTCTTGATGGTTTTCTCTCGCGTTGTCCGTGCGCGCGCGCGCGCGCCTTCGATCCCGAACGAGGCTGCTTCGCGGTGGCCTCTGTTGTGTGCGGGGGAGATGCATCGAGGCGCGCGCCACTTTTCCCCTCAAATGCCGCTCTTCTTCTTCAGATCCCTTGATGCGCGCCCGGGGCAGCGCCGAACGCGAAGCGATCCGGACCAAGGGTGAGCAGCGTCGCCGCCGCCAAAGCGCCTCTCTTTTTTTTTTCTTTTTTCTTTTCTTTTTTCTTTTTTCTTTTTTTTTTTTTTGCTTTGCCGACGCTCGCTCTCTCTCCGAGAGACAGAGAGATGTACCGTCATGCGCGCGCGGCTCGAGCGGCGCATCCCTCGCGCAGATCAATCGGATCCTGTCAGAACTGGCCGAACCAGAGCCCACCTCTGCCCAGACGCGCTCTGAGCGTCGACTCCCACGCGCCGCCATGGCACTTTGTTCACCGAGAAAAGGGCGCCTTCGCGCCACTCGCGGGCGTTCACTGGCCACACGCCGGCGAAAAGAGAGAAATTCTCATTCAAAACGTATATATATATTATATAGATGTCTGTCTGTGTACACATTGCCCGCTGTCTATTGCCCCCCACACACGGTGGTCGTGTGTGTGTGTGTGTGCATTTCCCGTCCTGCCCGCGCTGACAAACACGGCTCTCTCTCTCTCTCTGTCACAACACGTCGGACGCGATGGTAGGATGCGGACGACAACACGTCGGCGGGAGAGCTGCGCCGTCGCGTCTGTCGCGATGCGAGTTACACGTTGTTTGATGGGCACAGCTACAACTTGCACAAGCTGCGTCGCGCGCTGGACCAGAAGCTCGCCAGCGCCGAGAAGGAGGACTCAATTTTGGCGACGCGGGAGATGCCCGAGGCGTTCTACATGGCGAGGCAGTTGCGCCACAAGAACGCGCTCGAGAACAACTCGATTTTACTGCCGCTGGGAGGGGAGCCTCCCTACGCCATCGAGTCGAGCGTGCAGCGGGTGAGGCTGATCCGGGAGTTGGCGGAGAGAACCAGGCGACAGCGCGCGGAGAGGAATCAGGGGACTGCGAGTCAGCTCGTTTTGGGGCTCGGACATTTTTTGACGTTGAAGGCCTTCTCGGCAATGGCTAGCGACGGTGTCTGCATCCCGCAGCTGGAGGGAATCGACGCCGAGCAGAACACCCTGACGCCGTCCTGGGACGCCGGCCACTGGATCGGGGAAAAGTTTGAATACGTCGACCTCGTCAAGCGCGTCCTGAAGAACCACGTGATCCCCTCGTTGCCGCGGGAGCCCAGCGTCTTGAACCTGGCGGCGGGGAGCGGCGCGCTGACGGTCCTGGTATCGAGACTATGGAAGGCGAGGGCGCCAAAATCGGCTGGAGAAATGCGTCTTTTCGCCTCCGATATTTCTCCCTCGAGCCTGGCGTGCATCCGACGGAACGTGGCGCGCCTCCTCCACGAGCAGCCAGTCACGACGATTCTCTGCGACCTCTACCCCTCGCCGCAGCAGTCCGGGTACGAGCGGTACGACCTGATCCTCGCCTACCCGCCCTTCCTGCCCGCCCCGACCCTCATCGACGCCTCCGAGCTCGGCGTCATCGACCCGCGCGGCCGCGTGCTCTCTGGCGTGCTCGCGGACGCTGCCGACAGACTGACCGCGCGCGGCGCGCTCGTCCTGGTCTACCCCACGATGGCGACCTACCTCAAGCTTCAAACGCGCTGCGTCGCCGACCTCGCAGTCGCCGCCGGCCTCGCCCTGGTGCACTCGGCCACTCGCTCCTACCTCAAGCAGTCGCCCGAAGAAGAGTACGGCCACCTCGCGAACCGATTCAAGCGACATTCGCACGTTCAAACTTTCGTTTTCGCGAGGCAACCGTGAGAGACTCTTTTCTCTCGCTCCGACGAGGCCGGATTTTTGACCCTCTCTCGACGCAAAGCCCCAATATATATATATATATATATGATGCACCGCGCGATCCTACCCATCCAAGAAAAACGCGTATTTTTTTTTTTCCGGATCGCGACATTCAAAAACCGTTTTTTTATATGTAGCGGAGCGAGAGAGAGAGAGAGAGCCTCTTAGACGTCCTTGACGGTGTCACCGAGTATGCGCTGGCTGACATAGATGCCGTCGAGGAACTTTCGGATGTCCTTGTCTTTGACGCGGATGGCCGCGTGGATGTTGGCCGCGCTCTGAGAGACGTTTTCAATGTCGTTTCCGTGGAGCGCGATTTCGTTTTTGACGTCCTTCGAGAGTCCGACGGTGACACCTCGCAGCATCTTGACCTTGGGGATCTCGCGCTGCCCCAAGAAGTTGCGAATCTCCACAGCGTTGCCCATGCCAGTCGCCTTGTTCTCGTTGATGATGGTGACGATGATGGGGAAGTGAGCGAAGACGGAACGCATTTTGTACACGAAGCCCTTGGTCACGCCGACGATCATGTTCTTGATGTGCGTGCAAATGGTGCGAATGCAGGAGAGGTGCTTGCGCGTGCCCCACCACACCTCAACCTTCAAGCTGCGCTTGGAGGCCTCGTAAATGTCAACCTGGATGTGTCGGAAGCTCCGACTCAGCGCGCCGCGCGGGCCCTTGACCGTGACCACGCGCTTGCTAACCGAGACCGTGACTGACGCGGGGAGACGTGTGTTAGCGTCCAGCCGGGGCGACGCCGCGCTCGCGAAAAAAAAAAAGTCAAAAAGAACGCCCTGCACGCGTACCATCTTCCGGAATCTCTACGACGCGACTCGCTTGGATGAGTTTCATGACTGGCCCCTAGGTGTGATATGCTTCACGGCGGGAATAGTTAGCGCACAACGCTCGCGAGTTCGGGCGCGCGAGACGGCTCTAAAACTTTTGAAACGACGCGGCGATCGACGGCTTTTTTTGCTCGTAACTCAAAAAAAAAAAAAAAGAAAACACACGAAGGCGACCGCCGTAAGAGCTCTCTCTTTCTCCCGCTCGGGGTGTCATCTCGCATCCCACCCGCGACTCGGACCAACGCGCTCCAGCCATCCCTTCTCCACGCGCGCGCTCTCGCCGCACTCCCTCTCCCCACCCACGCCCACGTCTCTCCACGTACCTCTCTGCTTCGAACGACTAACCCAGCCACGTACGAGCTTCAGTGTGGCGCACCGCGAAACTACTGAGGACGGCGATGGCCAATTTAAAAAAAATATATATATATATATTTTTTTTACTGTATTATTCACCTTCTCTCTCAAAACTTCTTTGATGCCCTCTCCTCCCACTGCCTCACCTTCTCCAGCCTAATCCTCACGTCAACCGAACTGCCTCTCACTTCAGTCTCCAGCGTACTCTAATCCATGCCAACCTCACTCTCGACCATCCCATTCGCCCTCTCCTCTGCGCCGTAAACGACCTCCCACCCCTGCTCTCTTCTACACTCCCCTCTCTCCTTGGTTTGAACTTCTCATCTCTAATTCAGTCTCCAATATTAATTCTCCTTGATTCAATCCGATACCAGTTCCATTCTCTAGCCACTTTTTGATTCATTTCAACTCTTCGACTCATGCTAATGATAATCTCTAGCCACTTTTTGATTCATTTCAATTCTTCAACCCATGCTAATGATAATCTCTAGCCGCTTTTTGATTCATTTCAATTCTTCAACCCATGCTAATGATAATCTCTAGCCACTTTTTGATTCATTTCAATTCTTCAACCCATGCTAATGATAATCTCTAGCCACTTTTCGATTCATTTCAATTCTTCAACCCATGCTAATGATAATCTCTAGACACTTTTTGATTCATTTCAATTCTTCAACCCACGCTAATGATAATCTCTAGACACTTTTTGATTCATTTCAATTCTTCAACCCACGCTAATGATAATCTCTAGACACTTTTTGATTCATTTCAATTCTTCAACCCATGCTAATGATATCCTCTAGCCACTTTTTGGTTCAGTTCAACACTTCGACCAAACCAATTTTCACCTCGCACCTCCCAACCTGAACTTGCCATTGATGTGCTTTTTTCGCACCTGGCCGCGCCATTCGAAGACGTACGGCCGACCTCTGCGGAATCAAGCGCGGGAACTCTCATTCACGCTCTCACGCCCATTTGGAGCGACATTGAACACAAAACGGTGTTGCTTCTGCCGACGCTCCACAATCTGGCCGCGCGACCCGAACGTGCCCAATTTGCGTGCCATCAGGTCGGACCCACGCGCGCGCTCACCGCGTGCGTAGCCAGCGGAGATGATTAAAGAAAAAGAAAAAAAAAATCTAGTACAAAATTCAAATAATAAGCCAAAGTGACAGGACGCGGAGTCGTTTCGGTGGATTGCGCGTGACCGTAAACGGCACCGGATTCGACGCGCGACACCATCATCAAGTAGTGTGCGTACGATGTGTCGTGGAGCAGATGGAAATTTTCGATCACCTTGACAGTTTCGAAGCCGCGCACTTGGCATGGCATCAGAGGGCCACACCTTGCAGAGTTGGGCAGACCTGAGGGTAGGTTCTGTCCGCATGGCGGCGCCCGACTTCGTGAGCCGGTTACTGCTTTCAGTAAGTTAGTGTTTGACGTGTCAGGTTGACGTGTCAAACGTGCGCGTAAAAATAGACTTAGATCGCGAATGCGCTACAAGAGGCGATGGGAGCGGCAGCAGACCGGAGTGACGAGCGCTGACCCCCCGGGGTCACGACGTGGGCTTGGCGGCGTTCAGAGCGTTGAAAAATCCGACGGTACAACTTTCGCGAATAGGTGTGAGAGAGGGGTGATGCCTGCCTGGATGGGCGCGGCCTGATGCCTTGACGCACGGAGGGAGCCGACGGCGTCAAGCGGGGTGCGAGCAGGTGGGAGAGAGAGCGGTTCTCCCGTGGAGTGGAAGAGTTTTTGGTAGAATTCGTCTCTGCAGTGTATTTGACAGGAAAGGCGTCGTCCTGAGTAGTATTCGGTGTTGGGTTCGTCCAGGTGCTCGGCGAGAAGCGGTCGCGACATGGTGCTACAGGGTGCAAATGGGTGAATGCATGTGGAATTTGCGCAGTTGAAGGGGGTGGCGTGGTTTCGAGAAGGAGCTGGCCGGCGGGGGAGAGGTGGGCTCGACGACGACGACGCAGAGAGAGAGAGAATGGGCAGATGTCAACTCGCTAAATTTTTTTTTTTTTTTTTTTTGAGCGATGCGAGAGAGGGCGGCGATTGAAGTGGGTGTGCGAAAAGAGAAAGGGCGGCGCCGCGGACAGCGTCGAGGTTTTCCGGGGGAAGAGGGAGAGTCGCGTCGAATTGACCGAGAAGGGAAGTTGGCGTCTGGTGCGAAAAATAACCGAATTCGATCATCTCTTCTGATTTTTGGCGACTGATTTTGAATATTTTTTGTTCAGCGCAAATCGCTCGATGATTCGTACCTGCCGAGAAGTTTTGGCATCAATTTGAGTGGTGCGAGGCGGTGTTAGGGAGATTCGCGCGAGTGCAGAGCAAAAGGCTGACAAGAGAGAGAGGCGCGCGTGCGCACAGAGAAAAGCGCCATGGCGGGCATTCAGCTGTTCAACTGGTCGTTGGCGGTCGACAAGCAGCCGCTCAAGATCGAGTGCACCGACGTGCTGAGTACGGGAAGGACGGGTATACGGACGCGCACACACACACACGAACGGAGGGAGAGATTGAGAAGTCAGAGGAGCTAAAAGAAGTTGTGATTTGATTTTGTGTGGCGTGTGCGCTTCCCCTCGCTCCGTTGGATTGGACGCGGGCGATGTGCGGCGCGACCCGTGGCGCGCGAATCGGACGGTGATCGGGGTGAGCAGAGGACGGGGACACCGACTATGTGGTCTCGGGGGGCGCGGAGGGTCAACTGGCCGTGTTCGAGAGAAAATGTACGCAGAGGTGGCGCGTTGACGTGTGTGTGTATGTGCGTGTGTGAATAGGCTGGGCGCGCGCTGACCGGTTGTCGCGGAGGGAAGGTAAGGGGGCGATGCGGTTGCTGGTGAAGAGAGCGGTGTCGAAGAAGGCGATTACGAGGGTGTCGGTGGTGAGAGAGCCCAGGAGGGTGGTGGCGCTGAGCGGCGCGCAGGTGTCGATTTACCGGTTGGAGGATTTGGAATTGGAGTGCGCGCTGAAGGAGGCGAGCGAGGTGTCGGCGTACGACGTGTGGGAGTCGGCGGAGGGGGTGAGGTTGGCGGTGGTGAAGAGGGCGAAGGTGCTGTTACTCTTCGAGGGGGTGAGGGAGGCGAGTGGTGGGTGGTGGTTGAGGTTGGTGTCGGAGATGGCGAGCGACGAGGTGCCGAAGATGGTGAGGTGGGTGCCGACGGCGGGATGCGAGAGGGGGCGGTTGTTGGTGGGGACGAAGACGGGGTACTGGTGGGTGGGGGCGAGCACGGGGGAGCGGAAGTTGATCATGCCGATTGAGAAGGGGACCGCGCTGAGCGCGGTGGTGCTGCACAGCGACGAGTACATGCTGACGGTGGGGAAGATGGTGGTGCGCGTGCAGGTGGAACACCAGAGCAAGCGGAGCGCGATCGTGTTGCCGGAGCCGCCGACGGGGTTGAGTTTGTCGTACCCGTACTTGGTGGTGCTGACGCCGAGGTTGTGCGAGGCGAGGTGTGTGTTCGCGCAGGTGAAGTTGGAGCAGTCGTTCGTGATTGACGGCGCGAGGTCGATGGCGACGTCGACGGACGCGGAGCACTGGCGGAGTTCCAAGTTGCGGTGCGGTGGCACAGTGTACGTGGCGAGTCGGAGGCAGATATGGGCGCTGGACCCGCTGCCGGTGGTGGAGCAGTTAGAGAGGTTGATGGGCGCGTCGCGGTACGAGGAGGCCAGCCATTTTTGCCGCAACTTGAACAGGCTGGACGCGCCGGGCCGAGACCGACTGCTGGCCAAGATTCAGGCGCAGCAGGCGTTCCAGTGGTTCGGCGAGGGTCAGTACTTCCAGGCGTTTCAGATGTTCGCCAGCCTGAGCGTCAACGCGTTGGCGATTCTCGGGTTGTACCCGCGGCAGCGATGGGCATGGAGCGGTGACGAGGAGGAGAGCCTGCTGCCGGAGAAGTGGTGGCGAGTGACGCACGCGATCGAGCAGGAGCGCGCGACTCGCGCGCTGACGGGCGTGGCGCTCGAGCGGGCGCTGCGTGAGCTGGTGCGCTATCTCTGGGAGGAGCGGATGCGGTGGTCCTCCTGCGGTGACGTGGACGCTGCCCCGCTGCCGCCGCCGCCGGAGGAAGAGGAGTCGGCTGTGACGAACACGTCGGTCTACTGCCGCGCGTCGGCGTCGTGGGATGACGCTTCCGACCTGCCGACGATCATCGACACGGCCCTGTTCCAGATCTTGCTGCACCTGGACGAGAGCGAGCAGCTGCTCTCGCTGCTCCGGTCTGAAAATCACTGCCACGTCGAGTGGTGCGCCGCGATTCTGACGCGGCTGGCGAAGCACCGAGAGCTGGTCGCGCTCTACCGGGGGCGCGGTGAGCACGAGGCCGCTCTGGCGTGGCTGACGGCGATGATGAACGCCGCCGAGTCGAGCAGCGGCAGGTTTGAGACCATCGACGATGACTACGCTCGCGTCGGGGCGGGGGGTCGTCGGGGCGAGTCGGGACCGCCCGCGGAGAAGGAAATCGCCCGCCCGCTGGACCCTGCCGCAGCGCTGATCGCCTATCTCTCGTCGCTGGGCGCGGACCAGCTGCCGCTGATCTTCGAGTACAGCGCCGGCGCGTTCCGGCACCGGCCCGGCGAGGCGCTGCGCATCTTCACGGCGCGGCGCGAGGCGGCGTCCTCGGAGCTGCCGCGCGTCGAGGTGCTCGCGTACCTGACGCGCGCCTCGGCGGATGCCGGCCAAGACCTGGCTCTCGCCTACCTGGAGCAAATGATCTTCGACCACGGCGACCAAACACGCGAACTTCACGAGGCGCTGCTCACGCTCTACCTCGATCCACCGCCCCCGGCGTCCTCCCCCAACCAACCGCCGCTGCTGAAGCTGTTCGACGTCAGTCGGGTCCTGCAGCCCGAGTGGGTCCTCTCTCGCTACCCGCTCACCGAGCCCGCCCTGTACCAAGTGAAGGCCGCGCTGCTCTCCAAGCTGGGCGAGCACAAGGAGGTGCTCCGCGGCTGCATCTTCAAGCTCCGTGACCTACAACAAGCCGGGGCCTACTGCGAGAAGGTCGCCGCCGCCGCCGCCGGTCAGGATGCGTCGAACGCGCCCTCCTCGTACAGCGGCGCGACCATCTTCTGCGAGCTCCTCGAACTGCTCCTGCGCCCTCCTCCCTGCGACGACGACGACGCCTCTCGCCAGTCTCGCCTCTCCTACGCCTGGGCCCTGCTCAAGCGGCACCACCGCCAGCTCCCCCCGCCGCGGGTCTTCGACGTCTTGCCGGCCGACACGTCACTCCAACGCGTCCACGAGTACCTCGTGCTGGTCTTGAAGGACACAGCGCTGGCGCAGCGACGCGCGCAGGTCCGGCTGAACATGGAGAAGTGCAACGCCGTGAGCACCAGGCTGACGCACCTACGACTGCAGGAGAAACACATCGACATCGATGACAGCACAAACTGTCAAACCTGTCAAAAAAAAATCGGACTATCCGTTTTCATGTACCTGCCCAGCTGTGACGGCGTCGTGCACTACCAGTGCTACCACAAGAGCGAGGTGGGCCGTCCGGTCGCCAAGCGGGCGCAGGACTCGGACGCGCCGCCCGCCGACGGCCCCCGCGGCGAGTGCCAAGCGAAGGAAACGACGGCCGTGCACGCGCTGCCGATGACAGGAAAAAAAGAGACGGGTGCACTGACGCACTCGTCATGCATTTGACAGCTGGGCACGAATAGGAAAAACGGTGGCCGCGCGGTCGATCGGGAAGCTGGTCAGAATTAAAATCCAAAAAGAAGTGGTCGCTAGCGGGCGGGGGCGCGACGGAGAGGAGACCGAGACGCGGCCATTATTCAAAGAGCGGTGTTTGTCTTTTTACTCGGCGATGAGCGCGGTCGACGACGCGCGCGCGCGGAGAGGTTCCTCGTTCCTCGTTCTGAGAGGGAGGAGAGCCGAAATAGTCAGTGAGAGAGTGCCAAGAGCGAGCGGAGGAAGAGACCGCGTGCGTTGTTCGCTGACGATGATGACAGGTTTAAACTGTGCGGGCGCTGCCGCGGCCGAGCTCGCGTGCCGTGGGTCAAGCGTTGCGCGTGGTGGGCGTGCGAGAGGGGTGAGAACGCTTGCTGGGCGTGCGCGTCGACGAGGGGGTAAGGGGTGCGGCGCGCGGTGGTTCTTCATGGGCGAGGTCCTGTCCGAGGCGAACACCCATCCAGGAGGCGTCTTGGCATTGCCTGGCGATGGCTTGCCGAGGCATGGAGCTGATGCGGGCGAGTTTTTCGATGGCGAGTTTTTCGCGCGAGACGAGTCCGTCGATGTCGGAGATGAGCCAGCGGCCGAGTGGGGGGGGCTGGGTGGGGGAGGCGCGAAGGGGGAGTTGGTTGGTGAAGGAGACGACGTGGGACGCGACGTGGTCTTGGAGGCGGGAGAGTCGCGCGGAGTCGTGGAGGGCATCGAACAGTTCGAGGGAGTGGGAGGCGGAGATTTCGTACGTGAGTTGGATTTCGACGGTGGCGTGGTCCCAGAGATAGTCGGTGCCGAGGAAGCGGGCGGCGCGGAGGTAGGAGAGGAGGTGGGAGATGGGTACGGAGAGGCGTTGTGGAAAGAGCGAGGAGATGAGGGCGGGGGCGGAGAGAAAGGGGGCGGGAGAGGGTGGGGAAGAAGGGAGAGGATTGGGAGAGGGGAGCGCGTCCAGCTGTTGGCGGAGATGGACGTCGGCATCGAGGCGGATTGCGTCATAGTTCCCGGCCAGTTTGCGGAGGAAGGCGGTGGCCTGTTCCTGCCAGGAGGTCAAGTTGGTCATGGGGGTGGAGAAGGTCAGCTCGAGGTTTTCGAGCGCGGCCAGCCTGCATGGCGCCTCGTCGAGAAACTCGAAAAAGTGGAAGCGGTATGCGGTGCTGAGCAGCTTCGGTTTGATGTGGGTGACCTTGAGGCGGTAGTCGAAGAGGCGCAGCCAATTCTCGTAGTTGTTCATCATGATGGAGAAGCAGCTGGGCTCCAGTAGTCCGGCCGCGCGGCGTGGGTCGTGCTCGGAGAACGACTCGGCCACGGCCGCGAAGGCCAGCGCCGCGCACTCGTCGGTCGAGGACCAAAACGGGGCGTTCACGGTAGGCGCGAGGCGACGCGCGATCCAGTGCGCCGCGCCGCGTTTCCAAAACGAATGCCTCAGCTTGGACAGGTAGGCTCGGCGCGCCTCGGCCGAGCTCTCTGCATAGATGGAGGACGAGAGGAATGGGACGAGCGTGGAAAACTTCGATCGGAGAGTCAGAGAGCGGAGAATGAGATCGTATCCCCCGCGTTAAAATTGAGCATGCACACACGTATGTGTGTGTGTGTGTGGACGGGACGGTGTTGGGGGTTTTTTTTTTTTTTTTTTCGAGATCACACACGTTCGGGGGCGCGTACTGGAGGCGTTAGTACGCGAAAGGCGGACGAGCCCAACGAGGATCCGAAGTCGTCGTTCGCCCGTTGCTGTGCGTTGGCCGGTCTTTGCGCCCGCGCGGAGTCCGGGGTTGGCGACAGGTCGCCGAGAATTCCCCGCCGAGACTCGGCGTAGGCACGTCGGAGCGCCGGCGCCGAGTCGCGCCTGACTCTTCGGTGGGAGGCGCGCCACATGTGCCCTGCCAAGAAGAGTGCGGACAGGAAAAAAAAAAAAAGGGGACGTGTTAAAGAAATAAAAATTTATATTTTCCGCGTGGGTTGCGCGCGCGCGACGGGCATGGTATGCGGCTTCGCGCGCCGAGGGAAGGAAGAAAAAGCGGGAGCGAGGGTGTGTCTCTGGACGCGCTCAGTTGGCGCTCATGAGCCGGGAGATGCGCTGCATAATACCGTCCTTCGAAAGGTCGTATTGGTGTCCCTTGGAGGGTATTTCGACGACGGTGGGGACCAGTTGCTCGTAGCAGTCGAGCAGCGGTCGAATGAGTTCGGCGGTCTTTTTCGAGAGAGAAAAAAAGAGAGAGAGAGTGTGAGTGGTGTGTGTGTGTGTGTGTGTGTGTGTGATGGGTTGCGGAAGGTGACGTGCGTCTTGGGTGATGAGGAGGATGCCGACGTCGGAGCGGGAGGTGAAGGCGTGGAAGGCCTGCTCGATTTGAGACCGAGGCGTTTCTGAGAGAGAGAGGAGGCGGGTTAGAGAGAGAGAGGGAGAGAGAGAGAGAGAGAGAGCCGAGCGTACTGGAGTCGACGACGAAGAAGTTCTTCTCTTGGTTTTTTTTGGAGTCCCCGATACCGGCGAGGAGGAAGCCGGCGGCGGTGTCCTGGGGGAAGAAGGAGAGGTTAGAGGGAGGAGAGTGACGAGGAGGGGGGGGGATGGGAGCGCACTTCGTCGGAGATGATGGCGAAGAGGAGGCCGTCGGTTTTGGGGAGGAGGCGGGGGGGCATGTGTGTCTGGGGGGAGAGCGGCGCAATGGGGGGAGGGGGAGGAGCGCGAGGAAGAGAAAAAAAAAGTAGGCAAAAAAAAAGCAGGACTCGCTCGCTACGAGAGGGGGGAGGCGCGGAGTTGGTGGAGGAGCGCGCAGGCGTGGGAGAGCGGGTCGAGGGGCTCGGCGGAGAGGACTTTGAGTTGGAGGGAGCGCATGGTGGTTTTGCTGTTGGAGGGGGAGGCGACGAGGAGGTAGCGTTCGAGGAGAGGGGAGGAGAGTCGGGCTTGGAGTCGAGAGAGGAGTGGCCAGGGCCAGTGCGAGTAGGAGGGGGAGTGTCGGTAGTGGTCGAGTGGGAGTTGGTGAAGGCAGAGTCCGTCGCGCTTGCGGTAGGTGAGGTCGCCGAGGAGAGTGAGTTGTTGGAGAGCGAGTTGGTCGCGAGAGGAGCATTGGAGGAGGAGCCAGGCGGCACCGCGCTGGAACTTGGCGTTGGCGAGGCGGGAGGCGTCGGTGAGGTCGGCGAAGAGGATGAGGTCGAGCAGGCGGATGGAGAGGTAGCAGATTCTTTGGACGAGGGCGCGGATTTTGAGCACGGGCGCGCACGCGTTGAGCGTTGAGAGCGGTGCGGGGAGGAGGGAGAGGTGCGCGGTATCGAGCGTGAGCAGGTTGGAGCAGGCGGGGATGCGGGAGCGGTGGAGGCGGAGGTGCGCGGTGAGGTACGGGGATAGGCGCGTCGGCTGGATGCGTGTCTTGGCGGTGGCGAGCAGGTAGAGCAAGGAGGTGCTGTTGGAGACGCAAAGGTCGGCGCGGTGGATGAGGAGTTCCATGCCCGGGAGCAATCCGAGGTGGTCGGAGGCGAGGTATGGCGGCACGTAGGCTCGGATGACCGAGCTGAATCGTGCGTCGGAGAGCGCGAGCGCGAGCGATTGGTCATTTTCCCAGCGATGGTTGCAGCCGGACTGTCTGGCGGCGCTTGGCGGGCAGACGTAGCGGAACAGGAGCAAGCCGCGCGTGGTCACTTGCGATGTCGGAGGCCTCGACTGCAGCTCCTCGATCGGCACCTCCTCCTCTGGGCAGCACGTCAGGCTCAGCCTCGACAGGTCGAACTCAGTCGTCTTCGGCGAGGGGGATGAGTCGCTCGGCGCACGCCTCTCCCCTTCCATGCTCACGCTCTCGTCCAGGAAACGCAGGTCTCGCGTCCTCGCCACCAGATACGCCAGGTGGCAGTGTCTCGGCCGCTTTTCTTTTCATTCGCATCGGTGAGATGATCGCGCGGGGAAGGAGAACCGTCAGCAAGTGGGGTGGGATTGGGACACTTTAACGAGGGTCGGGACGCTTTAACGAGAATTGGACTGTGTTGACACGGATTGGACTGCGTTGACACGGATTGGGCTGCGTTGACACAGATTGGACTGCGTTGACACACACACACAGGTTGGAATACTTTGACTTTGACACACACAGATTAGAATACTTTGACTTTGACACACACAGATTGAAACACTTACTTTAACACAGATTGGAATACTTTGACTTTAACACAGATTGGAATACTTTGACTTTAACACACACGGATTGAAACACTTTGACTTTAACACACACAGATTGAAACACTTTGACTTTAACACACACAGATTGAAACACTTTGACTTTAACACACACACACACACAGATTGGAATACTTCAATACACTTGACCAGCACGTACCCGGTTCCTTGTCCGACTCCTCGGTGTTCTCTTGAACGATCCAAAATCGAGTTAGTCGAACGACGCGGAAGAGGAGGCGCGACGAGACGTGTCCGAGAAGCAAGAGGGGGAGAGTGGAGGTGCCGTCGAAAAAGTGAAGGCAGCCGTCGCGAGGGCCCTGGAGCCAGGCGGGAGGGAGCGGTGGGCAGGCTGGGTCGGGGGGAAAGGTGACGCGGAGAACGGGGGAGGGTTGGAGGAGGCCGATCAATGAGTAGTTCAGCGCGAAGAGGCCGCTGTGTCTGTACTGAGAGACGACGAATCGCCAGCGGACGGCGGGGTCCCTGGTGTCCCAGTCGGAGGGGGAGTTGGCCGCGGGGGCGTGGAGTTTGCGCTGAGAGTCCAGGACGAGCGGACAGCGCATCAGGCGCCAGCAGGTGAGCCACTTGGGCCAGAGGAAGTCGGAGGAGAGGCAGCCGCCCTGGTCGTGGCGGAACCACTCGCGACAGAGGTCCCAGGAGCCGGTTGGCAGCTTGAAATAGGCGGCGAGGGACTGGAGCATGCGCGGCGTCCAGCGCGAGCGGGATAGAGCGGTGAGCGAGAAGGTCTTTGCCAACTTGTTTAGCATTGTCTCTGCCCACTGGAAGACGGGAACCGACAGCGCGCACCACCGCCAGTTTGCGCGCACGAGGCACAGCGGGAACGCGCCGCTCGACGAGGTCGAGAACGAGATAACTGTGTAGCGACTGCGCGCGCACAGCCCGAACCCGACCAGCACCGTCTCCTGGCGGAGCGCGTGCACGTGATGCAGGCGCACCGCGGCACCCACCCGCAGGCCCAGGCCCAGGTCGCACAGGTGCCAGCGATACACGTAGGTGCAGTAGCGACCGTCCAATTCGAATGAGAAGCCGTCGAATTCCCTCGTCACCTCTCCGCTGTATTCCTCGATCAGAGGCGTCGCACGCCTACACCGCTGCTCTCCGCCCAGCTTCTCGTCTCCTCTCACTCCACTCACCTTCTCGTTTCCTCTCACTCCACTCACCTTCTCGTCTCCTCTCACTCCACTCACCTTCTCGTCTCCTCTCACTCCACTCACCTTCTCGTCTCCTCTCACTCCACCCACCTTCTTCATCTCCTCCTTTCTCAGCTGAACCATCGCCGTGTCCCACGTCGACACCACGCCTCGCGCCCCCCCCTCTCCCATCACCTCGCACGCGCTCAGCGCCGAAAACAAGTACGCCTCGCCAACTTTCAGCAGAGACCCCGCGCTCTGGACATGGCGGCACCTCGGCCTCCGACCCGCACTCATCTCCACGTGCTGGTCCAGCACCAACGTCAACCTCCTCCTGCTGTCTTCGAACGACGCGAGTTCGACCAACACTACGAACGATTCTGGCTCCGTGTGTGGCTCCGTGTATGGTTCCATGTATGGTTCCATGTATGGTTCCATGTGTGGTTCCATGTGTGGTTCCGTGTGTGGTTCCGTGTGTGGTTCCGGCATGCGCGAGCACGACAACCGCACGGGCGGTCCAACCGCGTGCACTCTCGCTGCGAGGTACTCGATTCCAAGCGCCGTGCGCCTAATTTGAAACGCTGACTCTCTAGCACGCGCCGCGTGAGTCAGCGATCCAGTGCGGGGGCTATGCGGACAAGCAGGGTGGTGACTGCGGTCATTCTCTTCTCTGTGCATATCATCATCATCATCGTCGTCATCTGTATGGATGATACCGACGTGTCCGTCGGCGCCGTCGTCAAGCGGGTCATTCCGCTGCTGTCGGCGCGCCGACTTCGAGCGGTCGAGCCTGGGCGGCAGAGGTGGGAGGGTTTCGAGCGTGTGAATGCGGATTGAGTCGAGTCCGCGGGAGACGAGTTGTCGACGCAGGTGGTGTCCCGGGCTCCAGAAGCTGAGCGGCGCGTATTGGTGGACTTCCAGGTAGCCGCAGGTGGTTGGTCCGAGGAAGGGGAAGTGCGCATGTGGAGGAGATGGGACGAAGGACCACTGGACGAGAAGAATCCACTCGTCCAGGAGGGAGGGATTGGCGGAGGCGAGAAGGCAGGGGAGGGAGGCGGAGGCGTCCTGGAGGGTGAGGTAGGAGCACGAGAGGTGGAGTGCATGGTGGGAGAGGTCCCGAGGGCAGGGGGCGTGCGTGAGGCGAACGACGAGGCAGGTGTGGCGATCTTGGGGAAGAGAGAGGTGAGGAAGAGTGAGCGCGCGCGCGCGCGACACGGTTGGCGCATACTCAGAGTTCTGTGAGACGTACGGTCTGGGGGGGCGGCGTTCGCCTGAGCGTTCGCCTGAGCGTTCGCCTGAGCGTTCGCCTGAGTGTTCATCTGAGTGTTCGCCCGAGCATTGTCGCCGAATTGGGGAGGCTGACTTGCTTCTTTGAGCAGCGGCCACCGACTCGGCAGGTCGAGTCTTTTTTGGTAGTCCGTGATCGACGTTTTCAAAAAGACGCTCAGCACGCGCTTGCACAGGACCAGCAGCTTCTCGAGGCGATCGCGGGGGGGCATCGGATCGGGGAAGGTGGCCTGGTGAATCAGCGCGTAGTGACCGATTGAGACGTGGCGAGCGAGGCTCCGCACGTTGGTCGCCTCCTCGGCGCGGAGCGGGCGCATGAGGAGCTCCTCGGCGTGCGCGGACAGCTGGCTCAGGTACCAGTCCGACTCATGCTGCATCCAACGCGTGTCGACAGACAAAAATGAGAGAGTCAGATCTCTGTCGAGGTTTTGCGCGCGCGCGCGTGAAAAAAAAGCGATGGCGCGCACACGCGCGTCTGTGCCGGGCGCACTCAGGCCTTGCGACTCGCGCGGTCCGCGTCGTCGAGAATGCTCCTGAACGTGCCGAAGACGTCCGAGTACTTGAATGGGAGTGAGGCAGCGCGAACGGGCGCCGAAGAGAGCGGGTTGAGTCGAGGGCGAGAAGAGGCCGAAGAGGCGTCCAGAAGTTTTGGGACTTTTTTCAAGCGGGTGGAGGAATCCACGGCCGACGGTTCGGACTGGCTGGAAGGCGGCATCTCGGCGGCATCCGGGGCGGTCGAGAGAACGGCCTCGAGCGTTTGGCTGGGTGGCGTGGGAGAGGTCGGAGCGAGTTCGACCTCGGGTGGTGGTGGTGGTGGTGGTTGGCAGGCGAGAGCGGCGATTTTGTCGGCGAGGGTGTCCTGTCGAGTGAGCCGAGCGATTTTCGCGGCCAGGTGGATTGATTTTTTGAGGGCGAGGCGGGAGGCGGCGGCGAGTGCGCGGTCGGGGAGGCGTTCCTGGCAGGCGGCCTTGACCAAGCGGAGGAGCAGTTGATCGACGCCGGCCTGTGCGTGGAGGAGGGCAGAGTCGGTCGAGGGGAGGTGGTCGCCAGGAGGTAGTTTGCTGTCGTAGATGAGGCGTTGGTGGGCGAGAATGACGCGCTGCTCAAGGGGAGCCTCGGAGGCCGGGAGGAGTGGGAGATGGAGAGTGGCGACGCGGGGGATTGGTTTAGGCGTGGTTGGCGGGCTGGAGAGGGACTCGTCGAACAGGACGTAGCGAAAAGCGTCGCGGCGGTCGAGGGAGATGGGCCAGACGGTGTTGGAGCGGAGGTCCGGAAACTGGTCCGGAGAGAGAAGAGGGATCCAGAGTGGGTGCCAGTTAGAGATGTGGTGGGGGGCGGAGAGGGCGTGAAGATGCCCGCGGGCGTCGTAGACCAGACACTGTCCTGCGTCGCTGAAGCCCATCCACTGGAGGCGCGAGGCGAGGAGGGGCAGGGGCAGCGCGGAGGCGAGGAGCAGGCCGGCGTGCATGTCGATGAGCCAGATCGCGAGGTCGCCGGGGGTGCGCGGATGGCTGCTGGAGTGGAGAGCGGCGGCGAGCAGTGGTCCGTGGGAGGCGAGGCAGGCGGCGCGGCGCGGAGGGAAAACAAATGCGTTTGGAGTCCGCCGAGGGAGAACAGGCGCAGCAGGCCCAGACTCGTGGTGACGGCATAGAGGGCGGGCGAGCAGGCGACGCAATCAACTTTATCATGGTCTGGGAGGCAGTGGGACCAGCTCGAACTCAGAGTGAAGCTGTGGTAGAGGAGCAGCGCGGGCGTATCGTCTTCTTCGTCGTCGAACGGCTCGCACGCCATCAAGAGTCCCTCAGCGCTCAGGGCGGCTCGGAGCACCCTGCCCGGCTTCGAGAGGTTCCGGCTCAAGGCGCGTCGCGAGACTTGGCCGGCGGCGGAGACTTCTGAGATGAGCATGTCGACTTGCAGCAGCGATGCGTGCGTCGGCAGATCATAGAGGCAGGTCACGCTGCCCACCTCTGTCCAGCAGAGGTATCGCCGTGCATGGCCCAGCGGCGATGCGTTGATCAGCATCGGCTGAAACCCATTGCTCGGCACCGGCTGCGCAGTCTCCGCCGGCCGCCACGCCGCCTTTTCCAGTTCCTGCTCCAGTTTCTGCTCCAATTCCTGATCCAGTTCCTGCCCCAATTCCTGCTCCAGTTTCTGCTCCAATTCCTGCTCCAATTCCTGATCCAGTTCCTGCCCCAATTCCTGCTCCAGTTTCTGCTCCAATTCCTGCTCCAATTCCTGATCCAGTTCCTGCCCCAATTCCTGCTCCAGTTTCTGCTCCAGTTTCTGCCCCAGTTTCTGCCACGCCATCTCTTCCAGCTCATCTGCGCCTGCCTCTTCCGATCGGTCCGCGCTCGCCTCGCCCCCCTCGGCTCCGAACATTCGTCTCTCCAGCAGCGCGTAGTGCCCGTTCTCGTTCGCGACGTGTATCCTCTCCGCTGTCTCCTCCCACTGCATGCCCGTCACCAGCGCCCCCGCCGGCACTCGGCGCACAACCCCGTTCGGCGACCTCGCGCTCCACAGCACCAGCGACTCGTCCACATGGCTGGAACAGATGTAGCGCCCGCAGGGCGAGTACGCCGCGCACACCCCCTCCTTCGACGAGAGCCTCGCCGATATCGACCAGCTGTCCGCCTCGACCAGCAGCAGGCCGCTCTGCGTCGGAACTACGAACTGCCTCCCTCCGGGACTCCACGACACTCGGGAGAAGCGGTGGTTCCTTCAGTGAGAAAGAGAGAGAGAGAGGACAATGGACCAAAAACAAGGCGTGTGGTGTGTGTGTATTAGGCGTGTGCAAGGCTTGCGAATAGAGTGTGTGTGTGTGCACGATAATCAAGTGTGTACGATAACGACGTGTATTACGTGTATGCGTGAGAATAATGTGTGTGTGTGTGTGTATGATTGTGTCTCGATTGTCGACACAGAGCACGTACTCTGGTCCGGCGTGCGGGATGACGGGCAGAGAAGCGAGCTTTTTGGTCAGTTGGTGGCTGAATGCCCACACGTGGACGAATCCGTCGGCCCCGGCGGATACGAGGTGGTTGGTTTTCGGAGAAAAGGCCAGCGATTTGACAGGTCCGTCGTGCGCTTTGAATTCGCTGGCGCGAGAGAGGCCTTCCAAGTTGACGACTTTGACGAGTCCGCTGGCACTGCGTTGACCAAGGGGTGAGATGGTGGCGGGAGAGAGGATGAAGGTGGGGTCAGGCGATCACGTACGAGCCGCAGGCTAGCCAGTCTTGGCAGGGCGACAAGTCGATAGAGTAGACCGCGCAGTCGAATCGCGTGATGGTCTGGGAGTTGTAGCATGTTGGCAGCTGCCATCGCTTGACGGTTCTGTCGGATGAACAAGTGAACAAATGCTTGCCCTGCAATAATGCATTGTTTGGTCATTGGAGGTGGAGGGGCCGAGCGTGCCGACTCAAGGGAGATCTCTCAAGGGAGATCTCAGGAGGGAACGCGCGTGCGGGTGCCTGGCAGAAAAAAAAAAAAATCGAGTACATTTTTCGAGATTGACAGGTCGAAGATGCCTTCTTCGTGCGAGTCGACTTCTTTTTCGCAGCTGGGGTCGCGAGCGTCGAGAACTTTGAAGCTGGGATTTTCGCTAGAGCAGATGTAGAGTTGCCTGGGGAAGCATTTGCGGGCCGCGTGTTCGGACGGTGCGTGTGTGAGTGTTTGGCGGTGCTCGCGAGGGGCGCCAACGTCTGAAATGAGAGGGCGGATGGGGTCGCGTACTGAGCGGCTGGGTTGAGAATGAGGCTGGTGAACCCCGGGAGCAGCAAAAAACGCCACGAGGGAGAGGTCATGGCGCACTCTGGTTCGCGAGAGGTGCGCGCAGAACTTTGTGAAAGAAGCCCGAAAAGGAGATTTCGCGCCAAGCGGAGAGACTGGTCTGGACCGACCGGAGAGAAACTGCTATTGGCGAGCTCTGGCAAAAAAAAAAAAGACCGGATCGAACCGACGCGAACGCACCATATTTGATCGCCGCAAAAACTAAAATTCTCCCACGGCAACCGGTCAAAAAATACCAACGGCTATAACGGACAAAAAAGTGGTTGATGGACCCTCTTTTTTCTTTTTGACTGCCCGCGCCTCGGGCTGGCGCGCGTGACGCGATCCGTTCGGCGGTTTTGAAAGAATTCAGCGACGACAACAATACACGGTGGTCGCGCCACAGGGGTGACACGCACACGCGCGATCGCATGATTCCCCAGTCGGATGGTCCGGGCATGCGCGCGAGACGTGTGGTCAGGGTGGTGCGCTCACCACGCATGCCGCGCTGGGCCAACGAGGCGCGACTTGTTTTTTCGCCGTCGGAAAACGAGTTCGCGAGGTGCGAGTGGACAATGCGCGATCAATGTCCGCGTTCGCAAAGGGGGAAAAAAAAAACGCCCATTTGCGCGCCGCCGCTTCGCCGCCGCGCGACGCGGTTGGAGCCGAGACACGAAAGATAGGCGCCGGCGCTCTGATGCGGTGCCGAAGAGGCGAGGTGCTCGTGGAGGGGGCGCGCCAAAGACAGATGCTCGTCTCGGCGTGCGTTGCGCGATGCGTTGCGAGACGCGAGACCGCGGCGTTGGAAGGCTTGTGAAAGGCGTGGACGCGAGAGTGAAAAATCTCTCAGCTCTGTCGGCAAAGGTCGCGAGAATTTTATTTTTTCATCTAGAACTTTTTTTCCGCCATTTTTTACAATCTGCTACGCGGCGCCCGGCGAGATATGTCTAAGGTTTTCAGCCGAGAGCCGGCTCGAGACGTACGCTTGCAGAACCGCGCAAGGGGCCTGCTGGACGCATTGGACGGGCACAATTCCAAAAAGGTCGTGAAGCTCTGCCAGGAGTTGGCCGCGTTGTACCCCGACAGTCACTTCGCAAAGGTATGAGAGGGACGGATGGTGGGAATCGAATTGGCCGGGGATGAGGAGCTTGGTCGGAGGGTGGGGACGCGCGCCGCGTGAGCACGTCGTCCGAGCGCGAGCGAGTGTTTGTTTGTTTTTTGGGCGAGAGAGAGAGAGAGAATCGTGTGTCGCTCTTCTCTGTCTTTTCCGCCGGTTCCGAGCTAATTGTTTGTCCCCTCTCTCTACGACTGGGCGGCGCCCATCCCCGAGCGAAGGCCGTGCTGAGCGTCGCGCACTTCGCGCTGGGAGACACGGCGCGCGCGGCGAGCTTGACCGAGTCGCTGCTGGAGGACGTGGCGCTGTGGATCAACGACGTCGCGACGCGACAGCATTGCGTGCAGAGCATCAAGAACTTGGGCCGCGACGACCTGCTGGAGGCGATGTGGGTGACGGCGCTGGCGGGCGTGCCCCCGACGGATGGCGCGGGAAGGGCGCAAGTGCTGGTCCAGTTGTTCTCGGCGGCGGTTCGGTCGGGCAACTACGCCCGACAGACGTCGGCGACGCTCGAGTTGAGTAGATTGACCAAGGAGAGCAAGTACCTGATGTGGAACATTGTGTCCCGCGTGCAGCGGGTGCTGCGTCCGGACCGCCGAGGCTACACGTCGACGGTCGAGGCAGCGGTGCCGGACGCGGTGCCGGACGCGGACGCCGAGAGCAGCGCCGAGCGAGCGACGATTTTGCATTTGGCACAGAAGACGTTCGAGTCGCGGTTCCTGAGTGGCGAGTCGGAGCCGTCGATGTGCGAAGCCGGCTTCTATCTGAGGCTGCTGGTGCAGCAGGAGCGGTACGAGGAAGCGCTGGCATTCGTGCGGAGCGAGGTCGCGCGCAAGCTGTACGCAATCGAGCACCACCGACTGAGCGAGGAGGCCGCGCTGCTCGCCGCGCTGAAGCGTCACGCGGCGTCGCAGCGACTCTACGAGCAATTGCTGACCGAACACGACTTGGACGAGTGGGCGTACGTCCTCGGCTACCTCCGGACCGCCTTGATGGCCGACGAAGACGCGATCGTAGAGACGCTGCTCGAAGCACTGCGATTCATCGGCGATCTCCAACGAGCGGCGTTGGCGCTGTCCTCCGTGCCCCGCGGACCCTTTCTCATGCACATCGAGTGGGAACGATCCTGTCTGCCGCGCCTCGTCCGCGCGCAAACCGACGCGTCGCAGCTCTCGATCCTCAACGACCGCGTCCTATCCCTCGACCTGCAGCTGCCTGAACTCGACCTTACTCTGACACCGCCGCCCTCCGCCCTCTGCGACCAATTCCCCGTTCGCCCCATCTCCCTCCTCCGCTACTTCTTCCTCTTCTCCAACACGCCCGCCTGCTACCGCGACCTCCTTCCCTACCTCCCCCACCTGGACCCCCGCTCGCGCGCCCCCCTCCTGCTCCCCCTCTCTCCACCCACCCGCGCCCCCTCCTGGAAACTCGTCCACTTCGAAACCCTCGCGCGCCTCCTGACCTCCGACCTCCCCATCGACCAGCAAAAACTGCCCCCGTCCGACCAGCAAAAACCGCCCCCGTCCGACCACCTCATCTCACCCCTCCACCCCCCCACCCCCCTCTCCTCCCTCCTCTTCCGCCGCATCGACCGCCTCCTCCTCCTCTACGCCGCCTCCCTCCGCGGCCACTCCCTCAAGTCCTCCGAGCACTTCTTCGGCGACCACTTGCTCACCCTCGTCGCCCAGTGCCACGTCCAGCTCTTCTTCCACTCCGACTACCCCGAGTACCTCGTCCTCGGCATCCTCACCCTCGAGCGCGGCCTCGCCTTCAGCCACTTCAACTTCGAACACCGCCTCCTCCTCGGCCAGCTCTACCAACGCCTCGGCTGCGCTCGCTCCGCCTTCGACGCCCTCTCCCTCCTCGACCTCAAAAACGTCCAACTCGAATCCCTCGGCTACCTCCTCCTCGACTCCCTCGCCCGCTTCGCCCTCCCCGCTCCCTTCCAGCGCACCGCCCACCTCCTCCGCCTCTTCTACGACGAGCACAAGCAAACTACCAGCGACTGGGTCCTCGAAGCGTACAAACGGCAAAGCTACCACAAAGTCAACGACATCGCTCAGTTCGGACGCCGCATCTCCCGCAGCAAGCAGCGCGTCTCCCTCGCTCTCGAGGACACCTCCCTCAAACTCGCCCTCAACGCACACACGCTCGACGACTCGCGCTCCCTCCTCTTCCGCTACCGCGCCCTCCAGCGCAGTATCGACCTCGACCTCCCCCCGCCCACCGCCACCCCATTCACCTCCTCCCTCTCTGCCAACTACGACTTCAGCGTCGGCGACCCGTGGCCCGTCTCCCGACAGTGGCTCACCTCGGCCCTCCTCCCCTGCACCCAATGGCTCACCTCTCTGTGGCCCATCCAACCCTCTCACGACCTCAAACTCCAACTCTCCCACGCCCTCCTCGCGCTCATCGGCCACGTCGCCTTGGACTTGACCGTCCCCAACTCCCCCCCCGCCGCCCACCACGCCCGCGCCAAAAAACCACCCCGCTCCTCAGCGCCACCTGTCAAAAAACAACCCAATCGCAAAAACGACAATAGTGTACCAGAAGATATTCACCTCGACCGGCTGTCGCCCTCCCCCCATCATCCCGCTCACGACCCCGCCACCTCCCATCACGCTCGCGACCTCGCCTCCTCCCCCCTTACGCCCGAACCCATCGACCACCCTCCCCAACCGGCGCTCTACCCCCAGGACGACCGCCCCCCTCCCTCGCTGTCCCCCCTGCTCTTCAAGCATCACGCCCTCGCCCAGCTCGCCGCCTCCCTCAGCGCCACCTCCTGCCTCCGTCGCGCCTCCGACCTGACCGACCAACTCTCGCACCTCCTGACCACCAACTTCTCTCAGCTGACGCCCTTCGAGCGCCTACTCTTCCAACTCGTCCATTCGCTCGCCAACGTCACGCTCCTTCTGCATCTTGGCGCGCACCAGTCGCCGGGCGCCGACCCGCTCCCCGATGCCGACCTCTTGCGCGCGCTCGGCGACGAGACCACGCTCATTCAACGCGCGCTGCGTCAGTACGAATGCGCGCTGCGCACGTCAAAACCAATTCTGCACAACGCCAACCTGCCACTCGTCACGGCATTTTTGTGCGCGCCCCTCATCTTCTGGCAATGCGCGCTGCCCTTGTGCTGGATGGCGAGCGACCACCGGCTAAACCTGGATGGCCCGCAAGCCGGCCCAGCGGCGTCGCCCGACCGAAAGCGCACGCGCCACTACTCAACCTCCGTCAAAACCGAACTGTCTCAAATCAACGCGGCCGTCATCGGCGCGCTCGAATGCGCCCAGTCGCTGCTCGCCGAAGACGCCAAGCGCGCGCCCCCCCTGAACGCGGAGGCCATCTTCACTCTCGCCTCGCAACACCTCAAGCAAGACAAAGTAGCCATCCACGCTCTTCTGGGCCGAATGGCCAAGGAAAAGCAAGACAACGCAAACTTTCTCTGCTCTGTCATCAAATCAAAGCTCGCCCTCTTGAATTCCCTCTGCGCGTCGTGACCTCCACTCTCTCGGTCAGCGAACCAACCCCCGCCCTTTCCTGCGCGCGCCTTTCAATCGCCCCCCTTCCCCGCGACGCCTCCTGCGAGCAGCAGCTTGTCACCTCTCTCGAGCAGCGCGCCCGTCAAAATGCGGTGCGCACACTTACTCTCTACCTCTTGTATACGCCCCCACAAAAAAAAAAAAAGAGCTTCGCGCCGCTCCTCCTCCCCCTCGGCCACGGGGGAGGACCAGCCGAACCGCTCGGCACTCCCGCTCTCGAGACCTCATCCACCTGTGTCGTCTTTTCAGCTTACGCAATGCTCCGCGTGCCAAACGAAAAACGGCGCTCGACGCCACCCTTTGCCAACGCATCGATCTCTCTCTCTCGCGGCTCGGTCTCCTCCCGACGGAAGCGGCGAGCTTTCCGGCTCTCACACCTCGCCTGCTCTGGCTCTTCTTCTTTTTTTTTTGACGTGTAAAAACACAAGCCCGCGTTTCCCCGCCCAGCGCACTCAACTCCCCTCGCGGTCCGCTCCTTCGCACGCTCGGCTCCAACTGTGCGCCCCCCGGACCCGGGCGCGCGCACTCCCGACCCGCGTCGCGCAGGCGCGGCCACCTCGCCCGCAGCGAGAAAAAAAATAAACCAATGAGCCAAATCTGACTCGCTTTTTGCACACTTTTAGCAAAACCGCCAATCGATCCCATGCTTCTCTGGCCCATCGGACGAGCCGTTCTCAAGCCCCGAGCGACCAACAAGATCGCGGCCGGCCCGCCAAAGCTCCGTCTGTCTAGGCGATATGGCACAGAAGAGGCTGTACGCAGAGTGCTGTGTCTAAGAGCGCGCCGCAGCGAGAGGGGCTTTCTCGTGTGTGTGCGTGTACAGAGAGCGCGCCACCATCTCACCTCTCGTACACACGCTTTTTTTGTATTCACCTGTTAGCTTTTATTTGCCACCGGCCGCTGACTAAACTGGCGCTTTACTGCTTTTCGACTTGGCGCTCGGCCGACCCGTCGCGCAGGGCGCTGCGAACGTGAGCGAGATCGACGAGCAAGGACTGCGAACTCTCGTCAACTCGATCAACAAGGATAGTAAAAAAAAGTTGTTCGTCAAAGTTCTGCTCAGAGGTTTCGAGCAGACGCGCACTGCGAACACGCTGTTGCGGGAAATGATCTCTCCTTTGAATGTACGCATCGAGCGCGGCTGTGGCGCTCGCGGGTGTTTTCCGCACTCCGGACGGCCGTCTTTGCTCTACCGGACAAAATCGAGCGAGAGAGAACTGGACTGACTCGCTTGCTCTTCGGCACTGCTCGGCGAACTTCGATCCACGCTCGCTCGTGCCGGCGCCGCGTCTTGCCCATTCTAGGAAATGGACATTCCGGCCGAAAACACGCTAGACCGACACGTTTTTTTCGTGTTCGCGTGGGCGTCTCTGATGCAGCAGGGGGACGAAGTGCGAAACGCGATCGTCTTTTACCAACATGCCCTGCAAACCGACAAGAAGCTGATCGAGGCGTACGAGACACTCGAGAAGGCCGCCAGCGAGAACCAGGAGGAACGCGAGCGAGCCGCCAAGGTGGTGAAGGCGTCTTTCAACGTCATTCAGACGCTGCCCCTCGGCAGGCGCCTGGTCGGTACGTCACGTAGACAACCCAGACACAAGGCACGATCTCGGGGGAGGTGCTGCATACGAGCGGCCATCCCGGCGCGCCAGACGTGCTCTGATGCCTTTGACCGTTGTTCTCTGACGACTTTGGCAGTTTTCCTCCTTTCCAAGGGCAGCCTGAACGAACTCAAGAGCGGCAAAGTTTTGAAGCTCTACAACTTGCTTGACAAGCAGATGCGGAAGGCGGTCGACGCCGAAATCACTACACCCTACCCTCTGACCGAGCACGAGCAGACACTGTACAAGAACATTGTTGCCGACATGTACGAAGAGAAGGTGAGTCTCAACTTTTCAACCCGCGTCGACCCGACTCTCGAGGGCGGATATGTCCTGAATGTCAACGGAAATGTCATCGACAACAGCTTGAAGCACCAACGAGAGCAGTACCTGAGCTGCCTCGAACAGGCAGTGCCGCTCTCTGACTGAGTGACGTGCGACCAAGCGATATCGACGCTCTGCGAGGAAAAAGTGGACCTTCTCCGGCGGTGCCGTACGAACGCGCGAGTGCCGTCGACAGGCGTCATTCATTCTCTCTCAATGAGCATCCACAACGTGTGTAGGATAAAGATACATAATACATGTGTGGGCTTATTTCCTTTGCACTGCCGAGAGTTTCCTCTCACCTAATGAACATCCACAACGCGTATAGAATAAAACCTATGTGTTTACTTTTCACAGAAATAATCCAATCAATTACGCAATCTCCACACCCTTAAAGCGCTCACTGCTCGTCATTCGCGACACCCTTAACTCATTCATTCTAATTGCTCAATTGTAGCACTTTTCACACTCGTCTCTGCGCAGCCCACATAGTTGAGATAAGCTGAGACATCAAATTGAGAATGCGAGAGGGCCTTCAAAAAACGGGTCTGATATATCTGTCGGTCAATCAAAGCCTTCGTTTATACCTAAATCTGAAACACGTTGCTCCTTTTCTAGTCTCGCTTCCCCGCTTCTCATCATTCGTAGTAACCTTTCATAACTTCAGAATGCTCGGTTAAACGTATAGATCGAAAAAAAGCATAAAAACAAAGCCAGCAAAAACCAACATGTATTTCCGATTCACAAAAAATATTTTCAGAATAGTGTGCTATTTTATTTTATCTAAAATGATACTATATTAGGAGACGTTTATTTAGATAATATTGAATTTTCTACTGCATTATAATTTAAAAAAACAAAAAAAAAATAATTAAGAAAGATTACAAATATTTTTTCATGAAATTTTCTAAGCCCCCAATGTGGAATTTGCATGCTCCCCAAATGAGAAATATACTGGAATTAATTTTTCCTCTGATAATTGTTCTTCATGCTTCCATTAGAATCATTTCAAACCATGGGGATCATTTATGGAAGTACGTTTGTGTCTTTGTAGAAGGCATGAACAGTCCTTTTGTATTGATGTTACACCCCTGCCTCTGCTCAACAGAGTGAAGTTTACTGTGCGCTTGACCTCATTTCTTGCCTGGATACTTCTCTGCATACTGACATCTCTTGGCTTCACGCTTGAAAAGGCTTTTCTCAAAGAATAACGAATAAAGACATCAATAATGTGGATTTACTTGATTGTTCGGTGCCACTCAGACCTGTGTTGCGAGATATGATTAATGCGGTGTCGGATTTAGGGCATGATTGTTGCAAATGCCAGCTGAGCGATGAATATGGCCTGCTATTGTTATTTATTTTGGTTGGCGATACTGAGCAAACCAAACGGCTTATGCCCGCTATGATTGAGGCTTTGAGCAAGACACATGCTAATGGTACTGGCGCGATGTATGCCGATGTTTCTAACTCAAAATATCTGTCTAATTGTCAAGAATTGGGATCCATATCATTTAAGAGTGCCCAGACGTTGGACCAGTTTGAATGGTTGAACCCCAATCAACTGCCGCCACTGTACGCTGGTTCTATTCCTCACGCTGATCTGGTCTGTGCCCTGGTCAATGTGCGGGAATACCATAATTGTAATACACAAAGAAAGTGTATAATGGAAATCTACTTAATCGATGGCAACTTGTTTTACCTATTCCTGATAGAGGCGTACGCTAATTTGAAAGCGGTGAAGAGAAGTATCAGATGGTCGAGAGATTTTCTGTCGGATATGAGGAGGAAGAACATCTTATCTCGTCTGGATTTTGTTCTCTCGCTGCTGCCGCTATTGGAGTATGGGCACCAGGAGTACAGAAAGGAAATCGTGACGTGCCTAGCGCATTACGCGATGTGCCTGTGCTCAGAGGATGATCTGTCGGATGAAGAGGTTTCGGTCATAGTGGATAAAGTGTTGGATGTTACGACCAAGTGGGGGCCGAAGTACACGATGGAGTTGAAGCTGGGCCAGAATTTCCGGAAATGCAGGTCGAGCGATATACGGAATAAGAAAGAAGGGATCAAGAACATGCTAAATTTGTGTCTGGAAAAGTCGGAAGCGAGAGGACAGGAAGGCATGGCGACTGACGTACGGGATTGGCTGATCACGCACGGAGTGTGGGACTGGGCGTTTGCGGAGTTCCTGAAATCTGTCGAGCTAAGAGATATGGCAGCGGCAGTGTGCAAAATGTGTGCGAAAAATGCTATCATCGAGCTCAATCATGTGTCTCAGATGTGGGAGGAGACAAGTAAAAAGGAGACGGGAGAATTGGCGTATCAAATGCTGAAAGATGCACTGCCTTACGTGACGTCTGAAATTTTGCACAAATTGCTTTCTATGCAATATATGAACACGGAGGCGTACGCGTGCAATCAGATCTGTCTGTACACCGATTTGATCTCGGAGATGATGAGGCGCGAGGAGAACAGCAAGGTGAATGAAGAATGGATTCAACATGTAAGGCAGTACGCGCGTCAGATGTGCAATTTGGCACTGGAAAAGCATTCGTCGGAACGGTTGCGGAAGAAAGTGACGAAGGAAATCTTGGATATATCGAAGAAAACCGGAAATAGGATTTGGCTTGAGGAGAACGCGTGCATCTGCTTGAAAAAATTCACTAAAGTTAAGGAGACTTTGCCGTTGCTGGAGCTGTTGCTGGAGTTGTTGAAAATGCTGCAGTGTGTGTGCGAGAAGAACAGCGAGGATGGCGACCCTTCCGAAAAGGTGAGCTCGAACTGGAAGAACTTGATAGAAAAGGCGATTGAATTCGTGCCGACTGTGATGTTGTTGCTGGAGTCGGTGTTCAATCGGAAACATGAGAATGGCTTCAATCTTATCCAGCGCTGCGCCTTCCTTTGGGATGATCGCGAGGGGACCTACAGTAAAGAGTCGCATGTGAGAAAACTAATGTATGCAACGGATGCCATACTTCCCCCGTCTGAGACGCTGGGTTTGGCGGCCAAAGACATCGTCAAGTCGGCGTGGCACTTGGTAGGGATGCAGCTGGACTTTTTGGAGATCGGGACGCACATGGTGAAGAAGCCGCTGCACATACGGCACGTGATAACATGCCTATACATGTACTTCAAGATGACCGAGACCTTGGAGAGTAATCGACTGTATTGTTTCCACGTGGCCGTGTGCGAAGGTGCCTATCGAAACGCACTGAACGTCGAGAACATGGGAATGCTGTTCAAATGGGTGCTGGCGTCCTCAAAGGGGGAGATGTCCAACCACTTCTGGAAAGTGCTGCGTCGGTACGTGAATGCATTCCGAGAGATGACGGGGTACCAAGAGGCGGACGGGATCGACATACTGAAGGAAATATTGTGGCGAACGTCGTTCAATGCGCAAGATGAGGCAATTGCTCGAGAAAGCGCAAGCATATTGGTGAAGGTTTGCACCGAGGAGAAAAATGGGCGCCAAAAGTGCATCGAACTTCTGGGTAATCATATCTGTACCGCTGCTCGCATGTACGGTACTTATTGGAATGCGCGGGAAGAGGCGACACTTCGCGGCTGTTTGATGATCATGTCGCATCTGTTGCAGGGCGACAGGGGTGGAGGAAGCAAGGACGCGGTGCAGATGGAGAACAGGAATCTCTTAGGTTTTGGGTTTACGGACATGCTGCTTCGTTTCTTGGATGATCGAAGCAATCTGTCGAATAGTGTGTTCAACGTGGTGATGGCGTTGCCGCCGAGCCACAATCTTATACTGGCGCTGAGAGGGGGGAGATGCGGCAAGATGTTCAGTGGGTTCTTCAGTGGGTTCTACGCGCACCTCTACATCCTGAACATCATCACCTGGGAGTCGCTGAGCGACGAGAACGCGGTGAATCAAGGCCTCAGTGCGGCTCACCAGACCTGCTACCTGGTGGAGAGCACGCGGGGAACGCGGTCGCAGGTAGGCGGGGAGGGTCGGGCGTGGAGGCGGGTGTACCCGACGATAGAGTTGGATCCGTTCTACGCGCCGCTGCGTTGTTACATGCGGAGCTGCGAGCAGAAGCATATCGACCGCGACGTCGAGCACCTGGCGCAGTACCTGTCGCTGTTTTCCAGGTTGCTGCGCGAGGCGTCGCAGAAGGAGCGCGACGGCGTGAGCAAGAGCACGCGCCAGGCGACGATGGACGAGATGGCGGTGGCGGCGATGCGGTTCATGAAGGATCAGCTGCAGCTGGAGGCCGATGTCAGGTGGAACGCCCAGGTCGCCGTGGAGCAGGTAAAGTACGAGATCGTGCAGGAGCGAGTGCAGGAGTTCATGGAGGCGTGTTTGACCGGGATGGACGAGGCGGACAGGATGGAGGAGCACGGGCGGTTGAGCGCGATGAACACCGTGCGCGAGCTGACCTACTACGGTCTGGTGATGAGTCAGATAGAGAGAACGCGCGGCGCCTTCTACAGTTGGATTGTCTCGTGGTTCGATTTCGAAGCGGGGGGGGGGAATTGGGGGCCGAAGCACGGCTCGCTACTGGCGCAGACGCTGGAGATGCTGAACAAGCCCATCTACGGGCATAACTTCTTTCATCCCTTTTCGGAGTACTCGAAGCTGGTGGCGACGTTGGTCACACGCATGGTGCGGGATAACGGCATGATGCAGATGGTGCTCGCGCAGCGGGGGGACATGATAATCACCGATACGTGGGTGCGGAGGCTGACGATAAACGTGTACGAAATATACCAGAGCTTGAACATCGTGCTCGAGCAGGCCCGGGCGGCCGATGTGTGGACGAACGTGCAGGTCCACACGATGGTGTTGCAGGTGATCTGTGCCCAGACCACGATGGCCGATTTCCTGTTTCGGGTGTTCCGAATAAACATCGCGCGTGTGACTCAAGAATTCTTGAAGACGGCTTATGCCACGGTCAAGCTGCTGATGTCACCCAGGCAGCAGCCTAGCGTGTGCGCCCGCGAGGCCGATTCGCTGAATTGCGCCTGCCTCAACCTGCTGGAGAAAATCTATCAGGTACCCCCGATCAAACACCTAGTCAAGATGTACCTCGACTTGGTGAACGAACTGCGTTTGGACGTAGCGCACGGCTGGGACACTCCGATCCGACGGGATAACAGCTACGCCGGCCTCGAGAACTCCAATAACCTATGCTACCTGAACAGCGTGCTGCAGCAGCTGTTCATGATCCCGGAGTGGCGCATGTCCGTGTTCGACGCCGTGGCGCACGAGCTGCAACAGCAGCAGCGCCTTTCGTATGCGGCACGCGACGTGAACGTCCAGTCGACGCTGTACACTCTGGCGTCTATTTTCACCACCATGCAGAACGGCTACGGCACCTGCTCGGCCATCCCACTCGCCAAGTGCATGCAAATTTGCGACGGGATACAGCGCGACGCCGACGACTTCCTGACCAATTTGTTCGAGCGCCTGGACAACGTCAAGACGGCCACCGACGAGCCGCTGATCGACTTCTTCCGGGGCTCGCTGGTCTACAAGACCACGCACGACCTCTGCGGATACTCGTCCGAACGCGAGGAGTCCTTCATGACGCTGCAACTGGACATGGGCCATGAAACGCTGGAAGACTCGATCAAATCTCTGGTTTCTCCGGAATTTCTCTTTGGAGAAAATCAGTACCAGTGCGGCGGATGCAACCACCTCGCCGACGTCCACCGCCAAGCCTCCCTGCGCGTGCTGCCGCGCGTGCTCATAATCCAACTCAAGCGCTTCCGCGCCATCTCCACCCCCACCGGCTTCATCCATCAGAAGGTCAGCACCTACTACACGTTCCCCAACGAACTCGTCCTTCCGCCGGGCACCACCTCCGACGGTCCGGACTCACCCCACCCGGCGACCACCCAGCGCGCCGCCCTCTCCAACACCTACCTGCTCTCGGGCGTCATCATCCATAGCGGCAGCTGCGACAACGGCCACTACTACTCTCTCGTCCGCAACCGAATCGGCAGCCACTCCGGCGGCAACTGCGCGCGCAGCACCGGGAAAACGAACGCCACCTCGACCGAGTTCGACGGCGACTGGATCCGCCTCAATGACAGACACATCACGCACCTCGACTCGAAACAACTGCCGAAGAGTTTCTTCGGTAGCAAATTCGGGTCCCAAGGGAGTGAATGCGCCTACATGCTCATCTACCTAAACGTCTCCTGGGCCGGTCGATACACCAGCGACGTCTCGCTGGAACAATTGGACTACGCCGTCCCTTCCAGCATCCGCCCCGCCAACAGCAACGAGTACCTCAGACATATCAACACTTTCATGGAAAGTCCGCGCATGCAGTCCTTCTTCAACAAGCTGGGCTTCGATCTGCACGCCGCCTAGAGAGATGGCAAGCAATACGAAATCGTGTGTGTGGATGCGCGCCCACAGTTTGCAAAAAATAGAGAGTCATGTGTTCGTGATATGTGCGTGTGTGTGGAAGAGACTCCAACATTAGCAAAAATAGAGCTGTGTGTGTGTGGAAAAGACCGAGGTTTGCGCGCAGAGAGAGAAAAAGGTGAGAGTTGTCGTAGATACAAATAATACAATGTTCGGTACAAAAAAGTAGGAATTTTTTTTTTGAAAAAAAGAGCCGCAAAGCAGCTCTGTCTATTAACAACACTCGAACGCATCGCTGTCCTCTGCGTGCGATGAGAGAGAGGTGAACGCGGGAGGCGAAGGGGCGAACAGGGATATGATGCGTGAGGCGCCAAATTGAAAGTCGCGCCTCTCTGTTTTTTTTTTTAACCAGAATACATAGAGCTTAAGATTTAGAAGAGAGTGAGAGGTGGCGCGGAGCAAAGACCGAGGGGGGCGAGCTCGCGTCGGGTGAGGTGGCGGTTTGCGTTGAAAGAAAAAAAGACTACGAGGAGGGCGAGTGGTCTGGATGGTGATGATGGTCTTGATCCTTTTGTTTTTTTTTGTCTTTTTCTTCTTGCAAGAGAGAGAGCATGTTTTGAATGTTGGGGTCGTTGGGATCTACCCCGGGGAGCATTTGGATGAGACTGTTCATGAGATCAGAGTCGGGCGAGTCGGAGTTGGACGATCTCTGGCTGGAAGAAGAAGACGCTTGGTTGAGAGGAGAGCCGACATTTTCCGTTGCAGCCGAACTCGACGTCTTGTTATCGGATGATGACTTGGAGTCGGTATCGGTGGAGTTTTTTGAACTCGAGTTCGCGTCAATGTCCATGAGGTCGTCGCCGTGATTGCCGGACTCGGCGCGTGCGGAACCGCCGTCAGACGAATTGCTCGGTTGGACATCCTGCATAGAAAGGTGCAAGACCAGTGCAAGATCGGGATCTTCAACATTGGCCAAATCAATGTCCATGCCGTTGTCGACCGAGTTGCCATCCTCCATGGACATGGCGATCGCCTGCGCCAAAATGTCTCCATCTTGCATGGCAATGTCGTTATTTATGTCGTTCAAAGGCTCGACTGTGCTGCCCTCTGTGTTGGCGCTCGACTGACTCGCATTTTCACTGCTTTCCGGCGGGGGGAGCACGCCAGACGATTGCGCCTCCTCCAGGGACATTCTCAGCACCATCTCAAACACGGCGTCGTCCAGGTCGTCGCCCACCGTGGCAACCATGTCTCCACCGAACACCTGCGAATTGGCCAGCGCCTCTGTCAGACTCGCCGATCCGCCACTCGAAAGCTCAATGCAGTGAGAATTGTCGCCGTTGTTGACGTCATCCACAAACGCCTTCAACTTCTCCGAGTTGGATTCGCACTCACCGAACGAAACCACGTCAACTCGAATCCCGTTCCGCTTCAAGCGCTTCGCGAGAGACCTCAATTCGGCCTCGGACTCACTAACTGGACTTCCAATAAACGCCACTATCTTCTGATCCTGGCGCTTGTTTTGTCGGTATTTTAACGCGAGCTGCTCTCACGCGTTCGGACCACATGTGCGCGCGCACACCAAAGGCAAAACACACGTCCTATCAGTAAAAACACGGTTCGAACCACGACTATTACAACTTTAAACACTCGCACGCGATCACATGATGTGTCATTGAAAGCTCAAATGTCCATTAATACCGAAATCAAGATCGCATGCAATTGCGATCTCTTTAAAAAACAGTTTGTATCACCATCGACACCGCAACTCAAAAGCACATCATCTAGCACAAAATTCTGCGAAAAACCCCCCCCAAACATGTGTAACGGTAAACTGTCACACACACACACACACAGAGGCAAACTCTCAACTTAATTCTCTGCTCTCTTGCGGCGCGGAGAACGTATTCTCAAGCGCGCGCGACCTCTTCAAATTCACAAGCTACCAGAACAAACGGCGGTATTATTTGCTTTGGTACGAACCTGAGCAACTTTGACGGCACCTAAAAACTTCGTATCTCCCTTGATTTTAATTTTGTGAAGGTTCGACAACAACTTCCCCACATTTCTGTCGGTGACTAAAGACATGTGACATCTGCGTGGCGCATTCATGACACAAACCAAAAAACGTCAGTCATCAGCGCCTAGCAATGATGCACGCGGCGCACGCGTGAATTCGTGTACGAGAAAAATCACATCATGTGTACAGATGATGTGTGTACAGAAGGAATAGGCACGTTGTATGCGCGCGCGATACAGTTGCTCTAATTCCAGAAACTCTCATTCTCAGTTGATCTCTCTTCTGGCAAGCTCTACGTACGTCGGCCCAGTCGTGTCAACAAGCCCCACGACGTTTTCTGGGTTTGTCGCCGTTTTGTTACGACTAATAAGGGTAATAGCGTCTACCTGCGCTTGAAATCTTGTAGGTGTAAAATCGCCGTTTCTCGTCCATTCTGAATTATCAACGCTGTAGCATGGCCATGCAGGCGTGTTCGAATGATTATTGAATTGAGGCGTCGTACGAGTTGTGACAGTGAAGTTGTAAGTATCACGCTGGCGGTTCAGGGCATCTCCTTCGACGAGGGCACGCAACGCGTGGCGTTCAGAAGATGTCAGCAAGGCGCTGAGAGGCTGAACGTACATAATAATGCAGGCCTCCATAGACATAATAACTCAAGCTTCAAATAATTTTCTTTTATAAAGAAAGATAATTTGCTCTCGACTGAAAAAAAAAAAAACTAACAAGATAGGCGCCCACTTTAAGCTCGAGCGATTTTTTTTCAGTCGAGTCGTCGAAACATCTCCAAAGCACCGAAAACAGACGCCATTGCGACGCGTCAATATCAAAAATAAAAATAAAAATAAAAATAATCTGAGTTGAAGTGCCTGAATGATCGCCCTACACGGCCCCCCAGTGTTAGTCTCTCTCAGAAGGAGATTCGGCAAGATCTTTCACTTTCCAGTTGCAGTGACCTCTTAATATATACTCTAAGAGTGACGCGAATCATGGAATTTAAAAAGAAAAAGGTTTGCGTGTGGAATTTGTAAAAATAGACGCGACGAATTTTAGGGATTCTGTGATATATTATTTTGAACACACAATTTGAGATAATCAAAAGAATTCGAGAAATAAAAAGCGTACAGTTATCTCTTTGGCACCCTTTTCTGGTGCAGTTGAAAGCAAGATACGTTTCGGCAAAGATTAACACTAAGGCGGAGGCTACCAGAGGCTGCAATGTGCTATTGTCTCCTATAGAAGGGAGGAGACACTTCGATCGAAAAAATAAAACACAAAACTGGCGATAGAATTATTTTTTTTTGCCTTTCCACAAGATTTGTGTCCAAGCCGTAGCTTTATCTACGCAAGCTATGAGGTAATATGTTTGGTCATACGTCACTCATAAGATGCCTGCCTCAGAAATGCAAGCAAGCGCTGTCGAATTTGGCACACCGCAAAGGTTACACTACCGAAAGATCCGCATTTGTCGATACCAGAAAGCTTAGATTTCGACACGTAGGAAGGATCTTGAGAGGACCACTCGTAGTTGAACCCAATATCCTCGTCAATTCAAGGTTTTCTGCGAGTGGGGTTGCCTATTCAACCTGCTCTTCTGTTTCTCCTCCGGAAGGTTCGTTTCGCGACGAAAACTGGGTCCGGAGGTTTCCGAACGGGGATAGCTTCACCGTGAAGCTTGCAGTAGGTCCGATCCGTTGGAGTTTTCTTTCACGAGGATTCCTAACTTAATTCTTTGAATCTGCGTCTCTGAGGCAGAAAAAAAAAATCAAGATTCCACGATTGCTGATGCCAGCAAAAAAAGAGTCCTGTTGATTGATGCCTACCCTCTCATATACAGAGCATACTACAGTGTTCCAGCCCTGGGTCAAAAGCCGCTGAATGCCGTCTATGGATTCATCGTCTCACTGCTGAAAATCATGCGAGAAACCGAATTTCATTCCATGGGTAGGTTTTCTACATGCACAGATAGAGATAGATAGAAAACAAGGAATCTCTCGCTATCCGCTTGTGACGTTTTTTTTCATGCAGCACGGCGCCCATGTCAGAGTTCCGCGAAAAAAAAAGCGGACACGCATTTTCGTACCTGATAACACTCGCATTTTTTTTTTTAATTTTCTAAAGTTCCTTCCAACTAACGCAATTTATCATCATCACCCAGCCGTTTGTCCTTGAAGGCAAAAACTCGTTTCGAAAGAAATTGGATTCGAACTACAAGAGCAAGCGCCCGCAGACGCCAGATGCACTTTTTCATCAATTCCCCGTCGTCGAAGAAGCACTCAGCGCATTTGGCATTCCGTTTTACAGAGTAGACGCTTTCGAAGCAGACGACCTGATCGTGACATTCGCGAGCATATTCGAACGGCAGGGATATCAGGTTGTGATCATTTCGCCAGACAAGGATTTGTTACAAGCGGTGACACCAAATGTCATTGTCAAAAGCTTGTCAAATCAAGAACAGACCGACGTGGCCAAAGTCGTCGAGCGCTTCGGAGTTGAGCCATGGCAAGTTCCCCACCTGCAGGCCATCATTGGAGACCCGGCAGACTCAATTCCCCGAGTATCAGGCATTTCAGGGGCGGCGGCCGGCAAGCTCATTCGAGGGTTCGGAACTATAGAGCGGCTCTTGGAAATCATAGACCAGGTAGAGCCAGTCGCCGTCAGGGAGTGCCTCAAGATGAACGTGACCTGTATCAAGCGGTCGCTTACATTGGCCACGCTTAAAAAAGATGTACCGGATTTGCTACAGTTGCCTTTGGATTCTTTAAAATTCGAGAAAATAGCATCTAAGCCCGCGCTGTCATTTTGCGCCAAATACAATTTGAGATCGATTGTTCGTCTGTTGGAAAAGATGTGGAATAGGGATCGAGTGCCAGAGAAGGTCGCTGGGACTGCAAGTGTTCGGAAAGCGAAGCCCGCGCCTCGGGCGAAATATCAATCCGCTCCAGCTGTCAAAAAGTCGAGCCAACCTGAATCGAGTGACGTCCGTCCGGCACCGGAGCGTGGTAGAGAGCACGGTGAATACCATGAGGTTGGCAAGGTGTCGACGGGACGAGCGCGATTGCTAAAGAACATGGTCAGACAATCGTCTAGCACGAGTTGTCACGACAGATGTGCATCGTCATCGCCTGTGGAAGGAGCGGGAGACGGACAGCACGGTGAGAAAGGATTGACTGCTGAGGAGTCACCGCGCGGCGAGGGAGGAAGGGATGTTGCCGCGCAAGAAGAAGAGGTCGAATCAGAGCGTTTGAGGCGAGAGACGGTCGTCGTTGACGGTGCGGTGAAGATGCCATCGGATTTTTCGATGAGGTCGATCGAAGTGGACATTGACACGGATCCGCAGGTTGCTGAGCTGACCAAGTCCTATTGTGAAGCAAAAAAGCCGATTGAAGAAGAAAGGATCGAGGTTGTTGATCGAGCGCTGGCCAAGCCTGCGAACCCGGTGGGTGATCGACGCGAAGAGCGAGAGAGCGCCGATCTGAGGGAAGGTAGAAAGAAGCGAGTCAAATTGGGAGATAGAGAGGCTCAAGATAGTAGTAGAGTCAGCAGCCGCGGCAGCAGCAGCAGAGAGGGCGACGTGGATCCGAAAGCGTTGTTTCTAGAACATGCGGCCGACAGTGCGACTGAGAAGGTATCTCCGGGCCAGCAACCGCAATCTACTGCTTCGAAGAGTCGATCGATCGATGGTGGTGGCCAAGGCACGCCAGACGGATTGAAAGGCGCATCTGAAAACGAAGATGACGAAGAGAGCAATTTGGAATTGGTTGATTTTATCAAGAATCGAAAGGCGGTGGAGGTTGATCCCGAGTTCGTAAGCTTGTTTCGTCTCTGCCGAACACCGGCCGACCGCCGCCGAGTGTTGGAGGAGAAGATTCGAGACGTGACCGTGGTGAACGATGCCGAGTCAAGTCGGGCAGTACTGGACAAGTTGTTCGCGCTAAAGGATCGCTATCACGCCTGCGATACCGAGACGGTAGACCTGGACTTGAAGAAGCAGGGTCCGGTGGGTCACGGGAGAGTCATCTGCGTGTCGATCTATTGCGGTCCGGACGTTGATTTTGGAAACGGGCCGAGAATATGGCTGGATAACTTGGACGACCCGACGACATTGGAGAACTTCAAAGCGTATTTTGAGTCGCCATCGATTCGAAAGGTGTGGCACAACTACGGGTTCGATCGGCACGTGTTGATGAACCACGGGATCGATTGTCAGGGGTTCGGTGGTGACACGATGCACATGGCTCGGTTGTGGGATGCGAGTCGAAGAGGGGCCAAGGCTTACTCCCTAGAGGTCCTGTCGCAGCATCTGTTGGTGGGCGAGAGCGAGGCGCGGTCGAAGGTCAGCATGAAGCAGCGTTTCGGGCGCGTCAAGTTGAAAAAGGACGGAACGCCGTCCAAGGCGGCGGTGGTCTTGCCGGCGCTGGACGAGCTCCAGGGAGACGTGGATTGGTTGCCGGAGTGGATCGACTACTCGACGCTGGACGCGGAGGACACGTGGCGCCTGCGGGAGGTGCTGCAGGCAAAGTTGACGAAGATGGCGTGGACGGGTCAGGACACGATGTGGGAGTTTTACCAGACCATGTGGCTGCCGTTCGGGGAGGTGCTGACTGAGATGGAGCGACGGGGGATCAAGATCGACCTGGACTACATGAACGAGTTGATTCCGAGAGCGCAGGTGGAGAAGCGAGCGTGCGAGAAAAAGTTTGTCGAGTGGTGCGTGTCGGTGGGGGGAGAAGAGTGCATCTGGATGAATCCCGGCAGTGACGCTCAGAAGCAGCAGTTGTTATTCGCGCCATGCGTGAACCGCTTGGACCCGAACAAGACGATGCCCGCGCTGCGGGAATTCGAGACTGAAAACCTCGATGGCTATGTGGAAGATGGGAAGAAAAGGCCCAAAAAAAAGCGAGTCTTCACAATTCGAGGGTTGGGTCTTCCCTACGTTGAAACGACTGAGTCCGGGTGGCCGGCGGTGTCCTACCCCGGTGCTCCGACGGCTGTCGGGAGATCCCCCGATGACCTACGGACCCCTCTGCCACATGCTCCGTGACAAGCAGATGGAAGGCGGAGAGGCTGCGTGTGAGGCGCTGGCGGCGGTCGTCGAGTCCTCGAAGATCGACACGTTGATTTCGACGTTCATGGCCCCGGTGGGCACGTTCGCGGATGCGCGCGGGCGAGTCCACGGCTCGCTGAACATCAACACGGAGACGGGCCGTTTGTCGAGTCGACGGCCGAACTTGCAGAACCAACCGGCGCATGACAAGGACCGGTTCAAACTCCGAAAGGCGTTCACGTGCGAAGAGGGCAACATGCTCATCGTCGCCGACTACGGGCAGCTGGAGCTGCGGCTCTTGGCGCACATGGCCGAGTGCGCGGCGATGATCTCGGCGTTCAAGCAGGGCGGCGACTTTCACTCGCGCACGGCTTTGAGCATGTACCCGCATATTCGGAAGGCGGTCGAGCGGAACGACGTCTTGCTCGAGTGGAACACGAAAGACGGGAAGCCGCCCCTGCCGCTGGTGAAAGATGCCTACGCGATGGAGCGGCGTCGCGCCAAAACACTCAATTTCAGTATTGCCTACGGGAAAACAGTGCAAGGATTGGCCAAAGATTGGAACGTGCCCATTTTCGAAGCCAAAGAAACTCTCGAGCGCTGGTATTCCGACCGTCCAGAGGTTTTGGAATGGCAGAAAAAAACCATCTCAGAGGCTCACGCCACTGGCTGGACGCGCACCCTGTTGGGTCGATATCGCTTCTTGCCCGACATCAACAGTCGAATCCGAACCAAACGGATGCACTCCGAGCGCGCCGCCATCAACACTCCTCTTCAGGGCGGCGCGGCCGACATCACCACCAGGGCCATGATTCTGCTGGAGAAGCACCCGCGACTCAAACAACTGGGGTGGGTACAACTTTTGCAAATTCATGACGAGTTTGATCCTCGAGGGACCCGAATCGACCGCCAAAGAAGCGATAGGGATCATCGTGGACATGATGGGGCATCCGCTGCAAACAGAGCTGCTGGTGGATTTGGTCGTCGACGCCAAAATTGCAAAAAATTGGTTCGATGCCAAATAAATCATCAGCGCACAACGCGCGCGACTTTGCGCGGGTACAAATACGTTTTGTGTCTCCTGCGCGATAGATCGTGCGTTTCCAACGCTCAACTCTCACCGATCGGGTGCTTTGGCACCGCGCTCACTTTCTGTCCGCGTTGCGCGCAAGAATCTGCGTGGTTTCTTTTTTCCCCTCCAGAGAGGGTGCGCGCCCTCTGTTCCTCCCACCCAGAAGGCTCTCTGACTGTCCTGTCGTCCACAGGGTCCCCCGGCCTATCGGGAGTCCGACTCAGCCGCCTCCGTCGACGCCACGTCCTTCGTCTCGACGAAAGTCAGAGAGAGAGAGAGAGGTCCCTGGTTCGAGACAACGACGTACATACGAATATCGCCTGGATCTGTGTACACACCACACCTGCGTATGGCGCACGATTGGAGACGAATGAGCGCCAGTTTTGTGTCCGACTT